>JBAMBJ010000434.1:0-385854 GCA_037043495.1 Drosophila recens | reverse complement strand
ACGAGAAATATTCTGATTTTTATTTTATTCAGCGCTCAAAAGTATGCTACAAAATTGTTTACGCGTCCTTATGCCCAGTGCACTATGGGAAAATTGCCCCTTTTCTGTCATTAATCCATACCTTACAATTAAGCAAATTAAAAATTGTTTTGATGTAACCGAATTTCATCTTATTGGATATGTAAAAAAATCAAGCGGAGCCAACTATTCTTAAAGATGTCATTTAATAATATTTTAATCAGAAACGAGTGAATTACTCAAGCAATCCAAAATATGAAATCGAAATGTTTAAAGCGACAAAACCAAATTCGATATGTCTATAAATCGTCAAAAAATTGTCAAGTAAAAGTACGTGAAAGTCGCTTCCACAAAAATACTGGTTTTTTTTAAGCATCATTACTTAATTATTACAATAATCAAATAGAAAAATCATTTTTATGTCCTGAGCATAATATGTAACATCACACAAAACATTAAAAATTCGTCCGGATATTTTGGAAAACCAAATTTTTTATTATACAAGAATTTGTTATTTGACCGATTGGTACTACTTATTAAAGCAAAGTCAAATAGTTTTTAGGCTTGAATAAATGAATAATAATAATAATAATATAGTAAATTAACAGATTACTTTTTTAGTAGTCCCAGTTTCTTTCGATTTTGTGCATAAGTCGATAAAGAATTTATTAAATTAAAAAATTCTTAGCAACTTTACCATAGTACAGAGATAGCTCGCTATATCTGTGTGTGTTTTTGTATGTGTGCGTGTATAGAGCATGATTTTTAACGTAAATAAAGCGCTATTGATATTGAGTGTACGCCGCTGCCTAGAAAGAGGGAAAGGAAGGAAACTGAATGCGCTGTCATATTATGAGCTCAGGCCAAAGGCATAAAAAGTGTTTTTTATCGCCAGCAATACAACCCTTTGCTTCCCCGGAACACACACACACACACACACACACATGCTGGTTTGGGGTCGGCAGCCGATTTAGTTTTCCCTCACGCATACACACACACATTCACACACACATACATTCATGTAGCACTTGAAGCGTCACAGATACTCGCACAGTGATTGAGTGGCGACTGCATCTGTTGTGATTTTGCGGTTGACAGTTAAGTTAATTTGTTTGCCAAAAGAAATAAACGAGTGTACTACACACATATACATACATACATATATGCATAGTATATTGTGTGTGTGTGTTAAGAGAGAGAATTGTGAAGTACCTATTGGCAATCCTTTTTAATATGCCATCTCAATGATACGGAAAATTAAGTGGTTAGCACTCATAGATTGGTCCGTTTAACAGACTAACCCTATCACTCTATCGCTCCATCGCCCCAACACACACACACACACACACACACACACACACACACACACACACACACACCAAAACACCACAACATTTCCCATCAACCGCAACCGCCAGCCACGCCCATTCGACAAGCCGTCCAGCCGCCCATTTCTCTTATAGCTTGTGCTTTGTGGAAACTGTACCAGGCACAGTGTTGCACACACTTAATATTGCTGAACTTGTGACTATGTGAAAGCGTACTAAACTTTGTTTATGACAACTGAGTGGACGTTAGCTAATAATCGATTGATTGCTCGCACTTATCGATAATTGCTCCCAATTAATTAGACTCTAACTTCTTAATGTCAGAGAGAGAAACGAGTGAACTGAAACGTTTTGAATAAGTTGACCGACAAATCGATAACATTGATTTATGCTGCTTTATATATTTATTTAATAATACTTCCTGATGCTGCATGTTATGAAACAAAAAAAGCAAAAGGAAGAAATTTGGAAATTATTACATATTATATTAAATTAAATTAAGTAACAGTTGGCTTACTTAATCTGACTAAAGCTTACAAAAAAGCTTTCAACTTACTTTAACCTTATTAGTCTGTGATACAAAATATCTTTATTAATTTATTATCGCTTTAAAGGGTTCGTTAAAACATATATTGTCTGTCAAATATACCTATTCTAAAATAAAATTCAGTAATATCGACTTAGTTATTTCTTACTTTAGTTTAGTTTAACTAAACATTCGATTCTTATAATTTACAGTTGATAAAAAACGTATAAAATTCACATTTGCAAACAAAAATCATAAGCTTTTTAAAATATTGTTTCTTATTTACTTTCGGAGTTTGAAGTATAAAAGTTTAAATTGGTAGTTAAATTGTGCATTTTCAACTATGAATAAGCAACTATGAATTTGAATACACTGTTCAGGTAAGAGGTGTCTCTACCTTTAACCGCTATTGTTGTTTTTTGTGTTTAAGTTGCCACCATTGTTGTTGTTGCTGCTGCTGTTGCTGTTGCTGTTAACGGTTTGCAGTGACCTAAGCCAAGGAAACGGCAGCTCACGAACAGCTTTTGGCCTCTGGCAATGTGAGTGTATGTGTCAGCAAATGTGTATTAGTGTGTGTGTGTGTGTATGTATGTTTGTGTCTGTTGGCAAAATGTTTATGTCGACGTCTTTTTAATTTAAATTTTGCCTTTTATTTCGAGACATCGTTTCGCACGATTCGCCATTTTGTTTGGTTGTATTGTTCTCGTTGTTGTTGTTGTTTTTGTTGCTCTCTGTTTCGTTATTTCGCCTATTTGCATTTGACTTGATTTCCCTTTTTTACTGACCTTTTTTCGTTTGGGCCCTGCTCAGAGCATAGAAAATTACAAAGCAGAAATAATTTTTGGGCAGGAAAATATTTCTCATGTTTATTGTGAATGGTTCAAACGGCTAAAGTGAAATGTGGCAACAACAGCAAGAAAATGAAGAGGAACAGCAACAACATAAGGCAAAGAAAAGGCAATGACAGAGACGGACAGAGACAGAGAAAGAAAAAAAGAGAGAGAGATTGGAATGTGCACACGGAAACGGGATTTCCCGCTTTTAGTTTATGATCTTTTTGGGCTCTTTTCACTTCCACTTGCGCCATAATTGAAACGAGTTTATTTGTTAGCGGCCTTAAATTGGGGATGGGAGAGCGGTCAGAAGGGTTTGGGGAGGGAAGATGGGACGAGTAACCTTTGACTCGTTTCATCTCTGCTCCAAAAAAAAAAAATAATAATAATAATAAAAGTTTTCTGTCAGTTTTGAGTTTGAGTTTTCTAAAGTTTTATGACTTAAACGAAATCTTAAATGAAGTCAATGAAATGAAAATCCATTTCAAGAGAAACTTTTGGGTTGAAAAAGGGGAGTGGGGGTAGGGGGGGTGCTGAGTGTATCAGTGTTAAATCAAAGTGCAAATGCCATGTGTATAATAAATGAATGTAAATGAGTGTCCTTGTGAAAACCAGTCAGATAGACGGACAGTCAGTCAGACAGACAGTCCGTCTGTATACGATATTGTATATACGCATATATCTATATATTATCTATATATGTGTGTGTGTGTGTGTGTGTATACATACCTCAGCGCCTTTGGCGCAGCGCAACTTTCTCAAGAGTTGCTAATGCCAGCGCTTTATCTGTGCCTGCTTATGAGCCTCCAGGGCTTCAGCTCACACTTGTGCTCTCATTCACTCGGTCCCCCACTCTCTCATTCACTCTCTATCTCTATCTCTCTCTCTTTTTCTGTCTCTGTCTATACG
This sequence comes from Drosophila recens, assembly GCA_037043495.1. NCBI lineage: Eukaryota > Metazoa > Arthropoda > Insecta > Diptera > Drosophilidae > Drosophila > Drosophila recens. The sequence goes on along the minus strand of JBAMBJ010000434.1, from coordinate 382,240 downwards.
CCGTTCTTTCTCGTTGTCTTTTTCTTTTGGCCTTGTTGTGAACACTCATTTTGGGCAGCCTTGCAAGGTAAGGCGACATGGCCCGTGGTGAATTTCAGTTAACGTTACGTTTGTGGTAGGTTCACAATGCCGCCGGCAAATTCACCACACGCCTCGACATTTGACCACGCCACTATGGGAGCTTTTTGCATTTTTCTGTAATTTATTAATAAAGGTTAGGCAAAAATATTTCATATCGAAAAAATAAAAATATGCATATTATAAGAGAAATTCTTGTTTTCCAAAACATCTGAATAAATCTTACCAGATTTCGCCAGATTATGAAGCAACTGATATATTGAACAAAAATGCTTCAGATCAGACAGCTGTTGTATAAAGAAGTCTTCGAAAGCAAATTTGAAATTTGAAACTATATCTTATATAAAAAATATAAATTTGCACATTATTTTGTAAACCTTTTCAAAGTATAAATTTCCTACGACTGGTTAATTTTAATTGTTATTAAAAATGCGCAAACAAAATAAAACAATTAACCATTATCATTGATTATTTAATACGAACTCCAATAATATCCATAGCAACTTTGTTACTCAGTGTTTTTCCCCGGAGTATGACACATCCAAAGTTTTATACAAAACAACAATTACTTGCAGCGGCAAAGCTTTAGAAATGTTATACAAATATCTAACTGTTATACTATTATTTCTGGAATGTAACATAACATTTTTAAGGTTTTGCATTTAAAACTTTTTTATTTTCTAGCTTTTTAGGAATTAAATCAAGTCATGGAAAAATGTGGCAAGCATCCACAGTGTCTGCGAGCAGCAACTCAGCAACTTTTCAGCTCCAGGTTCGACTCCAGGCTACACTTCCCTTCCTGCCTGCCTCTATCCCTCCATCTTCCAGTTTGGCCCGTCTATTTTACACAAATTATTTAGAATTTACTCGTATTTCGGGTTACCTGTCTCCCCCTCTTTGTATTTCTGTGTGCGTGTGTATACGTGTGTGTATGAGCTTGTGAAATATTTTATAGTATACTTTTCTGCTGGCAGCAGCAGCGCTTGTAATACAAAAAACCAATTTTAAGCAATCATTGAAGGCGCTACGGGATTTTGCTATTGTTGTTGTTGTTATTATCGTTATTCTAGCATTTTACGTTAGCTGAAAATTGTATGGTGCTCGTTATACTGTTGTTGTTGTTGTTCTTGTTGCAATGTCCTGTTGTTGTTGCTGCTTCTGGCATTCAACGCTGACAGTTACGTGGCCCTTTTGCACAGCGACAACACACAGCGCCACCCCCTCCGTCCCCCGCCGCTATTCCAACCAAATTCTGCCCCAAAAATACCCCCCGCCAGTTAGCTACCCCATTTGGGTCGGTCATTGTATAACTGCGTTGCGTGGGGCTGTTACAGTTGTTGCTGCTGTTGTTGCTTTGTTGTTGTTGTTGTTGCTGCTGTTGTTGCTTTGTTGCTTTGTTGTTGTTTGGTTTTGGCTGCTGCTGCTGTTGTTGTTTATTTTAAATACGCTTCAAATTTACTTTTATACGCTTTTAATTTGTGCGCACTTTGCAGCTGCTGCTGTTGTAGTTGTTGGTGTTACTGTTGTTGTTGTTGCTGCTGTGTGGTAAGTGGGCCAGTGAAATATTCAACGCGATCTTGTTCTTGCTGCTCCTGCTGCTGCTTTAATTAAGAAATTTATACAATTTACTTGTTCTTAGTATTTTATTAATTTGTTCAGTGAAACATTCTTAACATTCTTAGCTTGCCAAATAATTTAGAAGGATCTCGCTCTCTACTCTATCAGAACACCTCGTAAGGTTGTTTCTTTTGCATTTCGTCATAGTTACGCTTTACTGTAGCTGCCGAGTTGTTGGCATTGTTGCGGTCTATTGAGCTGTAGCTCATCTATTTAAAGGACTTTGACTTACGTAGCCAAAAGGGGTTCTATGTCATGCACAAACAACAACAACACACACACACATACACACACACTTGTTATGTGTTTGTTTGTGTGTATTTTAAAGTTGGTTGAGGACAAGCAACTGTCGCTGCCAGACAAAATGCGGGTAAATTCGTGTATGTGGCACAAAGTTGTTGAACTCTTTGAATTGATATAACAGCAACAACAACGACAACATCAACAACAGCAACAACATCAACAACGACAACAACAAATGCAACAACAACGAAATAGCAGGCAAAGCGACGCGACATGGAAAATATCGATTTTATTTTATTGACACGAAAAATTGCGCCTTGAAATATGCAATGCAAAAGTGGAAAATATACAAGAGAGAGAGAGTGAGAGGTATGGGGAGGGATTGCGATGGGTGCAGGGGGGCCATGAGAGGGGGAAGGCAGGGGGAGGGGGATGTTGTTCACAGAAGCTGATGACGAAGCTGAGCTGAGCTGAGCTTGAGCTTGAGGGGAGTGTTGTTGGCAGGCGAAGTGGCAAACTGGTTGCTGGAACAACGAGGCAGATAAGAGTCATAAAAACGCACACCATCACACACACACACGCATACACAGACAGACAGAAACAAGTTGGGGCAACGGTTTTTTGGGTTTTTCTTAACTCGCAAGCGGGGAAGGGAGCGGGCGAGGATGAGACTTGAGCATCGCAGTGAGTGCGACTGAAAGGCGAAGCTAACGATTATGATGATGACGACAAAAGCAGGAGCAGCCGCAGCAACAACGACAATAACAACAACAACAACAACAACAAATCATAACAGCTACGAACGTCAGTGGCAAAAATGCCAAAATAAATGACACTGCGACAAAGTAAACTTCCTTTCGGCTGTACCAAGCGGCACGCCCATCAACGCCCACGCCTCCCTTTTCCACTCCGTTTCCCCTCTGTTTCATGAAATGAGCAGCAGCTACAAAAAAAAAAAACAAAACCAAAAAAAAAAGAAAAACCAACAACGAGCAAAGGAAATTACGCGATGGTTTGGGGCATTTGTCTTGGTTTTGGGGTTGTTGTCTTCTCACGAGAATATCTCTGAGCATATACATATATGTATATATAGATTATATATGTGTCATTGTCTGTTTGTGTTGCTCTTCTTGTGGATTTTGAAGCAATGCAGACTTTACAGATTACAACAAGAACGAAAAAAAATATGTACAGAAGCCGCAGTCAGATGAAGAAGTCACAACAAAGCCAATTTGAGCTTTGTAATGAATGAAACTCCGCACAGAATAACAACAAGCAACAACAACAGCAAAAACAACGACAAGAGCAACAAATGATAAAGACAAGAGGCAAAAACATACATATGTACAAAAGACAAAGACCATTATAAGCACAAAAATATTAGGAGCCGCTGAGAGGCTGTCAACCCCAAAACAGTCTGAATTTAGTAACATTAGAATACCATATGGTCTATACATAATTTGACTTGCATGTCATCGATATGGTATCGATAAGCACAAAAAGAATCGCTTTTGGCATCTGCAACTAAGTAAACCATAAGTTGAAATAGGTAAACAAATTCAACTTATCTAACTTCAGAGACTTCTTTTCTTCTTAACGATCTATTGTCCGATTTATAGATCGTGCTAGGCAATCAAAACTATTATACAGTCGAACTTCCCCAATTTGAACTTCCCTAAGTCGAATTTTCTCTAACTCGAACAAAATCGAGTGGCAATAGCGAGCAAATTTCATACAATTCTGCTTCCCTAACTCGAAGTCTCCCTAAGTCGAACTTTTTTCTCGGATAATGGTGATTCGAGTTAGGGAAGATCGACTGTATTAAAAAATGTAAAATGGATGTCACTTGAATTGGGAATCTCTTCTGGATCGAAATGAACAATATCGACTGGTCTTGAACAAGCTTAAAACCTTTTTTTGAAATGTATTTAGGATTGAATGCATTTGTAGTTTCTTTTAAATAACTAAAAAAAAATACCCTAACTCGAAGTCTCCCTAACTCGAACTTTTTTCTTGGATAATGGTGATTCGAGTTAGGGAAGTTCGACTGTATATATGTTTTTTTGGATTATTTTTAATTTCTTTTATTTTCCTAATACAATTTTAATAAGGGTAAATAAAATATATTTTGCAATCAAACCAAGGTTTAATTAAATTTACTTATATTAAAAAATGTTTAAATTATAATCAAAATATTTTCCCATTTTTTCTTGATTTTCATGCCTATTAATTTATTACAAAGGAATTATACTTAATTATCGCTTGATAAAGATACATATTAATGTCGACTGACACATTTATATGTTGTTTCGCTTCTATCATAAAGCAAATTCCCAGTGTGGTCTACAAATTGGTTCATTAATGATGTTTACCACTTTTACCAGCTCCCTTTCACAATTTCCCCTTCTCTCACTTCTCTCCCTATCTGTCTCGCTGCCTCTTTGTCATATTTGTCAAAGGACTTGCAGCTATAAAACGTGATAACAAAACAAAAATCGCTACTTTGCTATGGCATCGCTCACATCATAGTATCATTGTACGACACTTATTGTTAGTCACCTCACCTCACCTCACCCCCTCTTTTAAGCTTGTCCTATATATCTTTGCTTCCCCCTGTCCCCGGGACACTCTCACCCACACACACACACACACCACTGCCATTGAGTAACTTTGCACACTTTGTAATTGGGTGCCATTCAAGTGTCCAACTGTTGTTAAGGCGCACAGCTCAAATTGCATATTTCGCCATTATGAACTTGTTAATGCCCAGTCCCAGTCCCAGTCCCAGACCACCTCTTACACCCCCGGAGCACATAACCCATTCCAACAGTTTTAGAACAGTTACCCAACTGTCCAACCCGGTACTACATAGTACCCTTCTGGCGCTGGCTTCACTAAAAATTACGTCAATTAAACTTAATTGTACTAATTTTTAAGTTCTCCACTCGTTTTATTATATTCTTTTTTATTTTGCAACTTTTTGCTAAATATGCACAAATATTTAATGATAGCGAGAGAGAGAGGGAGAAAGAGAACGAAAAAACTAAACTATAACTGTAAAAAGCGTTTAAATAAGGAATCAAAATGGCGTCCAGCTGACAAAAAGTAAATTAAAAAAATGACAAGCAGGATTCTAGTTGTCGAAAGTGCTCGACAGTTGAATACCTTGTAGACTGTTGTAAAAAATCGAATGATACATTTTTATCTGACTTTCTAAGCGTTGAATTGGAATACATTCTTGTAAAAAATTTGAAGAGCCAATTATTTTTAAATGAAAAAGTTGAAATCCTGTATTCCCCAGAAAATGATGTTTAATTTTCATTTTAAATGGAGTAAAAACATTTTTTTTTCATCTTATGTAGTCTTTAGTATAGAAATAGAAATAAGGGGAATACAAAATTCCTCCACTCCTTACTCTACTCTATAGCTTATTTAATAAGTATGGTCGAAGAAATAAAAAATTCACATAGACTTAAAAATGGAAGTTAAAAATGCCTCAAATTTTATTCTTTAGCTCACATGGTTTTTCAATCGAATAGTGGAGCTTTGAACAACTTTCCCTAATTTCTCGAAAAGTCTCTTCTAAGAAGGTTAGGCTTAAAATTTTTTTTTCTGAATACCGGCTTTTAATGCCTCTTTTTCATATTTTAATGGGTATTGATATAAAAAAAAGTGCAGAAATTAAAAGCGAAAAAGTTTTCAGTGACCTTTGTGCGAAGGCGCAAGAAAGATGCACTAAAAGTTCTTACAAGCAGGTGTAAAAGTTCATTGCAAAGTTCACAACAACAACAACAACAGCAACAACAAAAAAAGTTGCAATTTTAATTTACTTATTTGCCACACCTTGGAACTAGTGGCAACTGCAACTGCAAGTTGTTGATGATGTCGGTCAGCTGGGATTGGCTAAGTGTTGACCTGTTACAAAGCCAAAAAATAGGTTTAATTCAGTACATATCACACCACTTGGCTCTACTTCAGTTCAGTTCAGTTCAGTTCGATCTGCTCCTTCTCCTTTTGCTCCTTCCATTCAGAGCAGATGCCATTTTATAATGGCATTGTGCGAAGAAGCAGAAAAAAAGTAACGCACAAGTATGCATATAAAGAATTTAATTAAAGTTCATTTGGTTGGCGCACTTTGGACTCCTCCACCTTCACTTCCTGCTTCGCCCCTCGAACTCGAAAATCTGCCCCTGATGTCGAAGTCGCAGCAACTTCTGTCACTTCCGCCTCAAGTAATTGCACTCCATCATCATCATTTTGCCGTTATATGGTGTGTATTTATAAGAGTGTCTGTGTGGATGCGTGTGTGTGAATGTCTGTTTTGAGACTTAAGATGGCAACGCTGACTTCCCCCACGCCCCTTTGAGGACGACCCATTAACATACATAGAATCCAAGAACTCACGACGACAACTTCCTGGCACAATGGGCAACAATCGACGAAAACGACAAGTAATTGATTTTAAAACCACAATATATCGATAAATATCGATAAAAGAGAATGGCACTTGCAGTTATTGTAAGATTAGCTGAGTAAGTTGTTGGTGTAGAGACTTAATCAAATCGGGAGAAGTTTAATTTCTTATAAGTTTTCATTATTTATTTATTTATTTATGTATTTTTTCAGTTATTTATTTATTTACTAATTTAAGAAGAAAACACAATGCAATCTTGAATGAAATTGCAAAAACAACAATAATTACAACAATTTAATTAGTGTATTAATTTTAATAAAAAGAAAGCCCAAACAAAATTACAAGTAGTTAATATCTATTTACCACACCGACTTTATGGGAAAGTTTAATTCAGTGTATTAAAGATTGATAGAGATAGAGTGTAGTACTTTTATTGATCTTAACTACTGTCAGTTCAGATACTTTTATAGTCATCCACAATTAAACTAAATACGGTCTTTTTGATTTTATTACATAACATCTTTACACATTTGAGCTAGCAAGATTTGATTTATGTTTTATGTTAAATATTAATATTGTATAAATATAAACTTTGATAAATTTTAAAATTTGAAATATTTTTAGACAATTTGGAGAATTTTTTTTAATTTGAAATAGTCTTTATTAACTTTATTCAATTAATTAATATTCAAATATTCAAAATAATATTCAATCAATATTCAAAAGTTAAGTGCTTACAGTTGATATACTATTTTTTAAAATTTTATGCTAAATCATAAGGAAAAATAGAAAAATCAAAGTGATATCTCTTTAGTTAAAATTGCATATCATTTTCCTTAGGTTGAAGGGATTTCCTTATAAATTCTTTGTTTGAAGAATTTTTTTTTAGCAAATATATGATCTGTCTATAGCGCGAATCGTGTGATTGGCTTAAATGTACAATTAAAATGGGAAATTATCCCATTGTCCAGTTGGTTGCCTGTTTATTTTGAGATGTTGCTTTGTGTGCACTTTTTACACTTAATTAAGACGCCCGGGAGACAACCTCTGACACTCTCTCTGGTAACCTGTTGTAGAGCTTTGCAAGTTAATTCGATACGCAGCCGCAAAATTCAATAGCTGAAGTTTTGTGGCCTTTGCACCGCGTGTATTCGTACTCGTAATCTGCATGGCACCTTTTGGCCCATCGTCGATGTGTTTGTTATTCACGTGTCTTGCTACAAAATTGCATGTCTATCGCTCTCTCACTCTCGCTCGTTTTTGGTATCTCTTTGTCTTACTGCCAACACCTCGCTGTCGCTGTCGACATTTTTGCCAAATTGCGCATACGCCCCATGTGCCAGTTGAGGTTCTTTGCATTCGTTTTCTGTTCGCCCGTCTGTTTGTAATTTATGCACGTAAGCAGCATTTAACTACCCTATAATGAGTGCATGTGTGTGTGAGTGTGTAATTCATTGACTTCACTTCACAAAGATAATGAGAAAAACGCAAACAGTGCGCAGAGCAAAAGGTTGCCAAAGAGAAGAAAAATCGAAATCGCAAGCAAACAAAGTGCAAAGGCAACAAACGAACACAGACAAGCAGATAAACAGATAAACATATATACAGATCAGAGAGCTGCAACGAGTAGAGTCGTGTTGATTCGGCTGCCGTTGCCAAAACTCAAATCAAATCAAGTCATGGTTGCCGTTTCTGACTTGATACTCGTCGTGAGTCGTTGACTCGATTTGAGTCGAAAAACGCTCAAAAATCAAGACATGATTCGAATCATGATTCGAATCAATTGTTCAAAGTACGGGAGGTGGGGCGCACAAGCAGTAACCTCGTTAAAGTCTACCTAACTGTATCGATCTACCCAAATGCGCGAGCAAAAAAAAAGGTCTACACTGAAACAAATTATTGAGTCTCAAAATAATTATATTATAATAAGCCACTTTTTAAAAATCTTTAAGGCAACAAACCTACTTTGCTGTTTCATTCAGTGTATAAAAGGCCGCGGATCGCCGTCAGCGCGGGTCAGAGACACACACAGCTTGTTCATTTTTATGGCGGTCATAAAAAAAGGGTCAAAAATGTGCGTGTGCGCGACGTCACGACGCCGCCCAGCCACATCGAACCCACCCTTATTTACAAACATTGCAGTGTAAGCGTGAGCGTTGCAGCGCGATCTCTGATGCGAGTCAACACGCTGGGCTCGTTGTGTGATCCGTTGGGTGAGTCGTTGTTATCAGTTGGGTGAGTCGCTGTGTGAGTCGTTGTTATCAGTTGGGTGAGTCGCTGTGTGAGTCGTTGTTATCAGTTGGGTGAGTCGCTGTGTGAGTCGTTGTTATCTGTTGGGTGAGTCGTTGTGAGTCGTTGCGTGAGTCGCTATGTGAGTCGTTGTTTGACCGTTCTCTGAGCCGTTGTGTCTCTTAAAAATTTATTTAATTTAAAGTCAAAATAAAAAGAGTGACGCGAAATTAATGTTATGAAAACTATTTATTTACTTTAGTACTTAAATGATTGTATAATATTAATTAATGATTTTTATATTTATATTTATACTTAGTTACTAAAATTTTTATAAAACGAATTTAAAAACAGCAAACTGTCAACTGCTCCTGGTCCAAGTCTATTCCTTTTTTCTGTTATAATGTTTCCAGCCAGAGAAAAGGATCTTTCAGCCGCTGCACTGCTAGCTGGCATTGAATGAATTTGCATTGTCAGTATAAATAAATTGGGGTATTTGATTTGATTGTTTTTCCACCACTCAATCAAATCAAAGTTGTCGGTCATATCCACAGCTATAAATATGCAAGATCCTTTAGTTCCATTTTAATAATTTAAATAAAAAATATTAATATAAAAATCATTAATTAATGTTATACAATTATTTAAGTACTAAAGTAAATAAATAGTTTTCATAACATTAATTTCGCGACACTCGTTTTATTTTGACTTTAAATTAAATCAATTTTTAAGAGACACAACGGCTCAGAGAACGGATCAAGCAACGACTCACAGAGCGACTCACGCAACGACTCACAACGACTCACCCAACAGATAACAAACGACTCACACAGCGACTCACCCAACTGATAACAACGACTCACACAGCGACTCACCCAACAGATAACAACGACTCACACAGCGACTCACCCAACTGATAACAACGACTCACACAGCGACTCACCCAACTGATAACAACGACTCACACAGCGACTCACCCAACTGATAACAACGACTCACCCAACGGATCACACAACGAGCCCAGCGTGTTGACTCGCATCAGAGATCGCGCTGCAACGCTCACGCTTACACTGCAATGTATGTAAATAAGGGTGGGTTCGAAGTGGCTGGGCGTCGTCGTGACGTCGCGCACACGCACATTTTTGACCCTTTTTTTATGACCGCCATAAAAATGAACAAGCTGTGTGTGTCTCTGACCCGCGCTGACGGCGATCCGCGGCCTTTTATACACTGAATGAAACAGCAAAGTAGGTTTGTTGCCTTAAAGATTTTTAAAAAGTGGCTTATTATAATATAATTATTTTGAGACTCAATAATTTGTTTCAGTGTAGACCTTTTTTTTTGCTCGCGCATTTGGGTAGATCGATACAGTTAAGTAGACTTTAACGAGGTTGCTGCTTGTGCGCCCCACCTCCCGTATTTTGAACAATTGATTCGAATCATGATTCGAATCATGACTTGAGTTTTGAGCGTTTTTCGACTCAAATCGAGTCAACGACTCACAACGAGTATCAAGTCAGAAACGAGTGCAGACAAAGATAAACAAATCACAAGGGGTACGAGTCAATGTTCGAATCAGAGCAAAAATTTCTTACTCGTTGCAGCTCTCTGATACAGATACAGAAACTACGCTTTGCAGTTAGATATAGTTTTCGTATATTGGCCAAGTCTCAGCCGAAAGCTGGTAAAATGAACTAACTGACTCGACCCACTGCCTGGCAATTCAATCATGGCTTTTTTCAGCTTTTATCTGGTCATGGCTGAGCACCTCTCTAAGGGTGTGTGTGTGTGCGAGTGTGGGTCTTTAAAGTGTCTCCGTCTCTCTCCCTAACTCTCTGTGTCTGTCTTATTCTTTTTCTATATAATGAGCGTGAAATGCTTAAAGCTTAAATCAGCGTTTATCAAAGCCACTGCAATGGCTTCTGTCTATCGTCGTCATCTGTTTCTCTTTCTCTTTTTGTTTTAGTTCTTTCCCTCTTTTGCTTTGCTCCTACACAGAAGAAAATTCCGGATTCCGGGATAAATTCAATCCCAAACGGTGTCAAAAGTTCGCTTGTTTCCGAGTTTCATAGATCGAGTACAAAAAATACTTGATTCAAGTTAAATTTTTTAATTGTTTCTCCGCAAAAGTGTTGTTTGCATTAAATGCTTTATGTTTTTTTGACTATTTTAATGCTGAGTGGTTGCCATTTTATTCGCATATTCAACAATAATATAAATACTAATATAATTTAACAATAATATTCTGAATACATACCTACTTATAAAATCAATGATAAAATCAAGAATTTTAAGCTTGAATTTTTGAATGATTTTTTTTTGTTTTTCTGTGTGTATGTTACGTACTTTGGCCAACCTGAGCTGGGCTGCATCCTCATCTTGTGAATGGCTGGTGCAATGCAATTAGTAGCTAAAAAACTCGTTGCCCCATCGACTTTGACTTTGACTGCGGGCGGTTGGAAAGAAGAGTTCACAGCTTATTGGTAGCTAGTCTTAAGCTTAGCAAAGTTTCAGGTTAATGTATTTATAGTTATTGCGTCGCGTCTCGCGTCGCTCCTGCAAAATCTCCAATATCCAGCAATCCGCTTTAATATTGCAAAGAGCATAAATTATGCCAGACGTTCGTATACTCGCACAAATTTCCACAGTTTCATCTTGTTTACCCCATTGTTCATGCTGGTGTTGTGCTATATAGGATATTAAGTGTGGCAGCAGCTCAAGGCGAGAACCTGCTCCTCAGCCATGCCAAATGATTAAGCATCAAAGGTTTACAGTGCCCTCTGTTCTGTTCGGTTCAGCTTGACTCGAACTCGTGCTCGTGCTCGTAGGTAAGGCACGATGTGAGAAAATAAATTGAAAAAGCTTTTCATTTGGCTTACGCTTGCGATTAAAATGAAAATGAGTATGAAGGGGGAGGAGTGGAAGTTTGTATGGAAATGGATTTGGATTTCTATACATATGTGTGTGTTTGTGTGAGTGTGTGCATCAACTGAATGAGAATTAGTCGCTGTCAGGGCAAAGTTTTTGTTGCCTGACTGTCAGACTGCCATTAGGCCCAAGTGTTGTCAAAGTCGCCATCTTGAAACACGCACGAGCTTCACTCCTGCTCTCTCTCTCTCTCTCTCTCTCTCTCTCTTTCTCTGGCTTTTTTACTGTAAAAGTGTGTATGTGTGTGTCTGTGCGCCTGCTTCCGGTTTCAATTTATTTTTGACGCACGCCAAAGTTTTACCAAAATGTATGCAACATTTACAAACACACACACACACACACATACATACAGCTGTCTTTTAAAAGATAGGGCCTTAAAAGCATCGTTTTTCCAGGCCTCGATCCATCGCAGAGTCATTTAATTAGTTTTTACACTTAATTGAATTGCAATGCCTCGTCATGGACACAGCGCCAAAAAGCATGCAGCACTTTTCTCTCCTCTTGTTCTCTTCTCTTCTTTTTCTGCTCTTTTCTACTTTTACATAATATTCTTTTTTAATTGTATTATTGCTTAATGGCTCGACCGTGAAGCTTCCATTTGCTGGCATTGTATGTCACTTAGTTTTTCACAAATTTGTTGATTTGAAATTTCATTTTTCGACCACTTTTTGACTGCAAATATTCTGGCTCTCTTTTGTGGTCAACTGTACCACACACACACACACACACACACATACATACTTAGATAGCCGAGTTGAGCCTGTAAAATTAATCATATTTATTATGAAACGCTTTTGTTTTGGGCCAACAGCGCTTAAGCCCCAACAATTTGTGGCCAGCTTAAAATATTGTTAGCCCCAATTTTAATGCAATGCATTGAAATGTTTAGACCGTTATAGGGCCATTAAAGCTCTATGTATATCCCATTTATTTACTCGTATACGAACGTGGTCACGGTCGTGGTCTTACCCCTTCCTCACATATTCGACACAGGATCTACAACCAACTCCGAACCGCACCCGGAGCATTTTCGTTATGTAATTTTGCTGATTGGTTTGCTGATTCAGCATTAATTTCCAGCGGACTTAATTTTCACTTTTTTCCTCTTCTGCTGTACTTTTTGTATTGTTTTTTGTTTTTTTTTTTTCAGTTATTTCAGTCACCTTCGCCTTTGTCCTCGGGCCATTTGCCTGCCAGTGAATTTGGGCAGTTTAAATGGTCAGTTAATCATTGTTCAGCCACGGAGAGGCTATAATGACTGCTCCTGTTCATTAAAAGTCATTTTATAAAGCCATTTCTGAGACATTTCACTGCCCAAAGGTTATCCAATGATTTGCCAATAAGGGCTAAGAAGTGAAAAAAGTCAAAAATACTTTAAGAAACGAATTTTACATACATTTTACTTAATTATGTTCCAGTTCCGGGCCAAATTCAAACCTATTTCAACTGCAATTTCCAATGGAATATTTTGTCTAGTGTAGTTTTGTATCTTTTTTCAACTCATGGGACAAGAATATCACAGTTTTATCAAAAGTCAAAGCAATTCTACTGATTTAACAGAAAGTAATTTATTTGCATTTGTCCATTTGTAATTGATTATAGTTAATATTTTCTTAGCAGATTTCGATCTAGACATCAGATCAAATTATTACTGATTTGAGTTCCCTTTTATTCACACAATAACATCCTATCCTTAGCCATCGCTCAAGGCTTACATATATTTAATTTGCACTGTCTTTAACTGATTCAAAATGTTACTTGTGAAATTTTCCAAAATGATGCTTTACAAACTTCTTTTAAATTGCTCCAAAAGTGCATTCCAGCACTTATAAGTGTGTGTTAATGTTATGAGAAAGAAGAAGAATGTCCACTTTTGTTTTAAGTGAATAATTCGATTGTGATGTAAAAATCAATAGATAGCTCATTATTCTTGCATTGCGGCAGTATCATTAGCACGTTTCTTTCATCATCATCAGAGGAATTTATAGGACATTAAACGCACATGAAAATTCCATCTAGCTCTGCGCATATCCTTGGTCATTCGAATCACACTCAATTAGCTCAAAAGTGTGCTACAAGAAAGTAGAGATAAAAACAGGAAAAAGACAGAGAGACAGAAAAATAATCGTGAGGCAATTTAAAGTGCTGGTGACCTGTGCCAAATCGACAAATAACGAACTGAAATATCATCGCAGTTGGAGAAGAAAAAAGTAGAAAGGAGATAGGAGGAAGAGAGAGAAAAGGACAGCATAGCCCATATAAACTAAAGAGTCGAATTGGGCAAATAGAAGTCAGAATCAAATAGGATTCAAAAGAGGATTTCACCAGTTTTTGAATAAAAAAATGAGAAAAAATGACTTAACAGGACTTGGGTAATTTCATTTGGCCAAAGTTGGATAATTGAAGAGCCGCTGCCGCTGCCGCTGTTGGCTGTTGGCTTTAGGATGCGTCCTTCTGGCTGCTTCCTTCTGGCTGTTTCCTTCTGGATGCTTCTGTCGACGTTCCAGCTGCGGATGCTGCTGCTGCTGTCTAGGAGGCTATGCAAAATCAATTAGATAAGCGCAGTGATAGCTGCAAGTGGAAGTGCAGTTGACTGATAAAAATGTAATTGAAATGCCAACGTATCTATGATAAACTGCTATCCAGGGCACACGCAATGAACATAATGCTGCTGATCATGATAATCATTATGATGACGATGATGATGATGATGATGATGATGATGACGTAACTTAGTTACTGCTGCCAGTGACAAGTAGATTATGAGATGCACAAAAAAATAGAAATAAAAACATACATATATAAAATGGGGCAACTATCACCAGGCAGGTGGCATGAACATCACAACCTCCTCACCTCACCTCAAGCAATGTCAGCAAATGTAATTAAAACTGCTTTTTGCAACGTCAATTAGAAGTACAGTGCATACTCACACACACACTCACACACACACTCACACACACAAACTCACACACATACACAGTTACACAAACAGCCAAGCAACAAAGTTGCCGAAAAAATTTGTTGCATACTTGCAGGCTCTTGCCAGAAAATTAATTTAAATTTGCATGTGTCAGTGTGTGTTAGAGTGTGTGTTTGTGTGTGCTCTGTCAAAGCAATCACTTGTCTGACTTACCTGCATACCACAAACACACACACTCAGAGACAGTAAAAGAAGTGGAAGCAGCAGTGCACTATGGAAACTTACCCTTTTTCAATATTTTAAACTTGCTCAAATAATCTTTTTAAAACGGCATCATACACTCCTGCCCAAAACTATACGACACCTCGAAAACTTTAGTTTCGACTCTCATAGGAAAAGGAGATAGCATAATGAAATAAAATGAAGTATGCAGAATTATAGCAAAAAGAGTTCTGCACAAAAGCTGATATTCTGATCTCTGATTGCATCTCGCGTTTTCAAGTAACAGTAAAAAATGCAGAAAAGGTATATTTTTCGCTTGCCTGCAAGTGTATCAAAACTATACGACACATTTGAATTTTTTTGAAATTACTTAATATTTTGTGTTAATTTTGGTATATAAATAATAGTTATTAGTTAACAGAGCCGCCTTAAGCTTTCTCTACCTCAAAAAGTCTCTAAGGCATTGAATTAATTAGGTTTTTTTTAATATTTTGGTCTAAAGGAGACTATTATGTCAAAATTTCGCTTTTGAGACTTCCAACGTTCCCAAATTTTGTATTCTTGGCATAAATTCGTCTGGCTAAGATACCTCAAATGTTTTCGATTGAGTTTAAGTCAGAGGAGCTAGCTGACCAATCACACACATTGACTGAGTGCTCATTAACATGCGCAATGTCTTTCTGATCTTGTGGATGGATGCATTAAATAAATTCTGTTTCTCCATTTCCTTTAAAAACTAGCAAATATCAATCCTCAAATAGCTTTTCACAATTACCACTCTTCATCTTTGAGCTTGTGAAGCACAGATTAATAGCTCCAGACTTATGAAATGCTTTCCAAACCATTGCGGATCTACCTCCGAAATGGGGTTTGCAAAAAATAAGTGGTTCCTGTGGCAGACCTCGCCAATAGTGCCGAAACCCATCTAAACTGTCAAGATTTAACTTTTTCTCATCCGAAAAAATGATTTAAATGAAAAATATTCAACAAAGCTTTATAAACAAAATAAAGTTAAAATTTTATATTAAGACTCAGTTTCTCTCCAAGTTATTTTCCCCAAACTGAAGTCGGGTTTTTTTGTGGTGGAGTTTTAAGAACGTGTCCTTTTTTAAATATCCTCTGACAATGTTTTCAGATGATTACAGCGTCCACCAAACAGTCATCCGTACCACAGGCTGCCTGCAACATGCAGAAAGCGTGGGGCACGATTCAAATGAATTGCGCGCCTTGAGTATTGTGCGATGCTTATCGCGGTCAGACAGCTTGGGTTTTCTTCCTTAGTTATGCTTAACACCATATTTATCGAGATCATTTCAAAATTAAGTGATATCACAGCGTTAACGACCGAATTATCCCGATATTTTGCTTGTATTATAGCCATATTCATTGTAAGCTCTTATTGTCACCTTTTTCTCATAGTTTAACAAATTTTCGCGCTGCATTTTATTATAAATGCATTAAATTTTTAACTGAAAAAGAAAAAAAAATAATTGACACCAAACCTTTATCTCTAGACGCTATATTTCAAATGTGTCGTATAGTTTTGATACACTTGCAGGCATGCGAAAAATATACCTTTCCTGCATTTTTTACTGTTACTTGAAAACGCGAGATGCAATCAGAGATCAGAATATCAGCTTTTGTGCAGAACTCTTTTTGCTATAATTCTGCATACTTCATTTTATTTCATTATGCTATCTCCTTTTCCTATGAGAGTCGAAACTAAAGTTTTCGAGGTGTCGTATAGTTTTGGGCAGGAGTGTATAAGAAATACACATTTCTTTGGAATGCAAGAGGTAGCGGACTATTTAACATTATATTTTGTCACAGTAAATATAAACAAAAAATTCGGTCCCAATTTAAAAAAAAATAAATAAAAAAATTAAATTTAAATTTTAACAAATGTAAGCTCCTATCGCAATACAATATACAAATCCGATGTCAGTCTCTTTTTTCAAGGTGTTTGTAGTACGATAACATAAAAATCTGCTTTTCGACTTTACACATCTTAAAGAGCAGAAATTTTGCACATGTTATTTCCAACATATTACTAACTTCCTTTGAATATTAAAAAAACACATAAGATATAGACAAAAATTCTTATATCAATTTGAAGCTATTAATTATTTCCAAAAAAAAGATGCCTAGTTCCCATAGTGCAGTGGCTGAGAATTTTTCGGACTTCACTTGGCACAAAAGTATTTGGCAAAGTTTCAGTTTTCGAGTTTTTCGAGTTTTCCAACATTTTGCAGCCCAACCATTTTCTTTAGCCGTTTCATATGTTTTCCCTGCCTTTTTCCCCTCCCAAGCAGATCACTTTAATACGACTCTAAGTTTAGACATTCCATTGCCACACAGGCACGCACAAGTATGTTGCGTGTGAATGTGTGTGTGTGTGTGTGTGAATGCCTGCTCTGAATAGGATTGTACTACAAACAGGACAGAGACATAGCGCTGAAATTTAATGGCAAATGCCAGAAGCAAGCATTAAACCCCAAACACAACCAAACAACCTACGCAATTGCAATTGTGTGTGTGTGTGTGTGTGTGTGTGTGTGTAACATGCTGAGTCATCAAGTGGCAGGACAACACAACTACAACTACTCCTGTACTATGTAGTATGCTTTGACACTTGAAATTGAGCCGCAACACAAAAAAATTAAATGCCAAAAAGCGAGAAATGCACAGAAAAGCAAAAACGTAGAAAAGTCATAAATAATAGTCACAGTGTGACAGTGGGTGTATGTGGGTGTGTGTGACAGTGGGTGGCTGTTTTAGTATGATTAGGCGTATGTGTGTGTGTGTGTGTGTGTGTGTGTGTGCACTGCAAAAACTCAGTAGCTAAAACTTTCAACTTTGACTTACTTTAATCCCAACCAAACGACGCACGCCATTTCGTCCACAGTTGCTCACAAAACTAATAAAAAAATAAAACATGCTCCACCCACATCATGCCACGCACACATACACCGTCACTCACACACACACACACACATACACCCCTTCCAGGCGCAGTCCATTCTCTGCCCATTTTGCTGGCTATTTTTCACTATTTGTCTTGCATTTGCTACGTGTTGTTTTCATGCCTGTCCGCATTTAACATGCACAACATAATTTCCATTCTTTCTCCCACTTTTTTGCTTGCTTCTTTCGCCATTTTCGCATACATTTACTTTTTGGGGCGACTCTGCTTTTGCCGCTTTGAGTCGCTTTGGCAAACAATAAATTGTTCGTTTTTCACAGTTCTCCATACTCTAACCGTAAAACAGGCACTTCCGACCCCAATAATGTGTATATACTTAAGAGCATATCAATAAGTATGCTTACATTTACACATATCTTCCTGAACGACACAATTCAAAGGTGTTCTCTCTATTTTAAAAAACTATTTTTAACAATTAACCTAAATACAAATTCTCTATATGGTTTATACTAGTCGATTTGCATTTCAATTATTGATATTGAGTCTAAAACAAGACTGAAAAGAAATTTTGATATAATTAATTGCAATATTTATTAGCTGAACTCTATTAAAAACCCATTCCGTAATTCACACCACAAAATTATGTCGAAATTGAAGTTCAGAACATCTTTTATGCATGTGTTAGTTGTATAAATCTAAGTTATGAAACGAGTTTTAAGACGACATGTTGTCGACATATTGTCGAAAATATTATAAAGTTAAAGTTCTTTAAAATCGCTTCCACGAAAATGGAGTTATCGATTTTTCGATGTGTTTTTAAGTCACTAGTGTGGGTCTTGACTTGAAGAATTTATCGTCTTTTAAAGGGTATGCAATCTTTGATAATAAAAACATTGTATTCTTGTGTTTTTTGTTGTTTTTTTTGCTTTGCTTAACGCGCTCGCATTAAAATTGTATTTGTCTCTGGTTCTGGTTCCGGCTGCTGAGCGACGATGTGAAATGCGAAGTGGGTAGTGGAAAATGGGGGAAAAAGAAAGGAAAAACTTATTACGTGTGTTATTATAACGCAATTTCTTTTGTGCTTCTTTTGGTTTTGCGCTTTGCTTTGAACGTTTTCAACTTTGGCGCTCTCAAGTGTCGCCTGTCGCCGTTCGCCTCAAACCACGCCCCCAAACGCGCCTGTCGCTGTGGCGAAATTAAAATATCATAAATTTGAGTTAATTACGGTCGAGTAAACATTAACATAATTGTGTTTCTGCCCGTTGTCACTGCCGCATTATAAGTAGCATGTACTTATTGCCCAGTTTGCTTTTCTTCTATTCTCTTTGGCGTGCTTTTCCACGAATTTCCCGCCGACCAGGAGCAGCTGGGTGTAAGGGAATTGTCTGTGACTTTTAAAGTCTATAAATAAATTCTAATGAGCTTCAGGTTTAAATTGACTATTATAGGAATCGATTCCACGAATCAAACTCGACATTCTTTAGTAACATTTTGCAACTTTGTCGTAAGTCAAAAACTTGTATGTTTCCTTTTAGTTATTTACTTGAGCCATGAAATTCTTGAAGCATTTTTCCAAGTAACTTTTTGATAGCTTACGAAATTCAAGTATGAATTTAATTAAATGTTTCCCAAAAGTTTTATAAATCTCTATTTTTCATTCTCCACTATTTTCTCAGGGTTCCAGTTCTTGGAACAAAACTCACTCACATCCAATCATGACAAAAAATATCTACGTACCTGCTTCCATTTAAAACTGACTTTTATATCATGACAAGTACGCACTGCTCGTTTTTAAGATTATCTCTGAGTTCTGTGAATTCTGAAAATAGTATTTTGTTTGTGGGAAGTGCTTAAATAGAGTAGTCCTCTAGTTTCAAGCCGTTTGTCTATTTTTCATAAATACTTTTTTTTTTTTTTTTTAAATGACGGGAAGTATATATGTATTTTTGCGTTTCATTCCGAAGAACTTAAAAACACATGTTTGACTACATTGACGGGGGAATCGAACCCAGCTTTTTTCAAACTGGAAGTTCTACTTATGTGACAGGTCGGCGACTCTAATCACTGAGCTACCAGACCACACTCATAAATACTACATACACAATTCTATTTAATTAAAATTTTATTTTAAGTTTACTAACTTTGCATTTAAAGCTTATAATTTCTTCTATTAGACATCGAATATTGTTCAGTGCTTTTAAATGTGTAAATTTAAATGAATTAATATTTTTGTTTTTAACAATAATTTATGTGCTTATTTTACTAAGTTGTAGGCTGTTACATTTTGATTATTTTCTAGCGTTGTAAAATTAAAAAATGTAGTTGTTTTTTCAATTAAATTGACATGTTACTAACAGAATTTAGTGTTGTAAAGTCTACAAATACGCATAACAAATGTATCACTTTAATCGATTGAAGGCATTATTTACAGGGTTATTTATCGAAACGGATTGCAAATCCACAGAAATTTGGGTCTTGACATGCCGTAGGAGATTAAAATCAATATGCCAAATGCGAGATTGCTTTCTCCTGCTCTGGTTGTTTACCAATACTCATCTATTTATAGGCTACCCACAGTGCGGCTGTATATAATTGATAAATTGATGTATTGAGTGGAAATACTTGTTAATTTTAATGCCTGAATTGTTGCCGTGTCATGTGTGCCCTTGAGAGCTCCTTTAGCTCCTGCTCTTTCAGGTCCAGCCCGAGTTCCAGTTCCAGCTTCAAATCCACATCCTTTCAAAGCGCTTCAAAGTGACCGCTGAATTTTTGGCATGTCCTGTGCTGCCAATTTGACAGTTGGCTGACAAGCCCTCGACGCCCTGTCGCCTTGTCACTGTCACTGTCACCTGAACTGAACTGTACTGAACTGTACCCGGACTTGGACCTCAAACAGGAGCGTGAAGCGATTGTATTCAGTTTGCCACGCCCATAGCTGTGTGCCCTTTCTGTTGGGGCTCGCAGGCGTGCGTTTGATTACATTTTAGCCTTTTTGCCTCGCGCCAAAAGCACACGACACAAGCGACAGTAGCCACAACAACAACAACATCATCAAATAACAACAACATCAAAAGGGCAGGTGGGCGTGACTGACTGACTGTGCAACATTGTTGACCTGCAGACTTTGGCAATTGCAATTGCCGTTGCCTTTGGCCAGACGCCCGTTGCAACATCCGTTTCCGCTTCCGCTGCGTTGCATGCGCCTGTGTGTATGTGTGTGTGCGTTTGCTTAATTTCGATCTGGATTGTCGCCTACCAACTCAGATTCACTCTCGTCTGTTTACGCCTTGCAAATGCCGCCAGCAAATTGTTGCCAACTCATTTCCGATGATTGGCAACCTTGGCGCGGACAATCAAGTCCATCACGGGTCTCTGGTCAGGCCGCATCGGGCTTAAAGCCACATGCTTCACTAAAATTCAATGCTTAATTATACTGCGTTTGTCACTTGCCACTTGCCAACGATCCGTTTGTTTCATAACAATTGGAGGGCTGGTCTGTGTGTTTGTGAGCGTACAAACATGCCTGCATACATGTGTGTGTGTGTGTGTGTCTGACTAATTGTGTGTATATTTCAGTTGAGTTTCAGTTGTGCGAACTCTTTCAACTGAAATTAAATTAAGTGTGTCGCATACTCTTAGGCTGCATATGAAAACTGTTCCAATACAAATTTCGTTTCGGGTTTCTCATATTTAAGATTAATTTTAATAAAAATTTTGAATTTAATTGGGGTAAAAAAGTTTCACTATTTTACACAAATTTTCATGAAAATCATTTTCTTTCTTTCTTGATTCCAAGTAAAATCAAGTCAAATATAATGAAATTAAATGTGCGGCATACTTTTAGGCTGAAACTGAAAAAATTAAAGATTAAAACTTCTCGTTTTTTAAGCTAATATTATGCATTCTATCTAAAACTTATCGGCTTTAATATGAGCCTGTGTACGAAAATTGCATTTTTGCTATACAAATTAAAGAAAATTGTTTATATGGGATGTAATTACTTAATGTCAATTGTAATGAAATTAAATGTATAGCATACTTGTGGGCTGCAGTTGAAAATAATTTCAAAACATATTTCGATTTGTTTTCATCATTTTTATGAGCTAATATTGTGCTTTTAAATTATATAATATTGCTAATAAATTAAGCACCGATTCACAGGCGTTTTATCCGTTTCAACATTTGATTAACTACGCTTGAAATGAAGTTGAAATGTGAGCCAAATTAGGGTATTAAATTGGCTCACCTATATGTATGTCTCTGCGTTTGTGTATGATGTGATGCATATATGTATTCGTGTATGAGCTCTGTACGTATCTTTGTGTGTGTGTTGGCTTTATTTTTGTGTTGGCAGATTGCGTTGCCGGGGCAGCGGCATTATTAAATATGCCGCCTACTGCTCCGGCTACTGCAATTGCAACAGAGTTGTTGCTGTTGTTGTTGTTCGTGCTGTTGTTGTTTGTTGGCATATGCCATGGTGTCACCGTAAACAACAGCAACAACAGCAACAACAGCTACAATAACAAATATTACCAGGCCAGGCCTGACCGATTGCAATAATGACGTTGAAAAGGCAAAAGCCCAGCCAAGCCAAAAACTCGGGCCAACGAATTTTTCGCATGCAACAGCAACAACAAATTGTAACAACAACAACAATAACCTCAACAACATGAAGCATATGCAAATCCATATGCACATATGTATGAGTGTGTGTGTGTGTGTATGTATGTATGTTTTGTTTTGTTTTGTGAATTATTAGATTGCCTGGAAAAATGCTGCTACGTCACAAACAAGAAGGCGACGTTGAACGTTGTACAACGACGTCGTTGCCGCCTTTTTGCCAACTTAATTACTTTTGAAATAGTTGAGCGCACACACACACATACACACATACACACTCAAACGTATATACACAGAGACAGGCACATGAATAATGGCAATTGGTGTGTGGATGGATGGATGAATGGTTGACTGACAAGGCAGCACAGTCTGACAGCAGGAACAGAAGCAGAAAGAGAAACAGGAGCAGGAGCAGGAGCAGGATCAAGAGTAGAGCAGGAGTTGCAGCAGTAAACTGAAACTGGAGCCCCATTTCTGGGCATGCTCACATATGCTCAGGGCGCACGGTATTATTATATTTATTAGCAGGGAAGGGACAGAGACAGAGACGAAGACAGGAACTGGGATATAGGGGCAGGTGATGGGAAAGGATCAGGGACAGGGCAGGAGCAGGACATGCGGAAGGAAGTCTTCTTTAATGCAGTTTATGTGCAGCTACGTTGTGCTCGTCAAATGTATTTTGATAATGGAGTTTACATACGCCTCACTTTTTCCACCCCTTCACCTGCCCACTCCCCCGCAACCACCACAGACAGTTGGGGCAACTCAATTTTCGTGTTGCCATGATAACAACAACAAATACACAAACAACAACATCGACAGTTTCAAAGCAACATGATGATGAAATCATAAGTATCAGTGAACACAGATCAAGGATAAAAAGAAGCATGTTCGTCTCATCTGTTCAAAGTTTACCAAAGGGCTTGAAACATGGACATGTCCCTTGGCAACTTGCTCGATAACAGAATCATCGAGCAAAAAAGAGTCCTTTGATTTGCCTAATTCATTTGCCATAAAAGAAGATTGTGGAGATAGTAAATCTAGTTGAAGAGATAGAAAATATTGAAGCTTTGGAAAATGTTTCATATTATTCACTCGATTCAATATTCTCAAATCCATGTTCTTTACAATTCCGCTGAAATGTTTGAAATTGGAAATAGAAATATCTCTGACATCTAATATATAACATATGTATGTACATATGTACTAGCAGCTACACTTGGGTAAACAATTTTTGATAGCATATCTTTATCAAAAAATTTCCATTTAAAATATGACAACAACATTAGTAAAATCTTAATAAATCTCCATTTAAAAAAATTGTTAATATACTATTGCCAACAAAAACAATTTCCAAAAATTATTCATGTTGATTTTTTTATTTTGTGGCGGCAATCGTGCATATTTAACAAAAATTTATATTATTTTTAAATATTTATAAACGATAACTAACAAAAATTTTCTTGCATCAACTTAATAATACTTAATGCCTTGCAAAATGCAAACAAAGTAGATCAAGAACCAAAATGCAAAACTTTCATGCCGAATTCATGTTTATTTATTTATTGCTCGATAAAAGTTGAAATCTACGCTGTGCAAAAGTTTCAACCTCCTAGCTCTTACCGTCTGCGTGCCAGAATTATTAGTCATTAAGTTAGAACAACCAGTTTTATGTATATTGACACATATAGATTTGAAAAATTTGCCGAATTATGCTAGGCCTGCAACTGCAAGATATTTATTTGTTGGCTGAAGTGCTTTGTTGAAGGGCTTTTTTGTTTTCGAGCTGCGTTCAGATTGAATGAATCACTCACTCACTCACTCACTCACACACACTCAGACTGATACTGGCAGAATGAATGCATGAATGCAAAATGTTTGAATGGCTGCGAATGCATTTCGGTTTGGTTGAAACATGAGCTGCAGCCTATCAGGATGATGGCAAACAATAGCAGTAGCTAATGGAAACTTGCAGCAGCAGAAACAATTACGCATTCAAGCCAGCTACGTATATACATATGTAGACGAATAACTAGAAAAAGCTGAAGAAACTGACGCATAGACAAATTGACAGACAAACGGACGGGGATAGGCTATTAATCTGTTTGTTACCATAGTTACCCGAAATGGGGACAGCAGCTGTCACAAAGAAATAACAAAACAACGCGCGATGTTCAAAAGAAAAACACTGAAAACATAAAAAACAATGGCAAAAAAAATGTACAAATACAACCACAAAGAGCTAACAATGTCAGTCGCAATGAAAATCAAAGAAGTATGAAAGACAAGAGACAGCTGATTGAAATTGAAGCACACACAAAGTGGCAGGATGAAGGCGACTTTGTGATATCAGATATCAGAATTGTTGCTGCTGTTAATGCTGCTTCAACTGATAAGTCATTGATCGGAGTACTCCATAAAGTAACTGAGTGCACTCACAATTGAAATCAGAGCATAATCATACAATCAATCCATCAATTGATGCCGTTTTGCTGCTTGTCTATGCATAATTCAAATGGTCATTCATCAAACTGCCAACTGCCGAGCTGCCGAGTTGCCGAGTTGCTGAGTTGCCTGGCAATGGCATCTGTAATGAACCATTTAAGACATCGTTGAGGTTTACTTGCCTCTCTCTATTCCCCTGCAGTCTCCACAAACCCCCGCCTAATGAGTTCGGTTGTCTCACTTGATTGCCACATGTGGCATATCTGCTGCTGCTGTTCTTGTATCGCACTCATATCCTTAGCCAAATGTGATCCCTCCTCCTCTTCTCGTCCATGTGTATCAGCATCATCATTTTTTATCGCTCAGACACGCCTAAAATGCCAGCAAGTCTCACTTGCACAATGTGGCGTATGATTAATGTCTTGCTATAGTCTGCGCCCAGACACATTACGCATACGCACAGTGTTGCAAGCAATGCAAAAGTCAGCTACAATCCAAGGAGTTTGTCACAATGTTGAGCTTGCTTAAAATAACAAAAATATATTTTGTGAGAGGCTATTTCGAATTTGAAAGGAAAAAGTTTTCTTATGTCACAGCTTGGTTAATTTAATAAAATAATATTAATTTAAAATAAAAAAAATAGGTCCGTCTTCAAGTGTAAATAACTTTAATGGCTTGGATTATGATAGCTGGACCATGACATTTAATGCACATTGTGCTCAGAATTGCGATTTTTGAAACATGCTCTCGACTGTGTTTGCTTAGCAATTAGCAACAACACGCGACACTGAGAGATGGAGAGAGAGAAAAAGGGTGAAATGAAAAGAGAGTGAGAGAGAAACATATTATGGCTGACAGCTGGTTATTGCTGATGCAACAAACGTGACATGAATCAATTTGTTTGCCGTATCTGTATCGATGAGTCTGAGTGCGCGGGAGTACGAGTACTCGAACTCATCGTAATTTTACTTGAATATGTTACACACATCATATGTGAAAAGTGTAACAACATTTAATATACAAACATACTCAAATAAAAGTTATTCTTAAATTCAAGGCTAAAATTCTTTGTTTCTTAAGTATGTATGTTATTGAGGATATTATTGTTAAATTGTTGTTAATACGCGCATAAAGTGGCAACCACTCAGCAGTAATATATTGTATATATTAGGATTTTTGAAAATCCTAAAACATTCGATTTCGCTCAAATTAATAATTCATTTAAGCTTCAGCGGAGAGAAATCGAAAAATCGAACTTAAGTCAAGTATATCGAACTTTTGATACACAGAAAAAAAAATCAGGGATAATTAGCCCGAATTCAATCCGAAACGAAGTCAGAAGTGGGGAAATCTCTGATTTTCTTAAACCAAGTTTTTTTTAACGCTTTTTTTAAGATTTTTTTAAAATTTTTTTTTTTATTTTATTTTTAATAGATTTTTTACTAACATTTTTTTATTTTTACCTCTTTTTTTTTTTTTTTTTTTAATTGACGGTGATAATCGAACCCAGGTTTTTTTAAACAGGTCGGCGACTCTAACCACTGAGCCACCAGACCAGTTAAAATGAGACAGGCCGAGAGAGAATCAAGTAATTTGGGCTTATTTTCCCATTTAAATCTCGATATAGACTTGATTGTTCAGCTTAATCCTGGAAACATACTTAAAAAAGGCAGGCTTAAATTAAGTATTTTCGGCTTGATTTTAGAACGGCTTTTTTTTCTGTGTACTGTTTGGAATTGATTTTATCCCGGCATACCGAGTTTTTTTTCTGTGTACGCACAATTACAATATATATTAACATGCATTAGTTTTGAATGAGATTTGAATGCAATACTTGTATGTATATTAATCTAACCCCGTTTCCATTTGCATCCCCTTTCATTTACAGGCTGCCTCGCCGCGCTGGGAGCCACAGATCGCAGTGCTTTGTGAAGCCGGACAAATCTATCAGCCGCAATATCTGTCCGAGGAGGGGCGTTGGGTAACGGACCTCAGCAAGAAGACAACGGGAGCCACATGTTTGCGTGATAAAATGGATTTGCTTGATTACTGCAAGAAGGTAAGTCGAACAGGGCTCTAACTGGGATTGGGATTGGGATTGAGATTGCGTTGCGGGAGTAAAACGATTCTTACAGGCACTGTAGATGGGGAGTGTGGGGAGAGTGTTTATAATGTGCAGCTGATTGAATTGAAGCCGCATGAAAATTGCTATTTGCATTCACTATTGCATTTACTTTGCATATGAAAAGATATTCCCCGTCTCCCCCATGACAAAACGTAATTTTATGGCCTGGCTAACGCTCAAGTGGCTAGCCGCAAGCAGCAACAGCAACGCGAATGAGCCACAGCATTGCCAGCAGCCTGGCCTGGTCTGGTCTGGTATTGGTATCCATCTTCCAACTCATCCCCAGGCAATGTGCCACTCAAAATGCAGCAACATGAAAGGCAATAAATCAAAAGAGTCAGCAATAGCAACAGCGAATCAGAGCTCAGCTAAAAGGGCATTGGTTGCAGTTTGCAGCCATATGAGACGGGCTAAGAGGGGTGAGGGAGAGGCAGGAAGAGAACTGAAACTGGAACTGGAGTTGGCAGTTGGCAGTGCGATGCTGGTATCTGGTTGCTGGATGTGTGTGGCATCAACAATTTAATTTGCGCAACGTTGAAAGCGTTTACATTGAGACAACATTAAACGACACTTAATTAATTTTCCATTAATTTTTGCATTTTTCGCTTTTTGCATATGCTCTCTCACACTTCACCTCCCCCTCTCTCTTCCGGCTTCAGTTTATTCAACACGTAGACTGATGGCCCCATCGCTTCACACACATGACGCATACGCCGTGTTGCCGATGTCGTTGTCGTTTTCGTTGTCGCCACCATAAATTGATATGCCATTGGCAATGACGCCTGTCTGCCTGCCTGCCTGCCTTTGGCTTTTTTAATTAAATTTCTTTGGCTTTCACTGGCTAATGTAGCGTTCGTTTTTTCATTTTCCCCCTCAGTTACTATTGTTCTCTGTGCAGCACGAAGCACTCAACAATAGTCCATAAATGTGGCAATGCAACGGGCAACGAGCAGAAGCCAACTGTCAAACGGAGCTGGAATAAAGCTGACAACACACACAGCGTACATAGTTCGCGTCCTTGTCTTCACTTCCTTCCTTGCCCCCTTGTCTTTGCCCACTTTCTTTTATATTCCGCCATGGCTCTAGTGATTGACACAGACGACAGTGTTAAGTGAATTGTGAACGCAAATAAAATCAGACAACAAACGAGAGAGAGTCACCAGAGCTTGAGCTCAATAAGTTTTTCAAATTTTCATTTCTGACCTTTGAGCTATGTGAATGGCAAGGAAAGCACGAGCTCAACGACAGCCATATGGATATGAAAATATGAAAATGAAAATGAATACAAAATTGCATTTACGACTACCAAGCTATGAGTGTAAATGTGAATCTGAATGTGAGTGTCTCTGTCTGTGTCTGTGTGTGTATGTAAATGCACATGTTATTGCTAAACTGATTTGTTTGCAATTGCAAGTAAAGTAACCTATACACACAGAAGGCGCAACAGGAATTTAATCACAAATGGCCACCGATTCATTACATCGTTAAAGTATTTCAATATTCTGCATAGCAATCTGTACTGATTTACCTTCATGTCCAATGATTTAAGCTCCAATTTACGAGCTTAGCTTACATTAGGTCCTGAAGCTTGCTTTCTATTCATAAATACGGACTTAAAGTGAGTCTTGACTTGATTGACCATAGTCTACTCAACTCAATTTGATTCTCTATAAGAGTATAAATCTCTTTGGCAAACTGACCGACTGATTAAATTGGTTTGCTTCCATTTTATGCCACATTTCCTGCCAATCGTTTGAAAAAAGAACTTTCATCCTTGTTATTAACGTTGCATTGTATTATTATCTATTACACTATCAAATCGCATTAAGATCGAATAAATATAATAAAATTAATTGTTGTTTTAAGTTTATTAGCAACGCAAGCGCCAAAGAGTATGCAGTAATATTTGTTTTTGGGATCTCAACTGTAGGTATCTTACTTGTTTTGATATCCGAAAAATCGAAAGGCAAATCACAAAATCATTAAAGTGATCAAACTCTTAGAAGGCATATGGTAAATATGAAAATTTAATTAATTAATATCATATATGCAGAAAAACTCTGACAACGTCGGCTTATGACAGCTAGTTCTATCATATTTCATTTTCGCTGAGTCCTTGAATATGCTTTGAGATTTGAGTTTCTGTAGCTGGAACTCATCTATTAGTCATATCTTGGTGCTGGTTCAAGGCTAAGAGTCAACTTTAACATTCAACTGCCTGTCTGACTGACAATTTGTGTGTCTTTCTGTCTGTCTGTCTGTCTAACAGTATGTCTATTTTTGCCAAAAGTCTGAGGCACATCCTTATCACCATAAGGATGATTCTAATGAGCCTTGCGGGATGTCAAAGCTGTCGCATTTGATTTTGACACGCAAATTTGTTGCGACCTGGTGGTGCCACGGCCGCTGCTGTTGCTGTCATTTTGCCACAACATAAATCAAATTACACACACACAGTCACACGCATGTGTGGTCATAAATAAGGTATAAATAAGGTACTCATATGATGGTTGATGTGGCTGTGGCACATATTTTATTGGCCTTTCATTTGCATTTTATTTCGCATCGCCTTTCGCTGAAATGTTGTCAGCCTGCAAATTGCGTGTGTTGGAAACGTATTTTATAATTATGTTAATTTATTTATTATGCTTAATTTATTGGAACATGTTTTTGATTCCATTGCCGCTTTCCTTCTCTCTCTCTCTCTCTCTCTCTCTCTCTCTCTCTCTCTCTCTCTCTCTTCATTTCCTTTCCTCTCCTTCGGTCTCAAATTGTAATAAAAATGCAATATACTCGCCATAATAACAATATTAAGGCAAAAAACAAGCAAAACAGATGACAAAAACAAAAGAAGAATACTAAAGCCAATTAAATTGCCTTTGCTACAATGCTACAATAAAAACAATCCTATCAGAGACTAGAAGTATAACTGATTAAATTTTAATTTTAGTCAAATAAAGTTCCCTTGCAAAGATTTCAATTTGCCGCTTGTTATGCTATAAATTGTGAACAAAATTTATAAAAGCAAAACAGAAAATAGAAAATAAAGTAAACAGAATGGAATTTGTCTTTGATCAGCCCTTGCATAGATAAGCGCAAATTAATTGCCCTTTAACTGGGCCGCTCAAGAAAAGGGAGCAGAAAGAATTGCAATGTATTGGTTTGCTGTACACTGAACGAATTGGGGTGAAGGTAAGTTAGGGAATAATTGAGTTGTAGCTTAAATCAAATCAAATATTGATAAAGTCTGTCAACAACTTTGCAATTATGATGACAACATTTAATATAAAGATTATTAACGAAATCTTTGATTTTGCAAAATACATATTTAAATGCAGAATATTTATATCGATAAATGTCGGTACTCATATTGTGGCTGTTAGCGATGCTTATAATAACTTTACATTTGCAATTAATAAATATCGTAAATATTTCTTTACTTTAATCCGTGTAAAAAAAAAATTTTCAAACTTAATTATAAACTTCTTGACAAATTATGTGACTTATAAAACGATTTATTTTTGATTTCAAACAAAACATTTCCGCAAATACAAAAAAAAAAGGAAGAACGGTTATCTTCGGCACATTTAAGAAACAATTTAATTATTATTATTTAACATTGAAATTCCCAATATAGGTAGGTACAATAGCTTGAATCTGCTCTATAAAATTTAAAGTGGTTTAAGATTTAATTTGCCCGAAGTACAGATAGAAAGAAAAACAGAAACCTGTATTTACGTTTGTGCAACGTAACGTATTTGGGAATGTTTCAATGCGTCATTGGCAATATTTATTTACCCACATAATTCACTTATTTATAGATTAAGTACAACGTTTCTCAGAGTCAGACTGGCTAAAATTTAGCCGTAATAATGGTGCCTTAGAACAAATGTTGCCTTTTAATATAAGTTTAATAAGTGGTAGTTCAAATCGTTTTAGTTCAGTTTGCAGATGAGGCCTTTTGAAATATAAAACTATTATTAAATGCCATTGAGAGCATCAAAGGAAAATAATAACGAAAGCAACAAAAACAGTATGATCCTCAGCAAATGTGATGTTCTGCATTGTTGGAAGTCGATTAGTTATCACAAGTGCTAGGCAACTCAGCACTTTATGCTAATTATCCCAAAAGTCGAACCACGCGGCGTATACGCATCGAAGTGCTGAGTGCGTTTAGCTGAAGAAGGCGCAATATTCGAGAAAAGACTGCTTACTCGTACTAGTTTGAATTCCACAAAACTCAAACGCACACGAATTCTCCTCACAAAGGGCGCTAGAGGATGACGAGGAGAGGACAATGTCGAATAATCTCAATCCAGGTCCTAGTCAAAAGCGTTAGCTTCACCTTCGACTGCGCTTCACGTATACGCAATTTTCAATCCGTGCACTTTGTTTGCCTTTCGCTCCGAATATAGCCTCAATAGCCTTGAACTGTGCCCTCGACTAACGAATGCCCAAAAATTAAAAACGGAAATAAACACAACCCAGAGTAATGTAAAAATGATTGACTAGAAAATACCCAGCAAAAGTATAATAAAATTTTGTAAAACCTATATCAGTCCTTCAAAATCGTCTATCGTACGTTTTATAAGCAAAAAACAAATTGTCAGAGTCTTTTCAAATGACAAAAATCATTTAAGATTTTTGATAAAAATGTTTTTATTTAATTTAACGCTAGTCCTTAAAGCAGTTCTCTTTAAAATCACTATTGATTATTGGAACAGGGCTGCTTAGTAGATGTCCATATGAGTAACTGTTTCTGGAAATTCGTTACCCGTATAAAGTTTCAATTCGTCGTCTGACATTTGTGCAATTGGATTATCCACCTTTTAACCAATTCGTAGGGTATACGAAAGAGCGGAGTGGAGCTCAGAGCTTTGGTCGCCATTAATGTCAAGCGTGGGGCAAAGCCAAATTGATGCTGGAGCGACGTGGCAAGTAAATTGCATTCAGCAGGAGACTGTGTATGTGTGCGTGTGTGGGTGTGTGTGTGTGCTGCAGATTTCCTTAAACATTTGCTCGCTTTTTAATTTGGCTATTTTTAGTGCAGAGCAGCTGCAGCATATATGTATGTATATGTACATATGTATGTGCACATAGAGTTTACGCTCACTTAATTCTCGCACATTTATATACATACATACATATATATATATATATAAGTATTCTCATGTGTACACATAAAAAAAAAACAGAAGGCCGCTGTGGTACATTCATTTTCCTCTCCACTTCATTCTATTCAATTCGCATTTACCTCACCCCCCTCCCCACCCCCGCCCTCTTCTCCTCTCACTCACTTTCTCACTCTCTCTCTCATTCGCACCCCCTTTGCCCGAAATGCAGTTTGCTGGCAAAATAAATCAAGCCGCACAAAAGTATGCTACACTTCTTTTCAACAGTCGTTCAAAATTTTTGACGGCGGTCGCAAAAAGAAATTAATTAAATAAAACCTGTTGTCCTTTGTAGCTGTTGTTGCTGTTGTTGTTGCTGCTGTTGTTTGTTGGTTGCGGATTGTTGAACTGGTTGCGCTTTTTGGGCTTTTTGGGGCCCCACCAAGTGCCAAGTGCAGCATAACATATTCATTTAAGTATGTGCATTAGGGTGGGTCAATTTTTTTCGACCCAAGGCGGTATCAAAATCGTAATCTACGGTGAATTCTAAGAAGATTTGCCCAAGAAACCATAGGTCTAAAATCATTTTCGAGCTTCCGATTTTTAGCGAGAAACTTTTTGTATCTTTTTGTCACTTTAAATACTATACGCATAGATACCTAAGCGAGTGCATAAAAAATAATTTGTTTCACTTAATATTTTTTCAACAAAATTATAAATTTTTAAAAATGTAACAATAAAATAAAAAATTAAATTTTATTTTTAAAATTATTTTTTAAATTTAAAAAAAAAAATTTTAAATATAAAATTTCAAAAATTGGCATTAATTTGCATTTGACCGTTAATTTACGCTCCTTTTATGCCACGCCCACTTCCAATTTTTTTCCAAAAATTCTTTGAAGTATTGAAAAAATATAGTTCAAGTTTCAACTCGATATCTCTCCTAGTTCAAAAGTTACAGATTTTTGCCACCAACATTGGCAAAACAAACCGAAAATGGGTACAAAATACGTACAAAATACATATTACATATAAAATGGTACCAAATTTATATGTATTTTGTACCCATTTTCGGTTTGTTTTGCCAATGTTGGTGGCAAAAATCTGTAACTTTTGAACTAGGAGAGATATCGAGTTGAAACTTGAACTATATATTTTCAATACTTCAAAGAATTTTTGGAAAAAAAATTGGAGTGGGCGTGGCACTAGAAAGGGCGTAAATTAACGGTCAAATGCAAATTAATGCCAATTTTTGAAATTACATATTTAAAATTTTTTTTTTTAATTTAAAAAATAATTTTAAAAATAAAATTTAATTTTTTTATTTTATTGTTACATTTTTAAAAATTTATAATTTTCTTGAAAAAATATTAAGTGAAACAAATTATTTTTTATGCACTCGCTTAGGTATCTATGCGTATTTAAAGTGACAAAAATATACAAAAAGTTTCTCGCTAAAAATCGGAAGCTCGAAAATGATTTTAGACCTATGGTTTCTTGGGCAAATCTTCTTAGAATTCGTCGTAGATTACGATTTTGACAACCGCTTGGTGCATTTTTTTTGGTCCATACAAATTGACCCACTCTAATGTGCATATTTAAATGTTGGTTTTCATTTTTCATTTGGTTCGCCTTATTTTGGTTTTTATTTCTCTCTCTCTGTTTGCAATTCAAATGGAAATTAATTAATTTGCAGCTGCTTTAACACCGCCTGCCCACACTCCACTCATCGCCATCAACTGGAATCCAGTTAAATATGCCATGGCCAGCAAATGTCCCTGGACACCAACTCCATTTGATGGGATTGGGACTGGAGATGGGATTGGGGTTGGTTTGGGATTGGGACTTTGCTGGAATGCGGCATTTATTTGCTTTGCGGCGTTTGGTGTCATTGGCTGGCCAGAAACCTTCGCTGTTTTTCCTGAGTTGTTGCTATCATATTGTTATTGTTATTGCTATTGTTGTTCTGTTTGTTGTTCAGGATTGCAGTAATGAGTTAAATTACATATTCCACAAAAACACGAAGGATGTTGGATGTTACGACACAAGCTGTTGTTGGCTTTGTACTCATTTGCATTGAACAAGCATTGATTTTTGGCGTTTTGTAAACATTTCCCACAAATGTCGAAGCCGCGCCAACAAACGCGAAATTATAAATATTTTAATTTTTTCATGCAAATATTGCGTGCTATAGAATTTTCCTACAATTTTCTATACATTCGACGACCGATTAAATGCAAGTGTAACGTATTGTAAACTTTTGTCTATTTCTTTATTTTTCATTTGCTGCTTTTATAATGAGATTAGATTAGTTGATTACTTCAATTATAACAATTTATCATCAAAATGAAAATACATTTTAAGCATATTTTTCTTATGCGTTTATTGCAATTTTCTTCTCAATTTCAAAAGGTTTAATCAACAACTTTCTACCTGAAAACGACAAGCTAATATTCTATTCTATTTTTTTAGTGAACTTTTGACAATTTCCTTACAATTGCAAAACATTTAATCAGCTTTGTTTATTGCCACCTTTTAACATTACACTATGGGGCGAAATCCGAAAAATCGAATATTTATTAATAACTTTTAAAATAAGCTAGGTTTTTGAATGCGACTTTTTTATTAATATTATGTACACCCTCAGAAAATATTTTTGGAAAAGTGGGCGTGTCGCCACCCCCGCCCTTAATTTTTTTTTTTTTTTTGTATGTATAAAAGCTACTAAGCTCATAATTTTTATTTCAAATAACAAGCTTTGACCTTGTTTATTATTAGCAATAAAGAGAAAAAGTAATTTTTTGACAAAGGAAGTTGTGTGCTCTTATAAATGGTTGTGAGCATAAAATTAAAAAAAAAAAATTGGGGCGGAGATTTTGACATGCCCACTTTTTCAAAAAATTTCTATGGGTACACATAGCACTGGAAAAAAAACCGCATCAAAATATCCGAAGTAGTTTTCGAGTTAATAATAAAAACCTCAAAAACTGGTCAAATATCTCATACGACAAGCCAGCAAATCAACACTGAAAAATGGTGAGGTTACGTCCTAAAATATTCATTTGCGCAGATTGTGGGAAATTGTGGAAAATGAGACATATTGCCTTTAAATAACAATGAATGGATCTACGACATACAGTTGGACGTACATTAAGCCTCGTTAAGCAACTTTGTTAAAAACTTCCTCAAAGTTGAAATTTCTTTCCAAGAAATTTCCTTTCAAAGCATTATCTAATTTTACAAAATATTAATAGAACACGCACAAATACAGAAAACTAGTACAATCAACACATAGTACAAACCCGTATTATTGGTTTCCATTTTAAATTTTGTAAAATAAATGATTAGTCTTTAAGAAATCCAATTAATAAATAGGCTGCAAAAATATTGCAATCTCAAAGCACGTGCTTTTTGACAGCAACATCGGACTTTAACAGCTTCTGGGTTTAACATTGGTCTGTTATATAACATTGTTGGTACCGAACTTTACAGTTTAAAGTTATCTTTACATGTTAACATAAAAAATATAGCATTATTAATACTTTGATAAAATGACTAAATATTCGATTTTTCGGATTTCGCCCCATAGTGCATTAGTTTGTGTCTTTAAATCTAATAATCTTTTTTCATTCCCTGAAGACTAAACATTCTCACTCTTATTAATTCGGACATCAATATTTATACCCGTATTCTAAGCTGAACTTGTAAGATTCCATTGAAATGCAATAAAAAAGTAGATAAGTATTACTGATACACAAATGCCCACACATACACACACAATTACACACATCCACAGAGATACATTGAAAAAGATACAGTCAGTAACTGGAAGCAACACAATGGTTCACTGTTGAACCTTTGATAACCTTCCTAATTAACGAGATGACGACGACTTCATGTCCCTCCCTTCACTTTCTTTCCCTTCCGATCCCTTCCCCTCCGCTACACTCCCCTCCCACGCCTTCGCCTCATCCTCAGTTAATGAGATTTTGCGACAAATGAGCTTACATTTATATATAAATGGGTGTGTGTGTGTGTGTGTGGGAGTGGGCTGCCAAGCATCTAGATCAACTATTCCAATATCCCCTCAACAATCTCTGCTCTTTAAGCTGACCACCGACTGATTCTGGCAAGTTAATGCAGTTAATTGAATTTAGATGCGATTTATGTTTCACAATGCAATTTACTCGCTTAAATGTTTAATTCACAGGGAGACAGACAATTTATGGCACAAAACAATTAAAGGTTGCCATCCATTAAGATACAATGCGTACTGTACTATATTGTTGATTTTTATCATATTTTTGCGTCTTTGACTTTCGTGTTTATGGCCAAAGCAGCCGACCAACCATTAACTGTATCAGATTTGACCAAGACAAACTCGTCGATAATTGGCTAGGCTCAGTTGATGAATTCCTTATTTGCAGGAATTTGAATTTTGATTTCAAGCCGATTGTAACTTGGTTGCTAAAACGACAACCAACTGAATATTTGCACTTTTCTATTAAAAAGTTCACCAAACTCTCCACAACAAAATTGGAAATTGAGAAAACATTTCGATTATAAAACCACTTATTTCTAAGTTTCTTTTTTGAAAGTTGAGTTGGCTAACTATAGTCCATATTGACACCAAATCATTTATTTTTTTAAGGCTTTTGTTTTTTTTATATTAAATTTAGAAAAACGGATTAAGGGCGAATATTTTTGATTTTATTATTCGCTCTTTTCATCTATCTATCAGCTCGCTAATGGAAACTATAAAAAATAAATAATAAATATTTATTAACCTTTAAGCTTAGTTTTCAAAATCGATTATGAAAATAGGTGACAATATTTCGAAAATAACATTCTTGTTTATCATATGCAACCAACTTGACATCGGACAGAAGTTCTGTAAATATTCTTTGCAGTCCGCAAATAAAAATGGCATATTCAACCATTTCATTTTTATGTTGTAGTCAAGATAATGTTAATTCAATGAATTTTATTTATTAATGCATTGCATACAAGTTAAGTGTGAGTAATGAGTATTGAATAGTAATTGATGCATAGTGAGTGTGGCATTCAAAGGCTAATTACTCGTGTTCGCTGCGAGCAGACATCAATCAAAGTACTTGTAAAGTGAATTAATAATTGAGGAGTGAGGAGAAGGAAGAGGAGAATACTCGTATCGTTTACAAAAACATAAAGTTACCCGTAAAAAGAGAGCGAGAGCGAGAGTGAGAGAAAGAGAGAAGCGGAAATCAATTGCATTTCTATTGCTGTTTTGCAATTGGCACTTGAATTAAGTTGCCTCAAAACGGGACACGGCAAGTTGCCGTTAATCGGAGCTCCTAACGGTGTTAAAGGACACAGCTAATATGCTCCTGGTGGTGTTGGTGGACTTTGTTCTTGTGCCATATACATACATACAATGTAAATGAGTAAGTATATTTATGAAATGTTTATAATTAAATGCCGCATGGCCATTGAAAGCCAGTGAACTGGCAAAAAGTAGTTTAGTCGCGTTTGCTCAGCAGCCAACGAGGCAAACAAAACACTACAAATACAAACACACACACACACACATGTGTGTTTTCACACATGTATGTATGTGTGTATGGTTATAGCTAAATATAGTTGCCCAATACACAGACCGCTAAAGAAAGAGTGAGAAGAAGAGAGAGAGAGAGAGAAAGAGAGAGAGAGAGTGATGGGCAGACAGATATGTTTACATATATAAGTACATTAGGCCACAAGTAACAAATGGGTCTGGGACTGAGCCTGAGCCTGAGCCCGAGCCTCAGCATCAGCCCAGTCCTTAAATGGCTGCAAAATTACACAGCAGTGAGCATGTGGCCCAGCGGTGGGTGAGCGGCTCATTTGGGCTGCCCATTGGTGGGCGGATGCCGCCAAGCGCCGAGTGTGGAGTGGGGAGTGTGCGAGTGTGCGAGGGACATTTGTGCAGCGGCCGAGTCTTAATTCAATTGTTTGTAACGTTGCGAGGCATTTAGGGCTAAATGCTTGCTAACACATAATGCCCATTAAAGGTGATGTATTGCATGTTTGTTACATATACAAAACTACACACATACATATATGTGGAAACTGGTTATGAGCTGGGAAAACTGCTCGGAGAGCGGGCGCAACACAAAACTGACAGAGGAAAAAGGCTCTAAGTTGGACACTTCCGTTTTTTGGTCAACCAAATGGTTATCTGGAGTTTAATCCCGGTCAAGATTATTATATGGGAAAACTATAGCTGCAAGCAAATGTATAACAGTATACCAGAGCAGCGTATAACACTTCAATTGTGCTATATTGAACAGCGTGCTATAATATCATTCAGTTATTCTAGTATTCAAGTATCTGGCAGCCTTTCCCGCTCGTTGTACATATTTGATGAGCTGAATAATTTAATCGATAAATCGATTGGTAAAACGACAAGCAATTAATGGAAAAAACAGCAATTTAGTCCTATTGAAAATCACTTAAGGTATGCACAGTGTCTTGAAAGTAAAACATTTAGAAAGTCATTATACATGGCGTATACGCAATGTTTGTGGAGGCGGTATTAAAAGTGAAACTGAATGCGTTGCCTGTCTGGCCGAGAGCGCTTGTCAAAATGAACTTTAAATAACGCTCACGCACAGATGCAAACACACACACACATGCACACACACAAACACATACTCACCCATAGAAACAGGCAACTTATAAAGTGTTTACTTTGCCTATTTGAAAAAAATGACTTTGTGACACAAAAGTTTAAACTAACGCAACAAAAAGTCTCTTGCCAAACCAGCAACAACAACAACAAGAACAAAAAGAAAACCATCAACAACAACAAGAACAAGAACAAGAAAACCAACAACAACCACATACTTAAATGGAAACAACATAACATTTAGCCATTTTGCCCTTATTGCTTTCTATGTATGCTTACTGTATCTATATATGTGGGCCAGGGTGTGCCTCTGTGTGTGTGTGTGTGTGTGTCTGAAAGGTACATGTCGTAGGGAAAATTATTTTTACAATTTCAATGTCAACGCGCAGAGGCCCAAACACGCGCGAAGGCCGAGTGCCCAGGAAGGTAGAAGGCGACCAAGGGGGACGGAGGGACGAAGGCACGGAGGGAGTGAGGGCGGGAGAGCAGAAGAAAAGGCAGGATCAGGGGAAGTGAAAGAGGAAGAGGAAGAGATGATGGCCACAGGGCATTGGGTGAGCAAGCAACTAACTAACGTCCGCGTTGACTTAACTAAAAATACATACATAAAGCCGACTTTTAAACTCAATCCAAGTGTTGTTGTTGATGGTGTGGGCGTGGCACTGCCAGCAACGGTAAAACTTAAATAACAACAAGCTCGACGGCGTGTGCAAACAAATGCCTTTGGGGCCCGGGCCACGCCCCCATGGACTTCAAACCGCTCACAAAAAACAAAAAAAAAATTGAATTTAAAAAACAAAAACAGAAATCAAAACAACAACGAAAAAACAGAAAAAACAGTGGAAAATGCAAATAAAAAGTTGCCACAAAATGATTTGAGAGGACACGCACGTGGGAGGGCATGGCAGAGGAGAGAAGAGGTAAGGGGAGGCGACCCGAAGAGGGGAAGGAGGCGGCTCGGTTGGCAAGTGAAGGTGGAGAATTGTGCGCTGCGGCCTCATGTCAATGCCGCATTAAAAAATCATTTTCAATAACGCGCTCGGCTGCAGCACCTCACACACACACACACACACACACACACACACACACACACACACACACACACACACTCATACTACACTCAGCCACAGACACACACTCACAAGTCGATTGTTTGCATTTTGCCTGCATTGACAATCACTTGGGGCTTGCTTTACATACATAAATACATCCAAACATTCATACATTCATACATCAATTTTAACACACGTACATACATATAGTCTTTATTCGCATCTCCCCAAACAACAACTAAAATAGAATACTGTCAGCTGCAATCATCTCAAATTTGCGCCACTTGGTATGCAACGATTTCTAGTTATCTGCTTTGAGAAGAAAACAAATTTGATCTTAATATGAGCTGCTTTAAATAAAAACA
Source organism: Drosophila recens (assembly GCA_037043495.1). Classification (NCBI taxonomy): domain Eukaryota; kingdom Metazoa; phylum Arthropoda; class Insecta; order Diptera; family Drosophilidae; genus Drosophila; species Drosophila recens. Next base: position 342,299 of record JBAMBJ010000434.1, on the reverse strand, counting down.
TTTTTAAAATAAATAAAAATATAAATAAAAATATCATTATGTTTTATATTTACTTTTGTTTTCCAAAGCAAAAGGAAGCTACAGGTTTTTGTGTACCTTAACAATAACTTTAGAATAAGGTTTATTATGTTGCATTTAAATTTCAATGAATATCTATTTAATCGGATGAGCGATTGACTCTAATTGCCCAGCAGCATTTTAAACTATTGTAAACGTCAGTGAACCTTAAAAATTGAATAAAAAGAACTGAAAAAATCTGTGAAAAACTGTTGAATGAAATGCAATGCGAGAAATCAATCAACTCATATTTCACAGATTAAAAAAAAATAATAATCTCTGTGTGAGTAAACTTTGCATGGTTGCAAGGGTCAAATTATAATTTATCTTCGATAGTCCTAAATATGTATATGAAATTCGAATCTCTGCATAAATGATCAATTAAAATATATTAGGCAGGCCTTTTTTATTGTATAGATAAATTTTCATGGTTGACCAATTGTGAATAGCTTTTATCTCAAAAAATTAAAATTAAATGGAATTGTGTAATTTGCTAGATGGAAATTTGCGTGTATAAATAAATAGACAGACACTACAGCTATTATGAATAGGTGAATTTATCTTAAAATCCTAATAAAGCAAGGAAAATTGGTTGCAATTGCACTTCAATTTCATTTGAGATGGTACATAAATGGATTAAATATACAAAAATATACGCATAAAAAAAAGTACATTATCCTGGGTGTGTGCGCGTATCTATCTCGAGCCACTCGAGCCCAAAAATACAACGTATCTTTCAAGGACAAACGTGAGGTTGTTAATGATTGTGACAACAACAACAATAGCAATGCCCGCCATTTTGTGTTCAATATGTGGGACGCAATATTGTTTATAAATGTTTTGTTCCAACTGTTGTTTTTGATGCTGTTTCTATTGTTGTTATTGAAACTTGTCTAATTGCATTGCTCAAGGATAAGCACATGCTCGCTTAACAATAGCAACAACAGGCTCGATCTGTGTGTGTGTGCGTATTGTTGAGGGACAATAGCGAAATGTCAAGTTTAATTGTTTGTCTGTCATTAGCGCACACACACACATAAAAACAGAAACAGACGCTGTGGGAGTCGCGCTTTTTTTTGCTAATTTTATACAATTAAATTTGCTTTTCATTTTACCCACGCATACATATGCAAGTCACTTGTGTGTGTGCGTGTGTGTGCTTATGGAAACAAAAGAATCAAATTCTGTTACAATAAGTTGCGCTGCGTGTATATGTGTATTTGTGGCAAGCTCTCTCGAGCGAAGCACTTAAACAGCATCACGCTCGGTTGAATATGTTTTGATTAAGCCAAGTAGAACGAACACATTTTAGCCGGGCCAAGCCAAGTCCCAGCCCAGCCCAGCCCAGCTCAGCTCTGTTCAGCTCAGTTCAGTTCAGTCAGGACGAACCGAGAGACGCGACGAGACCAACTGCCGGGGGGGGGAGAGGAAGAAAGTAGTGGGCTGGGTTTTAGCCACGACACCCATGAGCCCAGTCGGGCCCTGAGCTGAAGCTGAAATTCCCCTTTCCTCGCGCTCACTCACTCTCTATCTCTCTCTCTCGCTCTCTTTCTCTCTACATGTGTACGTGTGAAAGTTTTTGTGTGTGTGTGCGTGTGTGTTGGTTTGCGCATTCGGCTGGCACGTTTATATACTCCAACGACCAAACAAATGGTGGACTCACAGTCAACCGCAGGCAGCAACAACAACAACAACGAACAACAAACAACAAAAACTGAAACAACAACAACAACAGAAAATAGGCGCTGGTCAGGCAGAGGCTTTTCTGTGAGTGATGTCGTCGCCATCGTCATCGCCGCCATTGCTGCCACTGCCCCTGCTGATGATGTGCGTTTTTACATTTGCCTTTAAATGGCAACTTAACGGCGGGGAGATGGGCAGAAAGGTGAAAGGTGAAAGGGAAAACGGGAAAGGGGAAAGGGGATACTCGTTTATCAATTCGCACGCACGCAATGGAGAAGCGGCACCCAAAACATGGAACGCACAGTGGGCCAACAAATCAAATAACTGTTCATTGAATGTCTTGACTTTAATTATTGCTCTGTTTATACGGAGAACATTTCGCTAAATCTTCACTTGAAAGGTACCAAAAGTGTGTGTACTAAATAAACACCATTTCATGTACTCGACTAGCACACAAAAAAGTTGATAATGAATTCAAACTCATTTCCTGAAATAGTAAAAGGTAATCCACTTGATATAAAATCAAAATACCTAATATTATATGCTTATCAAATTGCTATTTAAATAGGCATATAGGCCTGTATATTCTTATAATTACCCCGGTGATCAAAATATTAGCTGAGAGCTATAAAAAAACCGCATTTCAATCAATTATTTCGTTCTTGGTTTAAGAAAATCTGAGAATACCGAGATTTTGACACCGTTTGTTGATATTCTCTCAAAGTATAGATTTCTTTGTTTATGACAGATTATTGCTCATTTTCTTAAAGACTGTGCCAACTTAAAAAGATAATACATGATGATGGTCTTTAAGGTTACTTAAAGATAGATAGATTTATATTTTTATATGTATATTTATAGTTCCCATATACACATATGTATGTATGTTTTAATCGAGTTCTACTTATAACCTGTTGAATGCAATTGATTTCATAAACTCTTCTAATCTACTGTTGTACATGTCTCTCATACAAACAAGCATTTTTAATGTACTTATTGCATGAACTGTGTTAACTATAATTAATACTTTTGATTTCTGAAAATTATTATACAAATTTGTATAAATTAGAATAGTTATTAGCTGCTTCACGAATAAGAAATAGTTTATCATAAATTTAAAAATTGTTTATTGCAATATAAATAAAAATATTATATATATCGAACATAAATGTATTGAATTTATCTTTACCATTTAAATCAATCAATTTCTTGCATTTTTTAGCATATGATAAAATGTGTTTTAGCTATTTTCATTTAACTTATAAATATATTATTCAACAATTGAAGCAAAAAGAACTTTTGATAAAGACCCAAAAAATGTTAAATGTTTGGAATTCGTAAATGTATTTGATGCGAGGGCCATAGTGTCTTTTATGCGTTTATATGTGTATATTGTCCACACACATACACACACACACACACACAGCATGGGGCCTTGCTTTAGTTTTTTGAGTATTCAGTGTATGGTCTGTACAGTGTGCACTGTTCAGCGTGGTCTTGGATCTTGGGGTGGGCCTTTGGGGTTTCGGTTTTCAGTTTGACTTGACATGCATCAGCATCATTATTTTGTGCTTTTAATGTTTTATTTAGCCCGGTTGCCAACAGCTACGGCAATACATCGCATACACAGTCGAGTCGGACTATGGGCCTAGTGGACGCCAAAAGATGTGGCAAAAAGAGGGTACGAAAAGGCAAGGGGAAGGAGGAGGGAAAAAGGCCGATGGATGGGTAAAAAGAACGGGGCACGGGAATGGCAGGGGACTGTCTCTGTCTGGCCTCAGCAGGCGGATCGTAGCTTATGTGCCGTTTGCACTCATATTATGTTGTGTGTGTGTGCGTGTGTGTGTTTGTATGTGTGTGTGTGCCATTTGCAACGAAACACTCAAACAACATTTAAAAAGACCTCATTTTCATGAGCTGCTGCTGCTGCTGGTGCTGCTGCTCTCTCTCTCTCTCTCTCTCTCCCTCTCTCTCTTTTTCTGCTTGGCACTCGGCACATAATTGTTTGAAACAAATGTAGTGCACACATACTCGAGCACACACACACAGACACAAACATACATATAAGGCACACATGAACATGTGGCACGTGGCTGTGTGCGATATTTTATTAGGCCAATCAGTTAGTCAGTCATTTAGCCAGTCAATCAAACCGGGCGGCCAATTAAACTTTTACTGCTCGTTGGCCAAACAAAAACGCATCAAATGGTTGGCTAAGCAAGCGCAGACAATGAAACTGAAACCTATAAATATCTAATGATTTAACCGCTTACGTTCTATGCTATCCCCAAGGGGGACGCACATAATGAATATTTTTAGACGAAAAAACTGACGAATATATAGCCAAAGTGGCGTAAACTGAAACAGCTAAAGTTACACAGGACAAATAATTAAGAGATTCCGAGGCAACATCAATCCTGAAAGAATCCAAGGCACTTCACTAGTAACTGTTGAGCTAATACTACGATATCTAAAAAACTTGAAAACATATAAGAGAAAAATGTTTTAGCCCTCGGAGCGTGCTATAAAGATAAAAAATGATTTAAGTTTGTTTACCTAAGATAAACAGCTTTTTCTGATTCAAAAGTTTGTTATTTCAAAATTTCATACTTGAATCAAATATTTTCGGCATCTTTTCTTTTCGAGCTCAGTCTATTTTATTTTATTTACAAATATTTGCATACATAGCTTTAATTTAACCAATCTATACTAAATTTAAGCTTGCAGTTTTGAATGATTTTTTTGTTTTCCCGATACAGATGCAGTTATAATCGTAGATAAATAGTAAAAGCTATAAATTAAACCTGGTTGACTGCTAATCAACATTTGAAGCGATCGAAGCGCACGAAACGTAAAATGCCAAGTCTCTTTCGATAGATCCTTGAGATTTTAAATGTGCACATTACGCATACGCCAAGTGTTCTGCACAACAATGGAACAACACGAATTGAAAACTTTGATGCCCACTCAAAGGCACTTTTCTCTATATATATATGTATGTATGTGTGTGTCTGTGTTTGTGAGTATGTTTGAAGAATGCCCCAATTCGACTATATGTCCGTGTGTTTGCTTTTGAGTGTGTGTGTGCAACAGTGAGGCGTCAAAATCGAAGCCAAGGATTTTGGGTGCACTCAATTTACATGCCTTAAAGTGCTACACACACACTCACACAAATTCACACACACATTTACACGCACACTCGCACAATTGACAACAAGCAGCTGTCATTTGGAACAACTCAATCAAGATGATAATTTCGTTGTAGTTGCTAAGCACCAAAATAGCACAAAACCAAGACTCACACACACACACTCTTACAAAGACGAATAAACATTAGCATTAGCTAAAGTATTTGTTGATACTTGTTGTTGTTGTCATGTTGTTGCCCAAGGGAAAATTCCGACGATATTGAATTCCATTATGAATATTACATGAAGTATACAAAAAGTTTTTGACTTCGATAGAAAAAGAAATTGAAAATCAAAGGAGTGAAATTCTGTGTTTAATTTCAACTGATTAAAGTTCTTTTTCCTGTATAAATTTAGATTTTATGGATAAATTTTATTCTTCATTCTACAAATTTGAATATTATCTGGAACTCAGCTAAAAAATTCAGGAATAAATTTAATTTCAAACGATATCAGAAGATCAATTATCTCTGATTTTATTAAACAGATAACAAATATTTAAAGTTCTTATAAGAAATTTGAGCTTGATTATAATATAAATGACTTATTTGCCTATTTAAATACTAATTCCTTGTCATTTGATCTGCAAATGGTACAATTAATATGTAAAAATTAAATCACATGAAAGTTGCATTCTATATTTATGATACATTATCACACTTGTTCTTCAGAAAGATCCGTGCAGTCATTAAATCATGATCGGGGAGCATAAGTCATTCAACTATTACTATTTTACTCACTTTCATTTCTGTTCTCGCACTCTCTTTCAGGCCTATCCCAATCGAGATATTACCAATATTGTGGAGTCGTCGCACTACCAGAAGATCGGCGGCTGGTGTCGTCAGAGTGCTCTGAATGCGGCCAAGTGCAAGGGAGCCCATCGCTGGATCAAGCCATTCCGCTGCCTGGGTGAGTACAGTCAAATGAAGTCCTGCCACTTGAACAGCTGCCACAAATGTGAACCATCTGCTCTATATTACAAACAACACACAAACAAAAACAATCATAAATACATACTAATGATGGGATGATGTGAAACAAATTGAACGAATCGAAACGATTGGCAACTCGTTTGTCTTCAGAAGGACCATTCCAATCGGACGCGTTGTTGGTGCCGGAGGGCTGCCTCTTTGACCACATACACAATGCATCCCGCTGCTGGCCATTCGTGAGGTGGAACCAGACCGGAGCAGCTGCCTGCCAGGAGCGCGGCATGCAGATGAGGAGCTTCGCCATGTTGCTGCCCTGCGGCATCTCGCTCTTCTCGGGCGTCGAGTTCGTCTGCTGCCCCAAGCACTTTAAGAGTGAGTACTTCGTGGGTACTCGATACTCGATACACTTACAAAAATATGCCAGCACTTAAATTTTTACAAACGTTTTAAAATTTTAAGATTGCAGTGCACTTATATTCTTGAATTAACTAGGAAACGAGCTTAAATTTAATAGTCCGACTAACTGTTCCTATGACAGCTATATAGTATAGTCCATCTTTAACTACCCTTAGTCGGAATATATGTTCCAAATAATCTGTGAGCTTGGTTGCAGTAATAAAATTAACTTAAATATGAGAATGTTTTGAACTAGGAGCAAGTATACTTTGGGAACTTAATCCCAAAACGTACAGAAAGGATTCTAAAATAATTTTATTCTATGATGTTCGGGATAGCGAAAAGCGAACTGAGAGGGGGATTTTGTACTCAGTTTTGGAAATTTCGAACTGAATCAGCTTTCAAGATCATTTGTACTTGAAAATCCCCTATTTAAGTATTTATTTAGTTAATTTATATTTTATTAATTAATTAGTTTATTTTTTATGAATTTATTAATTTAATTTTAATTATTTTTTTTTATTTTTTTTTTAAATTATTAAATTACTTAGTTTAATTATTCATTTTAAATAATTAAAAATTATTAATTCAAATAAATTTATATTCAATAATTTTTATTTCATAACGAATTCAATTTAATATTAATTATATTATATAATAGTAAAATTTAGTAATAGTAAATTGGGCGATATTCGCAAAATCACAACTAATACTCGATACCTATATGCCGAATATTCCTCACTCAAATATTCTGGTACACTCCACAGCCGATGAGATTCGTGTGAAGAAGACCGATTTGCCCGTGATGCCGCCAGCGCAGTTGAAGAATGACAACAACAACAACAACATTAATAACAATAACAACAATGTCAATAACAACAATAACAATGCCAACGATGAGCTGAGTGTGAATGAGGACGATGAGAGCAACGACTCCAACTACTCGAAGGATGCCAACGATGATGAGCTGGACGATGAGGATGACCTGATGGCCGATGACGAGGAGGATGAAATGGTTGCCGATGAGGCGGCAACAGTTGGCGGCACTGGCGGAGCAGCCGGCGATGCCAACAGCGGCGCCCTCGATGACATCAATGCGGAGTACGACAGCGGTGAGGATGGCGACAACTACGAGGAGGACGGCGCTGGCTCCGACAGCGATGTGGCCGGCATTGCCGATGCCTGGGATCAGAATGGCAGCTCCAGCGGTGCCAAACCGCCGCTGCCCGCAGTCAAAGCTCCCTCCATGTCCATGTCCATGTCGATGTCCTCTTCCTCTTCCTCATCTGCTTCGCCAGTAACAGATCAGGCTAGCAACAAGGCACAGCAACAACAACAACAAGTTGCACAGAAGCCGGAACTTGCCACAAGTACGCCACAATTATCCGCTGCCGCCGCCGCTGCTGCCGCTGCCGCTGCCTCGTCGGCAGCTGCTGCCGCTGCCATTGCGGGCGTCGCAGTCGGGGCACCACCGTCGACGGCGCAACCCACCTCGGATCCGTACTTCACCCACTTCGATCCCCACTACGAGCATCAGAGCTACAAAGTAAGTCAGAAAGTAAGTGTTTTCGTTGAGGGCGCAGGTTTATTTATCCAACAAAAAACAAAACGTATTCTAAACAAAGGAAGCCCAACAGCGCCTTGAGGAATCGCATCGCGAGAAGGTCACGCGGGTCATGAAGGACTGGTCCGATCTCGAGGAGAAGTACCAGGACATGCGTCTCGCCGATCCAAAGGCAGCCCAGAGTTTCAAGCAGCGCATGACGGCACGCTTTCAGGTTTGTGTTCCCCTCTTCCTTCTCCCACCGAACCAACGAACCACCGACCCACTGACCTACCACCCCCATTATCATCCATAACCCATTAGTCAATCCCCATATGTAGTGTATTCCTATATTCCCCCTGCTAAACCTTACTCCAGAGCTATAGAAAAGTGCATTCGTTTGATTTTAAAAGCAACAAACATTCACCATTTTTATGACAGTTAAATTTGAAGTTTTCAATCAATTTGATTTAAATTTAAATTTATTGTCTCAAAATAATTGATTGACTTTCATTCCGTCAATTCCGTTATACGCTTAGATATATAAATAATTTACAGAATATTAATGTCCATTTAAATTTTCATCTTTTTTTTAAAAGTCTGAATCAAAATTTTAAGCTAAGCATTTATTGATTGAGATTGAGATAGAACTCAATAAGTGCAATCAACAGTGATTGCAATCAAAAGTGATTGCAAGCATTTGCTTTAAATGGATAGCAAACTGAAATTGGTACAATTGTAACGAGTGTAAGGATTTCTGATTTCAGTAATCATTGATTGATCAAAATAATGAATGCAATTCTTTACAGCTCTGTCCTATTCCAACTAAATTTTTTTTTCTTTACTCTATCTTTAACTCTAAATCTGTCTCTGTCAGACATTCTCGCACTATCTTTCACTCTCTCTCAACTGACTGCCCATGATATACCCTATGTATGTGTGTGTGTGTGTGTGTGTGTACGTAAGGAAGGGGGCATCGTCAGTGCACTATGCCCCCTTCGAGTAGCTACATATAACCTATACTCATCACTTACTATCAATCTTTAATCAACCTAATCATAATCATAATCATTATCAATAACATTATCATTATCATTAGGTTTTGGCTTATCATTTGCTTTGAGTTCGAACACCAATTATCATGCACCTGTCGCTTCTTTCTACTCGTAGATTGTATCTATCTATCTATCTATCTAACTATCTATACTTTACACATACATATATTCCATATGTGCCTGAACAATATATGCATATATGTATTTATGACTTAACTCTCTGTAGCTCTGTGTATGTGTATGTAGCTGTTATTTCTCTCTACTTTTGTGTATCCATGTATGGCAAATGGGAGCGAAAGAGGCATCAGATTGTAATCATAATAATAACAATAACAGTAACAGTAACAACAATAACAAGCATAATGATTTATTAATCATACTCGTAATTTAACGAAAGCAAACCAACAACAATAAACAAATACAGAAACAAACAAAATATAAAACACAAGACACAGAAACAACAAAACAACAACAAACCAAGCAACTAAGAAATAAAATACTTGTGTATTTTTGAATATATAGTACTTACTAAAAAAGTGCTTTAGTAGTTGAACTGATTGGCTCGTAATACTCGTACTCGTAATATCCTTTAGTTTTCGACGCCTTTTCATTTCTTTCTTACCAATTAGCGCTAACCAACAACAACAAAAACAACAGAAAACCAAAAACAAACAACAAATAAAAACTAAACAACTTGTAAATGACTCTATCTACTATCAATCTCACTCTGGTACACATCAGACTGTCTCTCTCTCTCTACTACTCTGTGTATAATACATAAAATGATATACCTGGCTTCAAATGCTGCTTAAATGCTAAAAACAAGAACGATATATTGCCTTTAATGCTGCGCTTAAATACATATATTAAATAACAAAAAGCAAACAATATATATGAATGAACTGCCTATATATTTTTGTATATATACTATAGATATGTATACATATATATATACACATATTCCCCTGCTCGCATATCTCTTAAGAACTGTAGAATCCGACGTCGACTCATTCTGAGACTCCACGATGTTGCAAGTGTGTCCCTAAACCATTCAAAACTTCACTCATAAGTACTCGTAGCTATATATATTTATATATGTATATATATTTGGATTATTCATAATCCCCAATTCATTCATAAATTGATACTTATTCTCTTCCTCTCACTCTCGCTCTCGCTCTCTGCACAGCATTGTGTTACGTCAGCAGCACTTCCCAAACGAGTCATCCAACTACCAACCACCCACCCACAATCACACCCACTCACCCACACCGACACCCACTCACACTCACACTCACACACACATCCACAGTTAACTTAAAAAACGACAACTGCAAGTTATAGTCATGAAATTTGTACAATTTAGCAAAAAAAAATATATATAAAAACAAACGTAACTGTACTTGAAATGCAAAATCGTTGCAATCGTTATCGAATATTGCAATCGATAATCGAAACAGTGCTGAACCAAATGAAATTTCAAACTCATGCTGATAATCTTTCTCTCTTGGTGTGCAATACGTCTTTATATGGGAATGTAATTTTAGACTTCTGTTCAGGCACTCGAGGAAGAAGGCAACGCCGAGAAGCACCAACTGGCCGCGATGCACCAACAGCGCGTTTTGGCCCACATCAACCAGCGCAAGCGCGAAGCCATGACCTGCTATACTCAGGCCCTCACGGAGCAGCCACCAAATGTGAGTGAACCAGGGATCCCCAATATGAGTTATGAGTTTACCAAAATTAAACCTAAAATACTTATTAGTGACAAGTGATCTGATGAAGGGGAAAATCTCAGAAATCCTTTTTTTTTTTTTTATTTTGTTTGCTGCACTTTAAATCTAATTTTTTTTATCTTAATATAATCAGGAATCTAATTATGAATTATGGGTTTACCAAAGCTAAACCTAAAATAAACTCCATGTTTATATTCAACTCTTATTTTGATCTAAATATAACCGGAAATCTTAAATATGAATTATGAATTTATCAAAATTAAACCTGAAATACTTATAAGTGATCTGAGGATACTAGAGTTTGGAAACTCATTAAACTTCTAACTTTAAATTTTTATTTACGATTTATAGTATATATCATGTTTTTAAAAATATAAAAAAAATTAAAGGGCAACTATGATTTAAAAAAAATTGAAATTTTTTAAGAATAATCCTTAATTCTAAAGTAAAAATTAACAGACTATTCTTTATAATTCTTTATAATTTATAATATAATAGCGATATTTCTTGCGGTCGCTGTGAGGGAGTGAGCCTTTGGAGAGTTCAGTATTCCATATAGCATTGTTCATTCCATTGCAGGCCCATCATGTTGAGAAGTGTCTGCAGAAGCTGTTGCGTGCCCTTCACAAGGATCGGGCTCATGCTTTGGCCCATTATCGCCATCTGTTAAACTCCGGCGGACCAGGTGGCCTCGAGGCGGCTGCCTCAGAGCGACCACGGACTCTAGAACGCCTGATTGACATCGATCGGGCGGTCAATCAATCGATGACCATGCTCAAGCGCTATCCCGAATTATCGGCCAAGATTGCCCAGCTGATGAACGATTACATTTTGGCGCTGCGCAGCAAGGATGACATTCCCGGCTCATCGCTGGGCATGAGCGAGGAGGCGGAGGCGGGCATCTTGGACAAGTATCGCATCGAGATTGAGCGCAAGGTGGCCGAGAAAGAGCGTCTGCGCCTCGCCGAGAAGCAGCGCAAGGAGCAGCGGGCCGCCGAGCGTGAGAAGCTGCGCGAGGAGAAGCTGCGAATGGAGGCCAAAAAGGTCGATGACATGCTCAAGTCGCAGGCGGCCGAGCAGCAGCAACAGCAGCAGCAGCAAACCCAGCAACAGCAACAGTCGCAGCAGCAACAGCAGCAACTGCAGGACAAGAGCATCAACAGCAAGGAGCTGAGCATGGAGGGAGGCGGTGGTCTAGTGACCGCATCCAATCTCAACCTCGACACAACAAAGAGCGAGAAGGAGCTGGCGGATGCCGAGTACGCTGAGGCCACCGTCAGGTAAGTTCTCTCTATCTGTTTTTCGCTGTCTTCCCACTGCAATTGATTTCTCTCTGCTCCTCTTTTTACCATGTGTAAACAGCACCAAGGTGCAGACCGTATTGCCAACGGTGGATGACGATGCCGTGCAGCGCGCGGTTGAGGACGTCGCTGCCGCAGTGGCCCATCAGGAGGCCGAGCCGCAGGTGCAGCACTTCATGACCCACGATCTGGGCCACCGTGAATCGGTATTTGATCTGCTTCTGTCCACGTCTTGTGCCGCATCCGATCTAAAGAGTATCTTTCTCCCTCTCTCCTTTTCGTTGCAGAGCTTCTCGCTGCGACGCGAATTCTCGCATGCGCACGCGGCTAAGGAGGGGCGCAATGTCTACTTTACGCTCTCGTTTGCAGGCATCGCCCTAATGGCCGCCGTTTTTGTGGGCGTGGCCGTTGCCAAGTGGCGAACATCACGCTCGCCGCACGCGCAGGGCTTCATTGAGGTGGATCAGGTATGAAAAAAAAAACGACATTCGATAGATGCTTCACTGAGAGAATTTAAGATAAATCGCCGTAGAACAGTTGGGGATGCTTTGATATAACACTTTCAGTAGTCCAGTCTCTAATTCAAAAGGGTCATATTAAAGTATTTTAGTCTAATTCGTATCACACCAAATTGTGAATTGTATAACAGTTTCTCTTGTATAACATCTTCGACACTCAAACAATTTATTTGCCTTCCGAAATATTCTGATTGGTAGAAAATTATTATCTGTTTAGTATAACAATTTTAAAATGAACCAACTTGACGAAACAGTCTTTTGCATGACAATTTGAACAGTCAAATAAATGGGATTGTAAACTACAATTAATTATTATCTCTTTAATAGTGAACAAATCTTCTTAGTGTTTTACCAACCTATGTTGTACTTAATTCACACCCTCATAATATTACGTTAAATAATAACTGTATACCAGTCCTATTCTCATTTGTATAACACTTAAACTTCTTCCATTCCATTAAAATCACTTACTTCTGAAAGAGTCTGAAGCGAAACTTATTATTAAGGTTTATAGTACTAAAAATATTGTTCAAAGTTTAATTGAAGTTGCAGACCTGGCAAATAATCGATAAGTGATATCTTAGAATAAGTTTTCTTAAGCGACGAAACATGGATCACACTATCTTATTTACTTTTGTGAAACATCCTTTATCGATTGCGAATTCTCTATTTCGTGTACTCATCGTTTTTCTCTTTTGCACACACAGAATGTGACCACACATCATCCCATCGTGCAGGAGGAGAAAATTGTGCCCAATATGCAGATTAATGGGTACGAGAATCCGACCTACAAATATTTCGAAGTGAAAGAGTAAAGAACTAGAGAAAAATTAAACACAAAATAACAAGAACAAAATGCATGCACCTAAGGAAAAGGCAAAAATAAGAAGCAAAGAAAAGAGCATGGCACATCAATAATACAAATTAATAAAAAGAATAAGAAATACAAAAAAGCGTAAATGAAATTAACATAAAACCAAATAAGAAACAAACTTTTTTTTTCGTCTAATGGAGCGCAGTTCCGCAACGTACGTGAGATGTAATGCATCTATATAATATATTAAAATGGAAGACAAGAATATAAAGCAAGCAATTAAATATAAGTATTTAAATGTTTTACAAAAAATGCAGTAAAGCAACAAACATCTCTCTCCCTTTCTCACACTCTGAACGTAAGAAAAATGCTTCAATTGAAATTGTAAACAGAAAAAACGCGAAGTTCTTGCAACCGTGCAGCACAGACACAAATATACACACAATTCAAAGGAAAACACTTCATTTGTTATCCACAAGCTCACAGACACATAGACACACTCACAGCCATGTATCACATTCACAAACAAATAGTGAGAAAATTAAAAATTGCTAACCAAATAGGAAAAAACCCAAAAAGTCAAATGAATTGTTTCCCTTTCGTACTGCGTTGTTCTTGTTTAGAATGTATTAAGAAGTTAAAGAAACTAAAACTTGAAATGTAATGACAACTCAAATAAATTAAATGTAAAAGGCAAAACACAGCGCTACATGCAACATGTGACAAAAGAGAAACGAGTTCGTGCATTGCAGCATTTTACAAATTTGGAAAACAGCAAACAAATATATGAAAATTATATTCCTAGTAAATAAATTGTCAAGACATTCACTACGCACACTAAGACAGTCACACACTCACACATAATCACGCAAATGGCGGCACACGCTTCATTTGACAAAGAAGCAAAAAGCGTAGCATACTTTTCAGCGCCGCAAGCGAAATCGCTAAGAATAACGCTAAACAAATTAATAAGAAAAAAGCGCTGCATTCAAAAAATTAGTAGATGCTAATAACATAAACGCATAAGCAAATACGTAAGCAAACAACACACTACACCGACACAACACACACACACACTTACAGAGCGACACAGACACATGTGAACCTAAGAGCTACCTACGCGTACTAATCTATATATATAAATAATATATATACACATATACAGCTATATGTACGGCAAACAAAAACCAGCAATATATATATATATATATATATGTATATGTATACCGATATATATATGTATATTAACAATATATTTAAAAGGAAAATGATACGAAAAACGCAAACGCAAAAATGTCCATAAATGTATTTATGTATCTATACACAACACCCAAAAAAACTCAGCTAGTAAGGCAACTTAATAATATTAACAAAGCAACAAATGCAAATAGAAAGCCAAAACAGTAAAAAAAAATGAAAATACAGTAGAAAATTTTCTCAAGATTTTTGTAACTGGTTTATGTTCTTTTCCACACGTAACAAGCACTTTACACACAACACACACAACACCAATTTACACACAGACAAACACACATATACATACCCCTGGGAGTATGCAGTAACTTGTTATTGTGTTGTATTTATTCATATCAAATGATTTTGTTAAATTAGACAAATCGTTGAACTGAAGTTACTTTGCCAACTATTTGCACTCGAATTACTGACTACACTGAGTCAATATCATACTATACAAACCGAGTACTCGTACGAGCATTCAGGGTTCACCCCAAGTTGCTCTTCAGTTGCACTTCAAAACTGGTTGCACAATGCTTGCATCAAAACAATTACTGACAATTTAAGTAAATACGAGTATATAAATGTATACGTACATCTTTTGAAAAGCTGCAAGTGACAGGTGGACAGATGGATAAACAATGGACATATTGACGGACTGAATCAAAGCAATCGACAATGAGACAGAACGACAGACGGACTGGCCGACAGATAAACCGATTGAAATTGCTAGTTTAATTTTTCAGCTCGATTGCTTGGCAAATATTTATCAAGTGTATGCCAAATGCTTTCAGATTCGAAACGTTCTGTTATTTAATAAAAAAATACTCACACACACACACGCATACATACAGGTACACAAATAGACAGACTCACACAGATACTCAAATAGACACACAAGCAAATCCAATTTATATAAATGTAATTTGTAGTACATTTTTTGCTATAAACCAAAGTTTGTAAATTTATTTGTATACCTATACGAATAAATCAATAATTATATGCATATATATATGTACTTATATATATATTAGGGTGTCCCTTATTTGGTCAAAGTCAATATTTTTAAACGCATACGGGCTAGTTCTGCATTAGGTTCTAAAGCACTCAGAAATAAATTTTACCTCAATCGGAGTATGATACCCGTGCCGACTTGGATCGGAAAATTTAAAGATTATATGGGACAAAAAAAATTTTTTTTTTTTTTAATTTTTTATTTTTTTATTTTGTTTATTAGGTCCTAAAGAACTTAAAACCAAGTTTTCACCTTAATTGGAGTACGATAACCCATTCAAATTTGCATCAAAACATGAAAAATCATCGAAAAATGTATAATCAGTGTTAAAATACTGTTTTTTCATGTTTCGATGAAAATTTGAATGGGTTCTCGTACTCCAATTAAGGTGAAAACTTGGTTTTAAGTTCTTTAGGACCTAATGAACAAAATAAAAAATAAAAAATTAAAAAAAAAAAAATTTTTTTTTTGTCCCATATAATCTTTAAATTTTCCGATCCAAGTCGGCACGGGTTATCATACTCCGATTGGGGTAAAAATTTATTTCTGAGTGCTTTAGGACCTAATGAACAGAACTAGCCCGTATGCGTTTAAAAATATTGACTTTGACCAAATAAGGGACACCCTAATGTTATGTATGTGAATGTATATGAAATATATATTTAGCAACAAAAGCAAGAATTATAAACGAGAATATACTCTCTTAAACAGGCACTTGATGTTGATATTCAAGTTAAATTATTTCAAAGCTATATTCACAGTGCATTTGCGTTATTCTTTCTTTGTGCTATTACCATGTTTCAATTGCATTCGGTTGCATTACTCAGGCCTATACCACCCCGCAAAATATTGCTGTGACACATATTTCATAACCTCTCTCTAAATATTTAACCGCGCAAAGGCATTTGTAGGTACTTATACATAGGAAAGCTTTTCTAGGCTCCAAGCAAAAGTCCAAAATAACCGCTATAATAATTGTCTTTTTTTTTTTTTTTTTTACCTTATCCTTTATAGCCATTCATAATTAAGTATATATATTATATCATACTCAGTCCCAAAGATCGATATACTTATACTAGATCAGAGCAGCAGCAAAAGCCCAATAAAAGTTTCAAAAATTAAAAAATGGCCGTAGTCCAGAAATACTTATGCGTTGGCTGCACCTTTACACACACACACACACACACACACCCACACACATTTACTTGCACACAAACTGACATAAGAGTATTACAACTACAACAACAAATATATATATATTTCAAGACACACAACTACAACAAGAACAACAAAAGCAACAACACACAAAGTAAAAACCAAAAAAATCTAACTAGTCAAAGCTTGAATATTTTTTAATTTATTCATTAATATATAAAATGACAAAATATATAAATATATAAAAAAAATTATAAAAAAAAACAATTGATATTTACACTTAGTGAAGCAAAAAGAAAACAAAAAAAGAGAAGTGAAAAAAGAAAGCGAAAATGCAAATGCAAATGTGTAAGAAATAAACCCCGTCCTGCGTAAATAAAATTAAACATAAAAAATAAAAAGAAAACAAAATATCATAAAAGAAACATTTACACAAAATTTAAAGCAAACATTAACAAAATACAAAAAAAAAAAATAAAAAAAAAAAAAACAAACATAAAAAAACGAAGAAAAAACAACACACAAAAATATAAGAAAAACGTGTAATAAGTCGCATGTGTTTTTGTCGTAGTCTCATCATAAAAAAGGAAAACAAAAGAAAAAAATAAGAAACTAAAAAAAATTTAAGAAATGTGTAATTCTTTTTGTCAACTATGATTTTTGCATAGGTTCGAAATGGAAACGTATAAAATTTAAATATTAAATGTACTCAAGACAATTGTAATTGCAACAATAATTGTACGCTATATATATATTATTATTATTAAAGTGGAAAGTGTAAACATTTCGCCATGCAGTCATGAAAATGGTAATTGCGACAAATTTCCAAATTTGTCAATAGACAACAACAACAACAATGCAACATTGAGCAAAATGCGAAACACAAATGCCATAACAAATTATGCATAACAATTGTAAAATGTTTCACAAAAAATGCAAAAAACCAAAACCCAAAACCAAACATAAAACATAAGCGAAAGAAACCAAATAAAACAAAACAAAAAAAACTAAAATGGCAAATAAAACAATTTTCATTGTATAATCATATATAATTTAATTTTGAATTCTTGTGTTCCTTTTCGAAATATTTTGCATAAATAAAATAAAATAACAGAAAAACAATTTTCGCAACTGTGTCCGACATCCTCTATCTGTCTCTTTCTGACTCTGTCCCACTCTCTTTGTCCCACTGTCTCTGCCGCCAACCTCCTTCCCCTATCACTTCTTTTATCTGTCTCATGCTAGACTAACGCCCCTAGTTTTAGCGCTGATAACCCTAATAGCCAAATATTTTAATAACCCCTCCTGCTTTAGAGATTATAATGATTTATTTAATAGGTTTTTTGTTTATAAATTTCCTGTTTATTGGATCGGTCATATATTATTACAAACTCTGATAGATGACAACCAAAAATGCGAATTTAGTCGTGAATGCGAAAACATTAATCGCTTCTGCGGGAATTCACTCGATTACCAATTGTAAAGAACACCGATAATGTCCGACAGAGAGATACTCTAGCAGTATGCTTAATAAATTAGAGAATTAGACTCATCAATATCAGTTGCATTAATTATTTGAATTAAAGGGGTCACATCTCAATATACATATGGGCATTTCCAGGATCGCGAACTCGACATTCGCACGACTTTAAATGAAAAAAAATGGCAAAAATTCACATTTTCAAAAATGTTTTCTCACGTGTTTAATGCATTTTATCAACTCTATTTTTATGAAAAAGACAATCTTTGAAGACCTGTCGGTTTTTAATTATTTATAGAAAACAATGCATCGCGAACGCGACCAAATATGGAAGTCATTTTTGACTTCATCTTGACAAATGCGAAAGTCTGCGAAATGCGGCGAGTAATTTGGAAGAAAATACTCTTAAACCATAATAAAATAATGCAGCTTTCCATTTTAGAAATAATTTTGATATGTAACTACCGTTTTATATATTTTACAAGTTTTCTTAGTAATTTGTAACGTTACATCGCGAACGTGACAAGATTTCCACCTATTTTTTCCAAGAGTTTGTTCATCAAATTTTATTCTATATTCCGATATATAGCTCTTAGAACTTGTTTTAAATTAAACTTTCAATATTTTTCTATATATTAAAATGGTTTATGTTACAATCTTACTCCCTGACTTAGTGTAATCGTTAAAATACAAACGGTCCATTTTGAAAATCAATTTTTAAGAAAATAGGCAAAAATATGGAAAAAGTGAATTTATTCCAATGTAGAATCTATATGTTCATTCTATTGAATTTTTTCTAGCCTATATTGATAAAACAAATAACTTGAATACATTTTTGGAAGAAAATTTCACAAGATGTAAGTTTTTAATCAATTTTACGTTTTTCGTCGTGGTGGACCTTTTTCTGGAAATGCCCATATGTGAAATTATAAATTCCTAATTCATACACTTTGTTGAGCTGATCTAGTGAATCAATAGTTCAACTCAATCTTTAGAATAATACTTAAAAGTTTATGCTTACTTAATATGTCTGAATCAGTTTAGTCAGTTATATAAATGTTTCTCAAAATTAATAAGATAATATTTATAAGTGTTACTTAGCTTAAATAAGTCCACAAGTAATTGAGTTAACATTTGCAATAGCAAATTAGAAATGAAGTATATAAATCGTATGAGTTCAGTTTTGATTCCCAAAAAAAAGAAGATATATAAGCTTGGAATTGTATTTTGAATGAATTTCAAGGGAAGGTGAGTATGTGGAATGAATAAACATATATTAAATTTAATATATTTTAAAGACCAATAAAAACTACTTAAGCTCTTTGGTTATAACACTTTCATTGTTTACTTAAAAGAGTTAACTGAAAGGTTATCAGTTGGCTGTTCTTGCATCGATTGGCAATTGAAAAGGCCCTTGGCCAATGCAGAACGTCCTTCAAAAGTTATAGATAGAACATTTGCAATTATCTGCCTGTACTATGGATGAGAATGGCGGCGGGGGTGAAGTGGGAGAGAAGGGATTGTGGCCACTTAATGAGGTGATTTCTATGCGGCAGTGCTTACGTTGATTATGATGTGTGCTCATTATGAGTTTCAACTTGGAGTGCACGAACAAGCCTTTACAATAAATCACTTGAAACTGTATGAGTATACGTGAAATCAATGTAAAGCACTTCAGTCTATCAAGTGTCCAAAGCATGAAAATTGACGTACATTTTGATATATGAGCCCAAACGACAGCCGGCCAGACAGCAGACAACATACGACTGACGATAGACGATTGACGATAGACGATAGATGGGGGCCAGCGCAGCCGCCATTGGGTGGCTAGCTGGGTGGTTGGGTGGCTCACCACTCGAGCTAAACACACAAATGATCGATGTGTAGCAGTAATGTGGAGCACGGCATAGGAAAAGATAAAGATCACGACTTACAGCCAAAAGTGCAGCGTGATAAATGCATTGTTTCCCTATTCTTACAGTGGGTACTATAAATACACCAGCTATTTGGATTAATTACATTCAATTGATTGATTAATCGGTTTTTTGTCAGCAACTTTTTGGTTATTACAGATAGTTGAGTCACTAAATATTACAAGTTGTTTTATGTTCCTTATGAATAAAGTTATATAGGATGATTATCAGATCCTAGAGCTGCTCCTTGTTGGCTTATGGAAAGTTAGCGGTTAATTAAAATAGCGCAGAAATTATACAACTTATTTTTTATAATATATAAAACTAAAATAGAAAATTTAAGTTCATTTTTATATATGAAAAGTTAATAAATTTTATTAGAATAAATTTTGCCCGATTAAAAACGTGTTAATGACAAAATAATGCAGCTACAACACATTTTAATACATTCAATTAATTTAAATTAATTGAAGTAATGCTTTCCTATCTCCCGATTCGCACACTTACATGCATATAAATGTGTATACTCGCATTTCTCTGCTCGCTTATTCTCAGCTAGAACTGATTAATCAGGTGTGCTACAGAAATCACAAGTGAAATCGAGTTCAGAGAAAAGCAATTCCACTTCGAAAATTACTCCGTGCCACAGAACTTCGAGTAATTTATAGTTTTTTGCACGTTCACCAACCTTTTCGTACTAGGCTGCTAGGGTTGGCCCCTTCTCGGATTAAATTTTCCAAGGGTTTGTTTAGCAACTTTTTTAAGTTTATCATTGAGGAATATTTCTTTTTTAATTAATATTATTTAATTTATTTATATAATAATTGATATTGTGTAGCTTAAATAAATTGAAAAGTTATTGGCGCGGCAACCAATAAAAGTTACTCGACAACTCTAAATTCTAAAATTCAGACAAAAAAGCGCCAGTGGATTGAGTGATGATTTCGTTTCCCCAAAATTGTTTAGGTGATTGGACTGTGGCACAGAGAAATGAAATTAACGTGAAATTCAAGTGAAAGAGATTTCTGTGGCATACCTGAATAAATACTAATCTTGAGCAGAAATTTGATCTTTTAAAATGAAAAACCCATACCTATAAAGTAATGTATAAAAAGGTAAATTAAATCTGTCAATATCACGTGCTTTAGGATCGTTAATATACCCCAAAAAAACCTCTTTACGCGGTAAAAGTCTAGTGACGAAAACATTTCCATGCCACAAAATTTCTGATATCCAATTTTGTGACGAAATATATAAATTTTTTTATATATGCTTAAAAAAATGAACATATACAAAGTTAAAAAATAGGCACTCCGCACTTTGCGCAAAAAGGTTCAGCTTCTTTGCACTTAAAAAAACTTTTTGCGCAGTGCCGAATACCTATTTTTTAACTTTGTATATGTTCATTTTTTTAAGCATATATAAAAAAATTTATATATTTCGTCACAAAATTGGATATCAGAAATTTTGTGGCATGGAAATGTTTTCGTCACTAGACTTTTACCGCGTAAAGAGGTTTTTTTGGGGTATATCAGAAATTTTTGCAATCGCCTCTGCTTTTGACAAAACCACTTTGTCAAAAGGTATTTAGTGTTTATAGAAAAATACCTCAGTACCATGACCAAGGGTCTTACCTATATAATTTAATGTCTCTTTTAGCTGTTAAGTTTAGTTATAATGTTTTATTGAATAAAAAACAATTCAATAACTTTAGTTTTTTATTTACATAGATCTCGTATTAGCACACATATTTATACCGATAACGCAGACAGATAAATACGTAAATATGTTTGTTGTACATTTTTAATTTAAAATGAAACAACTTAATAATTATGTGATAACCAGAAAAAAAAACACATTCAATTAGAATACGTTGCAGGAAAGTTCGAATATTTAAGTTCATTTGAATAAATGATAACCCGCATTCCTATAAAACAAAATCAAACCGTCTGGCAGCACTGGGTACTTTTGCAATGCACATGTATGAAGACCAATTTTCTGGTATGCAATATTAAGCAACTCAATATTTATAATTATTATATAACAATTTTACTAATATAATTATGTATATATACACATATAAAAACTTTGAAAAAATTAGAGAGCACATTGTTGCAAGAAATAACTAAACTGTCTGGCAGCACTGGTTATTTTTGCATCACAAAAATATAACATATGTTTCTGGCATTGTTACTTTGCTGGGAGGTTTTCAATATGCGCACCCAAAAATTTTTAAAAACATATTATATTTATATCAAAATCAGTTTAAGCAAATAGAATACAGTCTGCTAATAAAAAACAATTTTTAGAAAAATTGCTCACGCTGGGAGTTGAACCCGCGTCTCCCGAACATATCAAACTTGACGGAAGCTTACCACCTTAGACAGATCTGACTACAGCGATTCTTTATTTTGCAGCTTAGATTTCTGCAAACACCCTTATAAAATTGAAAAACTTTAAACTTTAAAACTTTTAAAAAAAAACCTATTCGGATCATCCTCTAACAAATTAATTGCGTTTAAAAATTAAAAAAAAAAAAAAATGTTGTCCGTGCCAGGATTCGAACCCGGAACCCAAACTGAGAATTCACGCAAAAATCGGATGCTCTACACTTTGCGCCACTGGCAATCTACAAGAACGTCTTCCTAATTATAGATTTCATTGTTACTCGACTGTTAGTCAAATGTAATTGCTGCTGCTGACCTATGTATTCCAATTCAAAGTAAAACGTATATATTCAGTTAATAGGATATATCTTTCAAACCAACCAACAAAAATGTATGCATGATAATAATCTACTAACAAACTAACTGCATTTAAAAATAAAAAAAAAACTAGTCGGCGGTGCTACAGTCGAGCGGTACTCGACTGTCGGAGACCCCGTACTTATTATAAAGATATCTCAAACAACAAAAAGATTTTCATACTAAGACTTTATTTGGACTGATCGTTCCTATGGCAGCTATATGATATAGTAATCCGATTTTAATCAAATTTGGTCAGAATGTATGGGACCATCTTTTATGCATATTTTGTCAGTTTGGTTGAAATATCTCAAACAGCAAAAAAGTTTTTCATACTAAGACTTGATTTTCAACTGATCGTTCCTATGGCAGCTATATGATATAGTAATCCGATTTCAATCAAATTTGGTCAGAATGTATGTTGAGACCATCTTTTATGCATATTCTGTCAGTTTGGTTGAAATATCTCAAACAGCAAAAAAGTTTTTCATACTAAGACTTGATTTTCAACTGATTGTTCCTATGGGAGCTATATGATATAGAAGTTCGATTCCAACCAAGTTTGGTCAGTATGTATGAGACCATCTTTAATGCATATTCTGTCAGTTTGGTTGAAATATCTCAAACAGCAAAAAAGTTTTTCATACTAAGACTTGATTTTCAACTGATCGTTCCTATAGCAGCTATATGATATAGTAATCCGATTTCAATCAAATTTGGTCAGTATGTATAGGACTATCTTTTATACATATTCTGTCAGTTTGGTTGAAATATCTCAAACGGCAAAAAAGTTTTCCATACTAAGACTTGATTTTCAACTGATTGTTCCTATGGGAGCTATATGATATAGTGGTCTGATCCAAAATCTAAAACAAACTCGATCTGCTCTTAATACAGGCGAACCTACATACCAAGTTTGAAGTCTCTAGCTCGTATAGTCTCTGAGATCTAGGCGCTCTTACAGACGGACAGACGGACGGACGGACGGACAGACGGACAGACGGACGGACGGACAGACGGACAGACGGACATGGCTATATCGACTCGGCTGTTGATGCTGATTAAGAATATATATACTTTATGGGGTCTGCCACGCCTCCTTCTGCCTGTTACGCACATTTTATTTTGTGACAAAGTTAATAGACCCCTTTACTTTTTTAAAGTACGGGGTCTAATAAAGTTTTGTCCGTGCCAGGATTTGAACCCGGAACCCGAACTGAGAATTCACGCAAAAATCGGACGCTCTACACTTTGCGCCACTGGCGATCTTTAAGAACAACTTTCTAATTATAGATTTCATTGTTACTCGACTGTTAGTCAAATGTAATTGCTGCTGCTGTCCTATCCCAATTTAATATAAAACGTATACATTCAGTTAATAGGATATATCTTCCAAACCAATCAACAAAAATTTATGCATGATATATCAAAAAACGCGAAATGGTACAAACTATAACTATGGGTGTTTCAATTTTAGCGGTTTTTAGCGATTTCCCGCTAAACTAGCGATTTTTCGAAAAAGTCGTAGAACAAACGTTTCTAGATTTTTGAGCGGGAACAAGTCCTCATTCAAACTTTTAAGCTAAAACAACGATTTGATCTATACAAACAAACAAACAAACAGACTGACTTTTCATCTCGTTTTGAGAAGGGCACCAAAAATTTCAAAATAATTTATCTTTTGAACCAGTAGTCGGATTTTGATGATTGAGGTGTCATTCGACGCGTATTTTTATGAGAAATATTAAAAAATTAAAAATGTTGACCAAAAGGCTCCAACGGTCCCACTAGCTCCAATCATTTAAATTTTGCCCCTTCCACTTACACCTGTTTATCTCACGAACCAGGTGAGTTTTCAAAAGTCTTAGTATGCACATTTGTAAGTTAAATTTATACCTTTCGATCGGTATATAACTCGATCTGATCGGACAGACATAGCAAATTTTCCATTCTTCCTGTGTATATATGCTAGTCGCCTTCGCACCCTTCGTGCTGCTTTCGTCACTAGCGCGGACTGCCGTCCGCAGTGATTGTTAACGGCTTGCGCAGCACACAGTCCCTCGCCGATCAGCGTGATCAGGCGGCCATGAAACAGGATCTGGCTGCTGCAATATTGAGGCGCAATGTTAAACCCGAATCGAAGGGAGCTGTGGACGCCTTGGCGTTAACGGCATTCTAGGAACAATTATCGACTTGGCCGCGTAATTTAATATCATGATGAGCAGTAATAACAATGCGCATTTCTAGGCATTAAATTTGTTAATGAAATATAAGAATATTGAGAAAAATTGTTAAATGAGTAACGTATTAATGTAAATTGATTGCACACATTTCCCGCCCCTTGTTGCAATTTACCTTAACACTTTGAAGTCCACACTTAAATGTTTTTTGCCAAAAACGCGCCAACTCCGACCGCCCTTTAGACAGTATCTTCAAGTATTTGTTTTTGTATAATGCATTACTTTTATCTGAAAAGTTGAGGCAACATTTACGCAAGTTTTGAATGGATTCAATTCGACTTATTTTGCTTTCTGCATTTTTTTCTTGGAAACGTTTGCTGCGCTCGAGTATAAATAATGTGTTTATAAATAATTAATTATGTATGTATGTATGTGTATTCTAACAATAAGAAACTCGAAGCATAAATTTTATATTATGTACTTTTACTGAAAACGCTCTGTATTATGTAAAAAATACACATTACGTACCAAACAGCGAAAACGCATTCGCATTTTTAATTTTCTTACATTTTAATGGCAAATGAGGAGAATTCCATTGATGGTTTCTATGGCTACTATCATCATAGCAACAATATTGATATCCATTTAGCTTCCTTTTTTGAGTAGAAATTGTTTTCCAATAAAACTTTAACATGATCCGAAAGGTGTTTTTCGGTTCACATAAATATTTTATTTACATATGTTTCTGCCATTGTTACTTTGCTAAGAGGTTTTCAATATGCACACAGACAGATCTGACTACAGCGATTCTTTATTTTGCAGCTTAGATTTCTGCCAACACCTTTTTTAAAATAAAAATTATACTAACAAAATTATTTGCATTTAAAAATTTAAAAACAAAAAAATAATTATGTCCGTGCCAGGGGATTTGAACCCGAAACCCGAGCTGAGAATTCATGCAAAAATCGGACGCTCTACTCTTTGCGCCACTGGCGATCCTTAAGAACGACTGTCTAATTATAGATTTCATTGTTACTGGACTGTTAGTCAAATGTAATTGCTGCTGCTGTCCTATTTCAATTCAAAGTAAAACGTATATATTCAAGTAATAGGTTATATTTTCCAAACCAATCAAAATAAATTTATGAATGATATATCAAAAAACGCGAAATTTTACAAGCTCAAACATATTGCAAATTAAAAAAAATCGTAGGCAGCGTTTTCTCAAAAACCGCCAAAATGGGGGGGAAAATCCCTTATGTCACCTGTAGCAATTTACCTATGTACTTTAAAAAAAAAGTTAAAATGTATGCATAACAGCCCTTCAAAATACCTTTTCAACGATATATAGATCGCTTCTGTAGCTTTAATCGTTTGGATGCTATAAGAGTTTCAATTTTAGCGGTTTTTAGCGATTTCCCGCTAAACTAGCAATTTTTCGAAAAAGTCGTTGAACAAACGTTTATAGATTTTAGAGCAGGAACAAGTCCTCATTCAAACTTTTAAGCTAAATCAACGATTTGATCCAAACAAACAGACAAACAGACAAACAAACAAACAGACACACAAACAAACAAACAGACAGACTTTTCATCTCATTTTCGGAAGGCCCCTAAAAATTTCAAAATTAATTATCTTTCGAACCAGTTGTCCGATTTCGATGATCGAGGTGTCATTCGACGCGTATTTTTAATGAGAATTGTAAAAAATTCAACGAACATTTAAAAAGGCTCCAACGGCCCCATTAGCTCCAATAGTTTAAATTTTTTCCCTCCCACTTACACCTGTTTATCTCACGAACCAGGTAAGTTTTCAAAAGTCTTAGTATGCACATTTGTAAGTTAAATTGATACCTTTCGATCGGTATATAACTCGACCTGATCGGACAGTCATAGCAAATCTTCCATTCTTCCTGTGTATATAAATGCAAAAATTTTGATTAAAATAATTTATGTGTAAAACTTAATATTATTCGTCACAAAATGTGATATCACAAATTTTGGGGCATGAAAATGTTTTCGTCACTAGACTTTTACCTCGTAAAGAGGTTTTTTTTATAGGATATCAGAAATTTTTGAATAAGACATCAGAAATTTTAAAATTGCACTATTTGATTGTCAAAATGTGGGAAAAAATACCTTATTTAACCTGTAACTGTTTACCCTTATAATTAAAAAAAAACTTTTAAGGTATGCCTAAGAGCTCTTCGATACCTTTTCAACGATATATAGATCGCATCTGTAGCTTCTATCATTTGGATGCTATGGGGGCTTAAATTTTAGCGGTTTTTAGCGATTTCCCGCTAAACTAGCGATTTTTCGAAAAAGTCGTAGAGCAAACGATTCTATATTTTTGATTATAAAATGATTTATCTGCCGCAAAAAGAATTCACCACTTGCAAGCAGTTTATTTCCGCATTACGCTGCAAGCAGTGTATAGACTGCATATTTACATGCAGTAGTTTAAAGGTAAAAGGTATATTCAGTTAATAGGTTATATCTTGCCCAAACGAATTTTGACAGATATGTGTTGTATGTCAAAAAACGCGGAATGGAATTGTCTTTAGCATATATCATATTTAAAAGTGATTTGAAACACAGATTTTTCTTAAATCGCCAAAGTATGAGAAAAAATACCTTTTTTTACCTGTAGATTTTTACCTGTGCTTTTCAGCAAAAAAGTTTACAGCTATGCTTAAAAGCCCTTCGCAATACCTTTTCAACGATATATAGATCACATCTGTAGCTTCTATCGTTTGGATGCTATGGGGGTTTAAAATTTAGCGGTTTTTAGCGATTTCCCGCTAAACTACCGATTTTTCGAAAAAGTCGTAGAACAAACGTTTCTAAATTTTTGATCGGGAACAAGTCCTCATTCAAACTTTAAAGCTAAATCAACGCTTTGATACTAACAAACAGACAAACAAACAAACAAACAAACAGACTGACTTTTCATCTCATTTTCGGAAGGCCACTAAAAATTTCAAAATTAATTATTTGTTGAACCAGTAATCGGATTTCGATGATCAAGGTGTCATTCGACGCGTATTTTTTATTAGAAAAGTGAAAAATTTAAAAACAATTCATAAAGGCTCCAACGGCCCCATGAGCTCCAATAATTTAAATTTTTTACCTCCCACTTACACCTGTTTATCTCACGAACTAGGTGAGTTTCCAAAAGTCTTAGTATGCACATTTGTAAGTTAAATTAATACCTTTCGATCGGTATATAACTCGACCTGATCGGACAGTCATAGCAAATTTTCCATTCTTCCTGTGTATATATGCTAGTCGCCTTCGCACCCTTCGTGCTGCTTTCGTCACTAGCGCGGACTGCCGTCCGCAGTGATTAAGAGAATCTCAGCAGTTAGGGTATTACAGCTACGTCCATAATCAGATAACTAAATTATACATATTTGTATCTAGTTGCTGTTCGGTTAGTTGGTTGGTCCACAAACTTTCCAAAGTGCATTTTGTATTCCAAGTGGCCACTGTCGTCAACATGACAAATAACAAACAATGCACTTACAGTATGTGCACACCATGTTTTAACAGATACCGATACACTTCAGCAGATAGTAGTCAGGGCAGAACAACTTTGAAATGCACTTGAGGCACTGCTTTAAATTAGTTAACACTTGCCGAGCAATGTTAAGAGAGAGAGAGAGAGAAGGAGCTGATAAAGCACAGGAAAGCAATAGCTTAACAAGCCGACGACCAAACAACCTAATTCACAACATCGTTAAAGATTTTGGCCAAAGTGCGTGTATTACAAGACTTTTAGCTAGACATTTATTATAATCAAAGTTGTCATCATCAATCTGATAAAATTGAATCGGCTCTAAGTAGAGAGGAAGTGAACCACTTATGGGATTAAATAAAAAAACAATAAAAATATATAGTAATGGGCTCATTAATGGGTTTTGATATTCTTGTTTATGATTTAGGCGAAATCCGAACACAAGTAGACGACAAGGCGCGAACTCACAATTAGAGAAGGCTAGACAGTAGTTGCTGTCCGCTCTCAGCTCGCAGAGGGCGTAAAAAGGGGCCAGCCATAGGCAGCTCAGTCTCAGTGATAAGAGCTTTCTCATCTGATAACAACAGTTGACCATGTACATATGTGGGTGCAAGAGAGACGTCAATAGTGCTCTCTCATTGGTATGGCAATTGCCTGCTTTTGGGGGCCGACCGTTCCCAGTTCTACTCATCTAAATGCATACATAGTTACATATTTATGTGTGCATATGTATGTTTGTATATACATATGTATGGTGAGTATATCAGGTAAATATATCAGTTTGTATGTGAACAACGCGATAACAACCAGAGATTGTGTTGCTGCAGCAGAGTTGCCCCTACAAACTGAATAGGAACAAAGCAGGGCTACCGGTTAGGTTAACTCGATAAGCTGCACCACAAGCCCAAAGACAACTCACGGACATTTACGGGTACTCGTTTGTATAACTACTCGCTTCAAGTAGAGCTAAACCATAATCATTGATCGTAAGTGCATATCAAAATTTTAATACTTATGATATGACAACAACAAGCAAACAAATGTGACTACTACCTTTTCTGTTTTGTATTTTTTTTTTTTTTCCCATTTATGCCTCGTACTCGTATGTAGGTTGTTCCAGCTTGTTTGAGGCACTATCACAGCGCCCCGTATCACACAACTGATATCGCGACTTTTGTTCAAATAATGTTGTTGTCAGAGCCAATGGAGCTACCCTCTATACCCTCTATACCCCAATATCTCTTTTTGAGCAGTGGCAATTGCAGTCCGGTATATCCATCAAACCGTCGGACCATCGGACCTCCACACGGGAGTTTTACGAGTACTCACACTCGCACTCACACTCGTACTCACACTCGCACTCGAACTCACACTCCCGTCGCCAACTTCTTGTTCTTGTTTGTCAACAAACATATGCGCCACATAATCGTCATAATAATAATATTGTTCGGCATTATTTTCATTCCATTCGAGCTCTGATGTGGAAAAGACCAAGCCGTATGTTCTCTGCGGTATGTGCCCGAGAAAGCACCGTGGAGACTGATTGGTTCTACCGTTACAGTGGAGCACGAGCATACATATTTGCACACGAAAAAATTGTACACCTGAATAGAGAGCAGTTTTTATTTTATGAATTTTATCTAATTTTATGAACGTTTTTGAAATAGTATACTGAAATATATACAAAAGTGGAATCATCTTTAATGTAGTTTTATCAACACATTTGTCGGATTTTATATGATGAATTCAATTATTCCGATATATTAGACACTTACAAAAAGCCCATTATATTTATTAATTGACTATGCAATCAGGTCTGGATATAGTGAGCTAGTTTTGGCAATGGTTGTACACTATAGTATTCACTCACATTTGTGTCTTTATTTGTTGCTTTTTGCTTAAAGTTGATTTCAAAATTTTGTTCGAAATCTATAGATTTTTGATTGCTCTAAATTGCGAACCGTTGTCTAAATTTAGGGGTTCGCTTTTGCAAATATTTTACTATATCGAAAGCGCATAACAAGGACGTCGACAGGCGGGGACAGGGGTTACAGTTACATTCATAACTTTACATTATGTAGCTTCCGGAATCCAACCAAAGTGAATGTAAAAAAGTGAAAAAATATATTTTGGACCCCACTGCTTGTAAAGCTGCCGACGCTCTTTGGGCAATAAGTTATCCAGACTCGAACGCAGTTGGGAAAAATAGCAATAATTAAAGGCATTTAAAATTTAAAGAACCACTTTAAAATTTTCTTTGATTATTATTAAATATGAAATCATCTTATAATGATAATAAAAAACTATGATGTGTATAAAATTGTATAACTGTATTGTTTATTTAACACATAAAAAATATTGTAAAAATATGAATTGAAATTTCAGGAATATTCAAGTATAATATTTAAAAATACTTGCATTTTAAAAATCGTTGACTTAAAATTTAATAATATGGTGCCACTGTGCCACTGCAACAGCAACAGAAGCAGCAGTAAATGAAGAGCAACAAATCGGAGAAAAAGGGTACAAAAGCAAATATATAAACATAAACCCCGATTTGGAATCAACAGCAATCGTTGCCTGCGTGTCTGTATCTGTATCTGTGATTGAGATGGGGACTCTACATATTCAATTTTATGTTCGTGTTCGTATTCGTATTCATATTCATGCCAGCCATATCTGTAAAGCACACACACTCACACACATGCACGCATTGACACACTGATACACTATCGATATGTCGATGTTCTTGTGTACTTTATTTATATTTGTTTAACTCCGTTTTTTTACCTTTTTGTTTAATACCTATTTGACTTTAATAAGTGATTGTTGTAGCATTTAAAGTGTCGATCGTTGCGCCACTTTAGCACTCTCTGCAAGCTCCCGCTCTTTCTCTTTTTATCTCACTTTGTCTCACTCTTTGTGTGCTTGTGTGTGTGTGTGTGTGTGGATCAACGTCAAGTGAGGCAGACGCAACTCGCCTGTCCCCCAAGTTCGTCAGTGTCAGTTGACGCAGAGCCTCAAAACGCATCGTCGAGGAAATTGCAGAACTCGCTGATCGTTTTTAGATTCCCCGTTCGTCGTTGATCGTCGATCGTCAAATAATCGCAAATTTTAGCTAGAGCGAGCGAGAGAGCAAGAGCAAGAGGAGCAGACTGGTGTGCGAGTGTGTGTGTGTGTGAGAGAGAGCGCATGCGCATCTGCATTAGCCGCGTTGTTTTAGCCTAGTTAGTCGCCGCTGCGGCCATATCAGCGAGTGCGTAAGTGGACCGCGTCCGCTCGCTGCTCGCTGGCATTTTTATGGCTTATTGAAATCGCAACGGTTGACAGTCAAAAGCGCGCGCACCGCTCGATACAACACTCCACAACGCCACCGCCATCTGGGAAAATGTAATGAGCCCCACCAACAACGTTGTTAAATAGCCGTCGCTACCGTTAATTGTTAACTCGTCCAACTCGTCGCGTCAAGTGGCGCGTGATAAAACCAAAAATAAGCCCAAATCAAAAGGCCAAAACTCAATTGCATGCATAAGTTATAAAAGTTATACAGATGTCATAAATGAATTAATATTTGAATTAAATAATAAATCAAAGCAAATGAAATCAAATCAAGTCAAATCAAATCAAATCAAAGGCAATCGTGACGCGACGTGACTAAACTGTGACCACTTAATTGCTGTTTGCTGTTAGTTATTACTTAGTTATTGTACACAAATTATAAAGTGATCGCGGATTAAAAATCGATCTAACGATTCAGCGAATCGTGCAAATAATTGCCGCCAGCTTAAAAAAAAAATAATTGATTCAATGTGCGATTGAAGTAGGCGCCGCCAACTGCCAACTGACAACTGCCAACAACCAACAACAATAAGAAATACAAAAACAACATCAACAACATCCATCAAGCACCAACCACCCAACCACCCACTGGACGTTCCCAAGTGTCAAGCGTTCTATTAAAACTACTTTATTTGTTTGTTTGTTTGTTTTTTTTTCTGTTTTTTTGTTTTTCTTTTGATTTGAATTTGGTTGCCTTATCCTGTTGGCCAACTGGCAGAACACGCAAAGAGCAACAACGTCAACGGTTTTAATTATGAGCAATTATAATCCAAATTGTGGTTACTTTGAGGATTGCGGCTATTATACAAATAATGTATATCAACAGGATTATTGCATGCAGCCGGATTATGAGTACAACAAACACGTCTACGAGTGAGTACCAAAGACCAACTGAGCCATTTCCACAATTTCCACTCGATTCCATTTCACTATCCTAAGCCTCATGTAACGATTGGATAATATTAATAATAACTGATTTGTCTGATGGGTCAATTAGCTATGTCCGAGTAATTCAAATATGCCGACGGCATTTACCTATTAATTTATTTATGTACATATTTAACATAGACAAAAAATAATTGACATAGAAAAAAAAATGTTATTAGAATTTAAATAGAAGCATGTAAAATTAATAATTTAACTATATTAAAAACAATTTGAACTATTTTCTTAAGAGATATATAAATTAGACTATGAATATAATGATTTTATTAGATAGATACTCTAATCTCCTGAGTAGATCACCAACCATTCCAGAATTAAAAAATGACCTAATTATGTATAATTATTCCAAACCATAAGAAACTTTTATTAAATTATAAATTAGTTACTTTTTCTGGG
This sequence comes from Drosophila recens, assembly GCA_037043495.1. Classification (NCBI taxonomy): domain Eukaryota; kingdom Metazoa; phylum Arthropoda; class Insecta; order Diptera; family Drosophilidae; genus Drosophila; species Drosophila recens. The sequence goes on along the minus strand of JBAMBJ010000434.1, from coordinate 309,157 downwards.
CTTAAGGGGGCATGAGATTAAAAGTTTCTATTAGTGTCCCAAAAAAGATCTTTAACAAGATCTTATTAATAAACAAATTGAAAATTTGTGCACTGATTAATAATGTATTTATCATATTGTTTTCTTGCTTTATTGATAAAAATGATTTAAGTTTGTCTGACAACAAATCAATACTAATAATTTCTTGGGATTTTACTACTTTCCTTAAATGAGTTTTAAACTCAATCTCAATAAATGTTTCTAGGCAGAAAAATACTAGAGCTTTTATAAAAAATATAAGATACATTTAAACAATTGATAAAACAAATACTCTTAAGTCTACTCGAGTGTATTTACAAATTGCACATGTGTAGAGCTCAAGTAAATGTAAAAGACAAGTAAAACTGTCAAAACATTTCCAAGAAATCGATGCGGCAATTAAAACCAATTTGATTTAAAATCAGCAAAGAAAACACAAGCAAAAGAAAAGGGCCAAAACAAGAACAGAGCGAACGGCAGAACGAGAGTCGACCTGGCCATATCCGATCCGATCCGATCCTGGCTGAGTAGCTAGTTGAAAAGGATCAATTCGGTGAGAGTATTAACATTTAATGGCATAACATAATGAAATTGTTCTACTGGCTATATCGACCGTCTTAAGCCCCTGAATTTCGCACTCGCACACACACACAAAAAATATGTAGAAAGTGCATTGGCCTAAGCCAATATTACGGCATTGTGACTAGGAGTGAAGGGTGCTAGAGGGAGAGAGAGAGAGAGTGAGAGAAAGTACCAAATGGACTGGCCAGGACGACAGGACGATCGCTGGCTGACTGAACTCGGACTGACTACGACTGACGGGGCATGTGTGATAAGCCTGAGGCAAAAGGTGTCACACAACTAACAACAACCAACAACTAACAACGTTGAGGGACACACTCAACAATGCGCATTATTTCCACTTTGTCACCTTTTGCATTTTTGGCACAACGACGGGGTTTTTACGGCTGCACTTTGAAAACCAAAACACATGTTTAGTGAAATCGTTTGGAAAATCACACACACCCAACACATAGCACACAACACACAACACAGACATAGAAAAAGAGTGCATTTGTGTGTGTGAGTGAGACGGCATTTCAAAAATTTGTACTTTAATTGGGTTTGTCCATAATCGTTGCATCGAACCCTCGGCTTATCTCGGATAATACTGTTTGCCAAATAAAAGCAATTCTATTTATTTGTATTTTATTCTAATGCTGTTTTTGTTGCTGCTGCTGTTGGTATTCATCTCAGTTTTCATTGATGTTTTTGGCCAATACTGAAATGCGTCTCGGCCGAAGCAGACACTGGATTTTCCCTTCTTTCTGGCCACAGGTTGCATTTCTGTACGCGGTACAGGTTGATCGGCAGGATCTTTCGCAATTTCTTTTTCTACATTCTATTGTTAGCAATTTTCAAAATCCTAACATAATTTTAATTAAGGAAGTGTCATTGACGATTTGTTTGTTGTTTGTCTCTGTGGCTTAAAAAATAGAACTATGCAAAGCAATTTGTATATTGCTTGTTCAAACAAACAAAAAAACCGGAGGATGCTCAGCCCTGAGATACAATAACAAATTAGAGATCAGAGTATGAAATTCACAACAACTGTTGTTGAAAAACTCTCAGATCGCGTCAGCGAATTGTAAACAGTTCTTAAAGTTCTTCAAAATCATCCAGTTAAACAGCAAGCCCAACTCTTGCACCAACAGACAAAGATAAAAAAAATTAAAATAAATATGAAACCAGTTACCTTAACCTTCCTCTCGCCCTGCTGTCGTCTACCTCTTTTTTTATGCGCACTTATTTCTGGAGTAGAAAAGGACACGCTATGCACTTGTCTGGAGCCCTGAAATATGAAGTTCGAAAACATAATTTTATTTGATGATACTATTTTTTTTATTAATAAAACAGAAATAATAACAATAAAAAAGTGCATATACACTCACACATATAGTAGAGCCCATACCAAATACCAAATAATGTTGAGAGTAGCGTTACTAAACGCAATTCGGAAACGCAGCCAGTCAAGTTGAACGTACTCCAAAAATCGAAAGCTTCAAATGCCTGGGAATGTGTGCACATGTCGATGTCGTCGTCGTCGTCGTCGGATGAGCCAGGAAGTAAACAAAACACACACGAATGGCCAACACGTATTTCGGTCTGTTATCCGTCGCCCGCAACGAATTGTGAATGCTCTTAAGATTTAACAATACAACAGCTTTTTTCAATTTTGCAATCTGAAAGCACATCCTGAAGTTTGCTCTGTGGAAAACTTTTTGTAGGATGTGAATTCATTCTATTTTGTATAATAACATATTAATCCGACCAATTTATAAGCCCAATATTGGGTAGAATAATGAAAATTACATACTTATAAAAAATATTTAAGACCAACTTATAAAATAAATAGTAAGTGCCTATCAAATCTAATCATTAATATAGTAGCACGTAAATTATTTCCAAAGAATAACTTAAGACTTAAATTGTTATAAGTTTAAATACTTCAAAATGCTGTAACTAGTATAGTAATATTAGATATTCAACATATTCTTCTAAGTATGTATTTTCCGGATGTAGGTAAATATCACACGAAATTAATCGACCCTGTGCGATGTTAGGGTATACAAGTGTGGCATGTTGCATGTCTTGAATGCGTTTAATACGCCCTTTACGCGGAATCATTTGTATTATATTTTCTTTTTCCAAATTGTTTCACTTGTTTTCATTTTTTTAGGCAAATATTAACGTTAAGTCATGCTGCTTTGCTTCATATTTTATTTTTTTTTAGTGTCGTCCAGAGTTGTCGAGTAGCTTAAAATAAGAAGGATGGTCATAAATAATATTTAACCTTACTAACTTCTTATACTAATGATTCAAGTTGGGAATAATTCCGAAAGAGAATTGTTGGCCATCACATTTTCTTGAAAGTTGCAGCAGCTCGACAACCCTGGGCAGTGCGATGTTGCCTGGAACTGTCACTCGCGAAACACTTTTTTGTTTCGCTGCTTTTTTTCTTGTCTTTTTGGCAGGCCAAAACGACGCTGTCAAAGCTCCCACTTGCCATAGCAGTCCGTCATTGTTGTTGTTATTTTAGTTCTGTCTGTCTGTCTGTCTGTCAGTCTCAACGGCATGTCAAGCGGCATTGGCAACGTTGCTAGAAACTTGGACAAAACGGCGACAGTTTGGGCCAAATCAGAAATTGATACATTTAACAAAATGTTGCACAGCTTTCGAGTCGAGTCGAGTCGAGTTGAGTTGACTCGACGCGTGACTTTGTGACATTTAATGCCAGTTTGTCATTCAGGCAGTCAGCCAGTCAGCTAGGCTTAAACAGAGGAACATCGCATGCGCCATGCGAATGCGAAAATAACACAATGAAATTTGCATCTAGTAATCGGAATGTGTCGCAGGTCCTGGATTCATCACCGGGGAGTACGGCGGAGTTCCATTTGATGGGCCTATAATGAAGCATGTGATTGGCTGAAGTGTCACACGGTCACTGCAACTGCAACATGCAAGGGGTAAAGAAAGTAGTAGGAGAAGAAGAAGAAGAAGTCTCTCGCTTGACACCAGGTCAAATGATATACAGTAGTACTCTTTTCGTACCACATTTGGCAATACTTGAGCATTGTTCAAATGTGTCATAAGCCAACGGCAATAAAGCTCGCCCACAAATCAAATCTGGCAAAGCGAGCAATAGACACAGACCCGAGAGATACAGATACAGAAATACACTGAGAGAAAACTGTCCTTTTCTTACATTTTGAGTACTTAAGATGAATTCCAACGTTTAGGTAGATTTTTAAATATTTTATTAAATTTAAAATGGTTTATTTTGGTACCATAACATAATTAAACTCCATTTATTTGCAATATTTTTACCAATTCCCTGAGACTCTTAGATAAATGAAAGTATTTAGTTTTAGCCACAATTTCGGGTATAAAGAATAAAATAAACTACATTCTTCACAATCAATTTTCTGAGTTTATAGAAGCTCTTAAAAACTCTTAGATAAATAAGTATAAACTTAGTTTTAAGTACAATTTCGTCAATGCGAATAAATGTTAAAAAAAACAACAAGCTGAAAAATTTAAAAAAAAAGTGTAACAGAAAATTAATTATACAATCTCAAATTGAATGACAATACAATTTCCATTTTAAGAAGACCCATGGATTTTTCAGAGTGTATGGCGTACGAGTTTCTGGGTCCAAAGACAATACCACAAAAATGGGCAAGGTGTGTGCGAAGTGTGTAAAGTGTGTAAAATGGTTGTGTTAGAGGCCGCTGTGCCATTCATTCAAAAATATTGCAATTGAAATTGTTTGTCATTTGAAATAAATTGCAAATGTGTATTTTGTAAATGCGTCAAGCTGTGAAGGAAGTAGGAAGTGCGCAGAGGAAGTTTGAGACAGTCGCATGCATGACTGACAAACTGGCCAACAGAAGACTGGCTAACAGACTAACCAACTGACTGACTGACTGACTAACTGGCCGACCGACCGACCGATGGACAGACTCAAATAACTGCTGGCAATGGCACAGTGGGACACGACACATCGCAAACCCATTTGTCAAGTTCGGGTTTTGGACCTTTGCTTTATGGCTCTCGGGCACTCACAATTAGATCCTCACAGCCGGCTCACACACACACACAAACACACATTCACAGTCTCATACATACATTTTTTTTTTGTGTTGTGTTTTCTTTAATTTTTTTTTATTAGTCAATGAGCTTGTCCCGCCTTTTGTCTGGCGCAGCCTGCCTTCAATCGCTTAGCGTTTTCATTGACTCGAAATCCAACTAAAGAGCCCTCCGCTTGGAGTGCACAACATCCGTTTCCCGATTCTCAATTCTTGATTCTCGATTCATGTTGTCAATGACAACGTCGATGTCCTTTCAATAAAAGCCATGAAATGGCATTAGCCGACGACTGAGCAATTCAAATATGCTCAAAGTAGGAAGTAATTTATCTAAATTTTGTAAGCTGAACGCATCTAATCGTTTTGCATTTCGGATTGAATTTTGATTGGGTTCCTTGGTTCCTTGGCCTACTCCCAACTCGACACACAATTATAACAATGGTGTGAAAGTTCTTTAAGCCGATTTGTGACATTTGCCAAACAGACTCTGAAATCCGAAGAGACTTGAAATATTAGGCAAATTATAATTAATTATATCACGCTTACAGACTTCTTATAACCAGATTCGAATATCCGAGTAATTTGAACATATTTACCCTATATATATCTTGAAAATTTCATAATAATTAGTCAACGTCAAGAATGGCATTTTCTCATTGCCATATTTTTATGTAAATCTTTTGAAATATTCTATATTGTTTTGAAACAACTAAGAAAGGAAGTAATTCTGAATTACTTCATATCATGCCCAGCTAACTAACTTAAAGATATTTGACTAAAAATTAATAATGCATAAGGTAAAATAACCCAATCTATTTTGAAGTATGTATTTTCTTCAATTTAATTGTTGCTTAAGCTCTGGGAAATATGTTAAAAATTGACTTAATATTTTGAGCTCCGACATACAAACTCAAAGGTAAATATTTTGAGAATATATGTATATTCAACTTTGATTTTTTACTGTGATTTTGAAAAAAAAAAATAATAATATAACATTCACTGCATTTATTTACAAATTAAGACTGTAATATTTTATTTCAACAAACGTACAAATATATATAACAAACATTACAAACATTTTATATCAAACTATATATTTCAAATACAAATTCTCGATTTAGTGGGCTATTTCCCAGCTGCATATCGAGTCGCAACTCCCAGCTGTATTTACACAGTTTGAGCTGGGAAATCAGATCAATAGCCTCAAGTAGGGCAGATAGAAAATAGCTAAAAGAATAAATGAACAGAAGTAACGCCCATTCAAAATTGGCAACAACTCGTACAAAACAGATTGCCTAGAATCAATAAGATACAAAGGAGGCTGGATGGTTACAAAGATCACGCCAGAGAACTGACCGGGGGCCGGCTTGTTAAACAAACCGAAGATCAATCAAATGGGCCGGGAATGCAACTATGTAACTGGTAACTGGGTATCTGGGTAACTGGGATTGCGCAAAAGGTGATCCCAGAATGAGGCACTTCCGCCTATTCGAAACTCCTTGGAACAAAGTCAGTTTTTGGGTAAATCACTTCCGCGCAACGAATCTGAAACCCAAATTGTCATGGCCGTCAATTGACAACACGAGCGGCGAACGAGGGGTAGCAGAAGCAGAAGCAGAAGACAGAATAGTGCAAGAGCGAGAGCAGATAAAATGAAACGACAGGAAAGGAAAACCGGAAGGTAAATTAAAATGGATGACAATGGATGAGCGGCTGTGCTGCTCTGTTATAAACGAGCATTGAATGAATGAGAGACTAAGTGTCTCTCTGAGTGCGAGTGTGTGTTTGTGAGTGTGTGAGTGTGTGTGTGTGTAAAGGTGTGACACTCTGGCTGTCATGGCTGCAAAGTATCTCGTAGTTAGCATTCCCTGCATGTCGCAAAGCAAACACCTTTTGCCAAAACTCTTCCTCTCTGACACAAATACAGTACACGGAAAAAAAAATCAATGATTCCGGAATGAAATCAATTCAAAACGGTGCCAAAAGCTCGGTAATCTCGGAGTACAAAATAGTTGATCCAAGCTCGATTTATAAACTGCCTTTCAGCTAATATTTTAATTATCTCATATTATAATTATATATTTTTATAATTGGGACTCTAAAAGATGTTTTTGTGTGAAATAAATGATTTTAAAATTTTACAAAATACATGCTAAAATCAAGAATTTAAAACTTGATTTTTAAAATGATTTTGATTTTTTTCTGTGTACGAGCTCCGAGCGCCGCATTTATAATATATGTACATACATATGTATTGTATAGGGATCTGATTTTTTACGCCTAATGCAGCAGCAGCAGCAGCCGCCGCAGCGAAGCGTTTAATTGGGGTTGTTAGACCGACCGCCCGCCCCTAAAAGCCGACTGCCGAAACTGTCGCGCGGTTTTTGGCCTGCCCAAATGCATTCTCTGACATACAACATATTTTATTGCATTTGTATAGTGACTGAAAAGCCGATCCACAGCAATAGCAACAACATTAGCACTCACTATTCCCGGGTTATTGTTGTTAATTGTATCTCTCGGATACGGCTCGTTTGAGTGGCCTACGCATTGTCACACTTCAGTTTGAGTTCTGGGCTTGGGATTCGGATTCGGATTGGCATTGGGATTGGACGACTGGCTGTTCCAGTTACAATGAAGCAGCTGCCAACAGAACAAGCTGTTATTTGGCTAGAAATGGGTGGAAACTTATACTAAAGAGTTTATCATATGATAAATGAACTGCTTATCATTAAAGCACGAGTATCAAATCAAAGGGCACTATAAACTAACACTAATTGAAAATTGATTATTAAAGTGTGTACTTATGTGTAGTACTCGTACATACTTATACTGAATAAATCATATAGATGATGATGATACGCCAAAGGACTTTTTCTTTAATAAACGAAAGTTGCTCGAAATCAGATAATTTTAATCAGTAATCGCTCCTTTACTTATATAGAATCAGTAATCATTACCTGCTGAATGACATGATACGTTTTTATAACAATTAACTTAATGCTCGATAACTTTATGTACATATGCATATTCAGCCTACTACGTCTTTTGAAATATATACTGATAAAAAAGTTTCATGTATTTGATTGTCGAAAAATTCCTGTTAAATTAAAAAAGCGGACAAAAAATAAATATTGAAACATAGTATAAAAATTCTAGTGGTTTCTTAAAATTTAGATTCTTTGAGATATATATATATCATCTAAAAATCAACCATTAGTAATCGATATTATTCAATGTGTCAAAGAGAGGCAAATTTAAAAAAATCAATACTGATTATGGTAAGAATAATAACTATTCGTCCAAAAAGTTGTTATCATATATCTTAAGGATTAAAAATCTTAACGTGTGTAAGATTAAGATTTTCTAACGACTTAAATTTTCTTGTTTGCTATGCTTATTACTTTGCGAAAGTCTGAATGTGGTATTCGAATCCGATTTAATTCCAATTAAAGAACCGATAAATGTTTTGAATTTAGTTTGAATTAAATTATTTATCAATGTTAAATAATATCTTAAGTATGTTAGTCTGTAATACTTGTAAATTATAAAAAAAAAGGCAGAGCATATCCCACTTAAATAGTCTCAAATGCAATGCAAATAAATTTAATTCAATTTAATTCAAAAATAAAACAAAAATCCTTGGGCTAACAAAATATAGAAAACAAGGAGAGGGTACAACGACAACATGAGGCAATTGAATTGAGCTACTTAACCCTAAACAACAAAAATACAAATACAAATGGGCAAGAGCCAAGCAAAACAAGAACAACAACGAGTCGGTTAAGTAGTTTGAAGTGTTGGGAAAAAAAGGAATGAAAATAAATAAATAAATAAATATGTGAAGTGAACCGAACGGAACAAAAACCAAACGAGTTTTGTGCGAGAAAATTCAATTGAATTTGCATGTGATTTGAATGCCAGTTACAGATACAGATACAAGATATATTTTCCAATGTGTATAGGAGTCATTCATGTATTTATTGTTGTTGTTGTTGTTGCTGACTGGCTACTTAAACTTCCTGCGGAAGCTAAAACTACAACAACAAACGCAGCGACACCGATGCTAGCGTTGAAAGGCTTTTACTGCTGGCTTGTTGTTGTTGTTATTGTTGCTGCTATTGTTAAATGCAACATCATCATTAAGCGCATAACAAAGGCCATCACACACATACACACACACACACACACATACACACACACATACTCTCTCTCTCTCTCTCCGTCTGTCTCTATGTATTTAGAAGCAGAATAAAAAGGGGCGTGCAATATGCTGCGGCTACTTGATCCGAAATTTCCCTTTAGCACCGTTATCCTTATGCTGGCAATTTGGGAAATTTTTCCGTACAACATGCGCGCAAGTGCGCCATGCTGTCTACCTGTCTCGCTCGCGCAACACTGCGATTGGCCGAACGGCGAACGCTGCGACGCGCCCACTTTGCAGCGCAGCAAACGATGCCGACAGCGACGGTGGCGGCGACAGCGACGCCGACGGCATTACACGTTATTTCCCCGAGGCGCTTTACTGTTTGTGTTTGGTGCATAGTGTACAGAGGAGTATAGTGTGTGTTGTGCGCCGTGTGTAGTGTGTAGTGTGTGGCGAGGTGTGTGCGTGTTTTCCCATTCCCATTCCCATTTTCCCATTTTCATTTGTAATCCGAGCCATGAACGAACATGGAGTGCCACTGGCCTCTCATGTGGCATATACTCGTGTGGAGCTGCTGGTTATGTAAAGAGACCCTCCATCTTTATACTTATACAGCCCGTGTATATATTACCCATACTTATGTACGAGTATATCTACCATATATACAGACCTGGCACGCAATGTCTGACATGTTATTTTTTCAATTGCTAAAACTTTCTGCCCCCATTTTGTCCCTTGGCATGGCTCCTCTTGGCATTGTTCAAGTAAGCTAATGGTCGTTTTGATTATGTTCCTTTCAGCCAACCCTCTATAACCCCCAGTACCCCCAGTTCCCATTCACGTCTCTCTACTGCAATATTAGACAAGCACATATGAGCATGTATGTGTCCATATACTTACTCGTACATGTACATAAATTACAGCACATACATACATCTAGGACTGTGCAGGATCTGATATAATTATGAGTTTACTCATGAAATCAAATTTCAAATGGGCCGGCTGTACCCTCAAGTGCTTGGCAAGTCACGACAACCATTTCGAGTTTATACTTAACTTTAACATACATTTAAGATAGTAACTCGTACTAACAAATCAAACCAAACACTCACCTAAATAGAGTATACAATCCGATTATATTCATATCTCAACATACTAAAAAGGAGCATTGTGCAATGATACTGGGTCAAAAACCTCCGAGTTCATGCACCTTATAAAGAATATAGAAAGGTTCTTATTTATAAAGCAAATTTTGACTCCATAGTAAATTTTCTCTGAGAAATAACATAATCGTAGAATTAAATTGTCCATATCTCAGAATTCTGATAAAAGAATTTGGATCAATCAGAAATATTCAAAAAGTAATTCATCGAGATACCTCGATTAAACAAAGCCATATGTTAAAATCTCGTTTATTGAAAACTTTTATGCACGTATCGCACATATTCAACAATAGTCAATAATAAATAGTAAATTGAATAAAAAATTATATGTATCTGATAAAAAGCAAGTAAACAATTTGTTAATGTTGAATTGTAACAATTTCATCAGTCTTGAATCTTCTATACTTCCATATACTGCAATTAATAATATTGATAAATATCGTTGCAAAACAAAAATAATAATATATTTGTATATAATTGTTAATAATAATATTTACATATATTATAATTGGCGTAAAATTCACGTTGCATAAAAAAAGAATTTTCTTAAAGTTAAAATTCATTTGATGGAGATTCATTATTCTACGACTCATTTTGAGGAAGAGTGATTTAAGTTGTGTGAAACTCATATTAATTTTGAGGCCAATCGTCTAGCAAATGCCTCGGCAAATGCCAAATGCCTTCAGAAAATAGAGGAAACCATCTTAATGGTAAGAATGTCTTGAGAAGTTGTCTTTTTTTTAAAAAAATAGAGGAAACCATCTTAATGATTAGAATGTCTTGAGAAGTTGTCTTATTTTGAAAGACATTTTTAAGACAATTTTCTTCATTTCAGAATCCAGCTAGGTTTTTCAGTGTAATACCCTTAAGATTTTGTAAAATAATTTAAATTTTTTAAGCTTTCATTTAATTTAAGCGAACATATCGAAGCATATATTTATGTTTATATAGATTTAATGATCTTGATCATAAGTCGAATTGAGTTTCAGGGAATACTCCATCTGGTAACCCTTCAGTTGTTGAAAAAATAAAAGAGAAGCCAAGAAGAATATAGTTATTTTAAACAGGGATTAAAACCGAAACGAATATCGGTTTCAGTTACGGTTTCGGTTAAGTTCGGATTTAGGTTTTCGGTTAAAGGTTACGCAAAATCTTTGAATAAAGGTTTCGTAACGGTGAACCGGTTTTCGTATGTTTCGGTTTTGAAATACCGGTATGGTTTCGGTTCACAAAAAAAATTTCTTTGTGAAAATATAATTATATTAACAATATAATAATAATTAAAAAGGCATAACTTTCTTAATTATTTATTCACACATTTATTTCACATATAAATAAAAAATAAAATCAAAAATAAAATACAAAAATAATAACCAAATATCAGAGATTGCAAACAAGACTTATGAGTCGGAATAAATAAAAACAGCTCAAATTTTTTCGTTTTAAATTATTTTTAACTTGTTTTTTAAATTTTCATAACAAAAATGAATAATAAAATATACTTTAAAAATTGTATTTTAAAGTTATACCATCTCTTATTTGATATTTTTAAAATGTCAATTAAAAATAAAACTTTTCAATTTGTATTTTAAAAATGTTTAAATAAAAAGTTTATTTTAAGATGTATGAAAAACCGAAATTAACCCTTATAAATGAAACGGTTACTTAACGGTTATTTCGGTTAACAGAGTTTCGGTTTAAAGGTTTCGGTCAGATGAAACATTTTTTTTTCGGTTACGGTTTCTGTTAAGGTTTCAAATTTCAATCGGTTTTTACCGGTTGAAGGTTACGGTTTCGGTTAGGGTTTTAATGCCTGATTTTAAACTTTTGTTTAACTGAGTTATTGTTAATTTTAATTATCGAATGCCAAACAACAATTTGCCAAATTAAAATTAATAATCAATTTAGAGAGCTAAGAGTGATTTCAAAAGTATTCAATAAATAAATATTTATTTTCTGACTGGCGGGACCAAATGTAATGTGCCAGTAAAATTCTCAACAAGTGCATACTTTTAATAACCCAACAAAATGTGTGCATCAAATTTGTGGTGGAAAGAGTGGATTAAAGACTTGTTAATGTAGTTAATTGAGTCCAAAGTTTATAACAAACAGTTATTGCATTCACTCGAATTGAACAAGAGTCTCAGGTGTACCGTTATGCCGGATAGGTGTATCATAAATGGGAGCCCGACAATCGACCAAGACAATTGGTGGCTCACGCACACGCATACATAAGTAGTAGTCGCCAAGAGCTGAAGAGGGAGAAGAGGGACAGAGCGGAAGGCGAGATAATAATGATAAATACAATATAATGACGCGGCAATTGTTGACAACATCAAGTGCAGGACGAAGCAGGACCCAGCGAGGACATCAGCACCAGCCCAGTTGAGCCATGAATGTATGCCAAAAAAGAAACGAGTAGGTCCAGATAGATGGATAGATAGATAGCCTGGATAGTCGGGATGCGGCGACTTGTCTGACTGGCCAGAGTCTCTACAGCCTACAGGGCCACTACTCGAGCCGCACAATGGCAGCTCTCGTCTCAACACACACACACGCACACAGAAATAAGAGTGAGTGTGTGTGTGTGTGTGAGAGAGGGTAATAGAGAGGCAGCTCAAGTGGGCACTCGTTGCCTGTGCCATTGTGTGCGCGTGCGAGCGAGATGGCAGGCTAACACATGAATCGGTCGGCCTTGTTTAGCACAAGGATGCGCGATGCACAATAAATGGTGGTGGTTCTTGTTGTTGGTGGTTGAATGAGCCACTCACAAAGTAGTTGCTGTTGCTGTTGCTGCTGCTGCTGCTGAGCTGCTGCTGCTGCCGTCGTCGTCGTTGTTGTTGTTGTTGCTGTTGCTGTTTTTGTAGAGTATCCTCGTTGAAAAGGACATGAGAAGCCACTTAGTGTAAAATGCGACGAACGCGCCGCGACTAAACAACAGCCAGAGAGACTCTTGCTCTCTGTGTATGTAAGTGTGTGTGTGTGTGTGTGTGTGTGTGTGTGTGTGTGTGTGTGTGTAAGTGTGTGTGTTAGGCTATATACCCAATGGTGGATGGATGCGCCATATACAATATAACCAAACTTATACGTGCCTCTGTCTCTCTGTAGATGTTATGCATTGTGTATGTGTATGAGTGTGTTTGTGTGTCTCTGGCTGTGTGTGTGTGTGTGCAGAGTAGTTTTTGGTACTTTTGCGCCGTTGGCTGCTTGGACTCGTGTCGAGTTCTTGATGTCTCGTTAGTTGTTGATGACACTTCAGTTTGGAATGTTTAGAGTGCGGCTGACAACGCAACCCGAGCACGAGAGTCGAGATCAAGATCGAAATCGCAATCGCAATCGCAACTGCAATTGATATTAAAATTGAAATTGAAATTGAAATTGAAACTCTTGGCAATTACATTAACGTAATCGCAATCGTTCCGTAATTGTTTACGCAGCATCCCAGTGTCTCAATTGCGTTCAAAATATATTATGATTAAAAGCGACACATTTGAAATATTTGCATAGTGCATAGTTTTTTTTGGTTAGCCAGTGTTGCAGTGCAGCAAAAAGTGTGAGTGTTGTCAAATTTGATATTGGAATTGTTTTCGCACGTGTGACACTTGTTCATTGAACGGCCGCAAAGTGGCGGAGAAACGCAAGAACACGCCGTCGCCAACGCCGCCGCCCGCGCAGCAGCGACGCAAATCCGGCAACGCGGCAACGCCACCAGCAGCAGTTAGTCCAACGGTATCGCCCACGGCCACGCCCACGCCCACACCGTCGCCGACGCCCACAACGGCCACCGATATGACCACACACAACGGCCAGTCGGCCTTGGAGCGCACGCCGTCCAAGCACAAGGAGCGGGAACGGGAACGGGAGCGGGAACGGGAAAAGGAAAAGGAGCGTGTTCGGGATCAGCGCGAGACGACCAACAGCAGCGGCAACAGCAGCGGCCTGGGCAGCGCCGGTAGTCTGCCAGCGTCGCCGCAGAGTGCGGCAACCGTTAGCCCCGGCACGCCCACAACGCCCAAGCGGCCACTGAGGACATCGACGCCATCGACGCTGGAACAGCATCAGCAGCGGACATCCAAAATAATTGGCACCGCCAGCACCACAGTGCCGACAACGACAGCGACACCGACGAGCGGCGCCAACTTGACGGCCGCCGAGCATCTGCGCATTCCGACGGGCGCGGCGGCGTTCAGCGGCTTTCCCGGACTGCACGGCATGAGCAGCCTGATGGTGCCCTCGTCGGCAGCGGTGGCGGCCGCGGCGGCGGCCCCCTTCCTGCCCTGGTCGCCCATATTGCTGCCACCCTGGAGCCATGCGCTCCTGCCCGCCGCCTTCTATCCGGCGGCTCTGCGCAACGCGTTGCCCGGGTAAGCTTACAGATCGGATGGATTGGATTGCTTCCCTCTTTCTCTCTCTCTATCTTCCTCTTTATAATCATCTGCTACACTCTGCGAATCTTCGGATTCGCGGGAAGAATTGTAGCAGCTTTTGGAACTTTTCACACAAAGTTTAAAGTGGAAAACTCTGACTTTATAGGATTCCTAAGGAACTATAGTTAAACTTCCATAACTCGACCTTCGATAACTTCAATTTTCTCTAACTTGTTCTAAATCGAGTGACAATAGCGTTTACCAACTTTAAAAAAAGAATTCCATAAGTCGAAGTGTCCATAGCTCGAAGTTTTTCTTTGGATAATGGTGATTCGATGTTTTGAATATCTGAATATCATCTAAATTAAATGAGACGTCTTTAAGCGAATTAAATATCTGAAGATCATTCACTTTTATTGATTTTGAATACCTGAATATCATCTAAATTTAATGAGACGTCTTTAAGCGATTTAAATATCTAATATTATTGAGATATCTTTAGCAGTCAAAATCAAAGCTTAGTTCAAGCTTAACTTCGGGATCATGTTCGATTTAAGTATTATTCAAGTATAAAATTTAGTGAAGTAAAAATAAATTCAAAATCGACAACTCGATTTTCGCGGAATCGATTTTCAGGTAATTTAACTCGACAGTTCTCTTGATTTAAAGCTCGATTTTTATAAGCTATTTAAATAATATTCAAGTAAATAATTTATTTATTTAATGGCATCTTAGTGTATAAGCTGCCTTTCAAATTATAAAAGCTTCGATTTCAGTATATATGTAAATGCACTTGTATTCCTTAAGTTCCATAAGCTTTGATTTAAATACGATCAAAGTACATGCCTGATATATTGAATCATGTAAAGTTGCTTTGTTATTCCTAAGCTTTTTGCTGTCACATGAGCTTTAAGCTCCGTGCTCTACTTAAAAAACTTCCAAGAATAATCGTTGACTAAAAGTAATCTTTTTCAATGTAGATCATGCTAAAAGACCCTACCAACAAAGTGGCAATTGTGGGTATTACATTTGGGTGACTGTGTTGTTTTAGGCCCCGTTTCGTTAATGAACTTTACCATCTAATCCAGCTTCTGATCAACTGAGCCTGGGCAATCCAATCAAGACACTTACTCCGCACACAAGTACATGCTGATAAGTGTACATACATATATGCGGACACTTGCCCCGTGAAATACCAAGCCCACCAAGCAAATTACCCAAATCCTGATCACGTAATTTCCCCCGAGCACACACACACACACACAGTAGATTTGTTGAGGCTGGTGCACGATCGCACTCAAGATCAAGATCTGGTGTGGCATTGAATTGGGAGATACTCGTTGCGAGCAGCTCAAGTGTTTTTCTGGCCTGCTCTCTTCTGTTCTGTGCTGTGCTGTTCTGTGCTGTTCTGGCCAGCTTAGAAATTAGAAATTCCCATAGGTGAGTTGCAGGGAAACCCCAATCTGGCAACATGTGTGCAACAGACACAAGTTGAACGACGGCGTCACACTGTCTAGCCGAAGGCCAGCACGAGTGCAAAGGGAATTCCGTTGCGAGATTCAGTTTCGGGGCATTCCCCGTGAGTGTCCTGAGTCCTGTGTCCTGTCCGTGAGGGACCTGAGCGCGTGGGAATTTCGCGCGCTCAGCACATTTGGTTTGGGAAAATTTCAGCATGGAAAAACCGGAAGCAAGAACGCTTTTTACTTGCGCCAACATGTGGCCGAACAACATTTAGCCTGTTGGCCTGTTAGTCAGAGCGAAACCCAAGACGCACCGATCGACAGGTAGATGCGGTGCAACAAAAGCCGCTTTGCGTTTAATTGTTGATGGTATTAGTGGAAAATCAAATTTGCATTAGCCTCAGCTTATGCCAAGTCCAGAGGCACAAAACTGAAACTGAGACTGAAGCTGGCATTGGGAAATGGGAATTGGGAGCGGGAGCAGGCACTAGGGACTAGGTGTCAATAATCCAGCGATTTGGCTGCACTTAATCAAAGTTAATTCCAAGCAAGTGTGGAAAATTGAGGCCTGTGCAATTTTTGGTCAAAGTCAGTGTCAGTGTCAGGTACTTGCCGCATGATGTGGCAGGTAGATGCCTCAAAGGCTCAAAGGGTCTCTCCTCTGTCCATTGTGATGCTTTCCGGCCATTCATGACACGACGACACCGGATGTTGTCGGATGTCGATTGTCGACTGTCCATCTGTCCACCTGTCCGACTGTCGGATGCGTAGAGAGTGAATCGACAACTTAGTAAAAACTCTGCTCTTTTGTATCTCTGCTCTTTGCAGCCTCTTTGATGCCAAGGTGCCGTCGTCGCAGCGCTCAGGCTTTCATATCTCCGACATACTCAATCTGGATGGCTCCGAGCTGAAGAGCGCGGCCGCAGCGGCGGCAGCAGCGGCGCATCACACGCACAGCCACAGCCATAGCACGGATTTGGGTGCCGAGGCCAGCAATGGCCATGGACACCCGACGCCCACGGCCTTGTCGCCCACTCCCAGCTCGGCGCTGCCACCGCCCAGCAGCGGAGCAGCTGATGTGGACCATGTGGAGCACGTGGCGCCCGCGGCTCATGCTGATCATCATACCACGGAGCACCATCAGCAGCACCACCAGCACCAACAGCAGCAGCAGCAGCCGCAGCAGCACCAACATTCCCATCCGCATCTTCATCAGCATCCACATCCGCATCCACATCCGCTTCCGCATCATCAGCAGCCCGTGGCGCCGCTTCCCCTGTCGCATCATCAAAGCGCTGGCGGCGCTCAGCCGCCCATGCCCCATGTGGGCGCCCACGCCCACGCCGCCTCCGCCCAGGCCGCTGCCCATCTGCTGGCCAGTCACAACGCAGCGGCCGCCGCCGCCGTCGCCGCTGGTCAGTATCTGCCAAAGAACTTCGCCAGCAGCTTCAACGACGAGATGTCCTCCTACCATCACATGGCCCAGACAATGCTCTCCCACTCGGGACGCAGCGCCTGGATCAAAGAAAATGAGCTATACGGTAAGTCATTCAAATATCACCAAGATTATGAATGGGCTTTAAATAAATATTTTTAAAAATTTTTGATTCTGACAATTTTCTAAGATTTATTATAAAAGTTTTAGCAATTTTTGAAAGTTTTCATATAAATAATTGATTTCGATATTTTCTCAGATTCGATCTACAAATTTTGTCTCGTAAATGATTTCGTTTTCCAAAAATCTCTGCACAAAACTTGAATTGTATAAGGTTTACCATAATTTGAAAAGTAATTTCGCTAAACAATTTATGAAAATGTTGTTATCGAATATCTTTAAAGTTTAGAAATCTTTGCATAATTTTAAAATAACGACAGGTGAAATTCCACAGATTATAGATATTAAAAAAAAATTATCTTGGCTTTCAAATGAATAATTCATATAAATAATCTCCAAGGATTCTAAATGTTTCGTAGCTTCAAATAATTCAGAAAACTCATATTACTGAACTAAATCATTTAATCGATTTGAAAAATATATTCACAATAGCTTTGTATTTAAGAACTATGCGATTCCAAAGTAAAAGTGATTGAAAATAGAATATTTTTGAAGCTAAAAAATCTTTACTTAAATTTATAATACGTGAAGATATATTTAAGATTACAAATTAAGATCTTAAGTAAATTGAAAAGGTAAAGAGCTCAGCAAGTTACAGATACCAGTTGAAAGTCTCTGATAATGTTAAGGAATTATTCTTGGTAATCATGAGATTGTTGGCTCACTTGTAATCACAAGATGCTCCCTTTTTGAGGTCCGCTTACTGGGAAAGAGAAGAGAAGGGAAACTCGAGAGCAACCAGGAATGATCTTTGATCTCCCGAGATCTATTAACGCAAAACACTAGACTCTGTTGTAAACATGAGTCCCATTCAAAGCTTGCCACGGTTTAAGCTCAAGCTCAAGCTCTTCGACTGAAAATAGGCATGAAATAAGCAACGGAACTGAGAAGGGGTGGAAAGAGGAAGGGAACGAACGGAAACTCGAGAGCAACCGCCTAATAATATTGTTCAATAATTGCCTCACAAAAGGCAGCTGTGTTTGCATATGAGCACGGCCAGTGCCACTTTGGGAACCCCTCTGACAAGGGCTAAAACCCTTGGCTCTGATGTGACCATGCCACGCCCCACGTCTGCCTTGAATGCCAGACTTAACGTTACGTTACGTTATTGTGGTGTTAGATGCGATATGTGTCGATTCAGGTGCTTGAAACGCGAAGTGGCCTGCGAACCACCCTTTCGGTGGTTCAATACCTTTTACAGTCACTGTCACAGTCACATTCGCATTCACATTCACATTCCCTAGAAACTGCGCCCAACCTAATCTTGACTAATAGTTTGTATGCGCTTCACACTTGAGGATTAATTTTGTTATTTTCATTTTTTTTTTCTTTTTGTTTTTTATATGATGTCTGTCCCCCTGTTACGTTGTTCGTTGTTGTTGCGGACATAACATTTTTCAGTCATTCCTTTCATATAAGCCTGGAAATTTATGGCACGCACTTCCGTTTCGTCCTTTTTTTCTGCTTTTGCATGGCCTTTCCTTTATATTTTTTTATTATATCAATTTTTTTTGTCTTTTCTGTTGATATGGTGCTCAGCTACAAATTATAATTGTTGCCTGTTTGCCGTTTTTTTTTTTATTTTTTTTTTTTTGGGGAAATTTCACAGCTGTAAGCCGAGTCGTTTTGATTATATTAAGTTATTAATTTGTTGAGTTGTCATGGTGAGGACGATTCTAGTGCGGACTGGGTTGAGTGGAGACCTGGCAGGTTACGGGTGTTGTTTAGTCAATTGTGACGGAATTTGATGAGCATTTGAGCCATAAACTGGCATCCGATATCTGGCATAGATCACCACAGAGATCATGCCCAAAAATGAACGCCTCCTTGGCGATAAATCACAGAAATTGTTTCCAAAATGGGCGTGTGCTGGGCTGCATTGCAGACGAACCGGAAGAAAGGGAGCAGGATGTGCAGTAGACGAGGCAATGAGAGTTACCAGAGAGATTGAGAGAGAGAGAGAGAGAGAGGGGCCCGCAGTCAGAGGCAGGGCGACCATTAGAAGGCAGCTCTGTTTGAGGTTTGGCTTTTGTGTCATTGCCCATTGTCTCCCAGTTTTGTTGCAACCTTAATGTATTTTCATTAGCATTCTGGTGTTGTTGTTCCTCTGCCTCATCTCGGCAAACAATGACAGCAGCAAAAAGGCAACAACACAGCGAAGGTCAGAAGGCAGCCCAGCAATTGCAATTGCCCAAAAGGTGTAACTCCGCAGGGTTGCCCCGACACCGACACTGACACAGAAGGGCAGACTGTCAGACTGTGTGTACCATATACATAGTAGGTAACCAGGTAGTCCACGATCGATCGAGCCTTGTCAATGGCCCTCCGGCCCTCTAATTGACGTTATTAGTTGATGGTACGCTATGGTTTGGTTCGGTTTGGTTTGGTTCACGGGGTAGCTGCGCATCTGGCCACCCCGATCACCCCGATTCTCAGTTCTCCTCTTATTTCCCTCTCTCCCTTTGTCATAATCCAATTGTGCGAGTTGTTGGCGGTTGTGCTGTTTACCCACTGACTTTTCATTTAGCACCGCTGCCAATTTTTGCCTGCTCATCCGGATTGGGGTGTGTGTGTGTAGTGTGTGTGAGTTTGTGTGTAGTGTGGTATGTGCCTTCGCATTAATTTTATCCAAATTGGTGACAAATTGACTCTGGCACTGCACTGAAAAAAAATAATGTAGCTTGTGCATTAAAGCAGATCATCTCAAAAGTGATCATAGGTTTTAGAATATTATCACACTTTATATTTTTGTCTCCCTCTACTGACTCTTATTGTGTGAAACCATGAAGTTACTTTAAAATATCATATTTAATAAATTGGGACAGAATTTTTGTAATTCCCTAAAAAATTGCAACTTTTCTTGACGAAAATTCACAAATCAATGCGATCAACACTTTTTCTTAATTTATTCTTTACAATTCAATCGAAATGCATTAAAAATATTTTTTTATCGGGGTGCCACAGAAATCGCTTTCGCTTGAATTTCACTTAAATTTGTATGAAATTTAAGTGAAATTCAAGCGAAAGCGATTTCTGTGGCACCCTTGTATATCTACTGTTCAAATAAACATAAAGATTTGCTTTATACATACACAGAATTCAAGGCTGAAAAAGACAGCAATCATAAATTTTTAACTTTCGAATTCAATCGTTTCAGTTTGAAATGTTAACTAACACGACTAAATTCAAAAAATTTACATTTATTTTGATTGTAATCAAAATTTGTTTAATCAACATTTTCAATTGCAATATTAATGATATATAGTACTGAATTAAACATTCACTTAAATTGATTATCAGGCCGGTTCCGGCTTTCACTTTTTACTTTTATGCATTTAGTGATATTAATTTATTCACTTGGAATTTAGACTAAGTGTTTGAAAATGACCGTTTTATGCTTTATCGAACTTAAACTCAAAAACTCAATCCGCTGAATCTAGCCGATATGGTATTAGAGCAGGTTAAAGAAGTTCAATTCCGACAAGTCTTATCGAAAGTGAAATTCGGAGCAGGCCTGTATAAGTATTATGGTTAAATGAATTGATTAATAGTAGAAGTTTTCACTCTTGCTGCTCCCATTTGACACAGTAGAACTAACTCAATTATAATACAATTTACAATTTAATATTTACATCTTAATATACATTTTTTCAACTTTAATTTTATTTGATATTTAATAATTTGATCTTAATTGTTAATTTAAATAAATGTATGTATATTGTTCACCACAAAGAAAACACTCTCTTATTTCTTTCTCTTGTTCTCTCGACTATTGCAGGCACTCAGCAACCGGCCAGTCCCGACAGCACCTCGCCGGTGACCTCGGAGGTCTCCTACACGTACATTGGGTCCAATTGCCAAACCTCGCCCGCTCTCTCCGGCGATTACAAGAGCTACAGTCGATCGGCGGACAGCGACGCGTTGTCCGTGGGCGACGCGTTGCACACGTTGCACGGCGCTGCGGCAGCTGGCGGCAGTTCAGCGGCGCATGCGTTGCACAACAACAACAACAACAATAACAACAACAATAACAATAATAATAACAATAGCTTGAAGCACGATACTGGCGCGGGCAGTCACGACGACAGCCTGAACGAGGATGGCATCGAGGAGGACATCGACGATGTGGACGATGCCGATGGCAGCGGGGGCGGCGGAGTCAATGCCGACGGCATGCCGAACAAGAAGCGCAAACGGCGCGTCCTCTTCACCAAGGCCCAGACGTACGAGCTGGAACGGCGCTTCCGGCAGCAGCGGTATCTGAGTGCGCCGGAGCGTGAGCACTTGGCCAGCTTGATACGATTGACGCCGACGCAGGTGAAGATCTGGTTCCAGAATCATCGCTACAAGACCAAGCGGGCACAGAACGAGAAGGGATACGAGCATCCGGGTCTCCTGCACGGCCATGCCACACATCCCCATCATCCGTCGGCGTTGCCCTCGCCCCGCCGGGTCGCCGTGCCCGTCCTGGTGCGCAATGGCAAGCCGTGTCTGGGCGACGGCTCCAAGCTGACGCAGGATTGCGTCAGCACGGCCACTGCCACGGCGATGCAGAATGCCGCCGCTGCCCATCATCTGGTGGCGCTGAACGGTGCCGCCGCCTATCAACATGCGGCTGCTGCCGCCGCCGCCGGACTCCACGCCCATGCCCACGCACATGCGCACGCCCATCCGCACGCGCAGCGCGCCGCCTGGTGGCCCTAATATTGCTAGATGCCTGGATTCGAGTTGGCTGACAAACAGACAGACAGGCAGACAGGCAACCAAAAACTATGGCTGGTAACTCGAATACTGGACAATAAAAATAAATAATTGTAGACTCAGGCCAGGATTAACGGGGGGCAGTTTGGGCTGAGAATTCGAACAAACAAACAAAATTGGTGCAATAAAAATTAACAAGGTGTCCCTCCCTCCCACTCCCACTCCCACTCTCTCTCACTCTTTTGAGAGCTCCTCCAAGCTTGTGGCATGGCCAGACCGAGAGTAGGCAGGGGTCAAGTGGTCGAAGAATTCTTGGCTATGCTTTTTAGCTGCCAACAACAACAACACATTTGGAATGCATGTGCAACATATTGGCGCCAACACGCTGCGTCAGTTGTTAACAACAAATATCATTCGTGTAATAAATTTATAGAAAATACCATGAACTTTTTTTTCCTGCAGCTCAAAAGCTGTGGGCCATTTATTCATAAGTTTTTTTTTTCTTTTTTTTTTGCACAAAAGTCGATAATACTTATAAAACATTAGCTGTAGTAAGAAAGTTTTTTTTGTTTAGCATTAGAATATATATAACAACAATTTTGATAAATATTAATAAACTATCAAACCGTTTTGTAAATAATATAAAGAAATAAACACAGAATTCGCAAAAATACTATTAAAGACATATTCCAAATTACAATGCACATAAAATAAATAACTAGAAAATAATCATGTAAATATATATTTAAATAATTAGTGTTTAAATTTTAGGCAGAATTTAATTTTTTTATATATACATATTACGTAGTTGTATCTATAACTTTAACTACAACTGTAAAAATTATAAAACCAAACTAACATATATATAGATATATAATCTTTTTTTTTGTATAATGCAGAAATAAAAACAAACTTTGAATTTATAGTGCGTAATGAGTTCATAAATGTTAACAGGCAACAACAAATTCAACAAACTTAATTGTATTATAAACTAAACTAAAATTGAATATTCAAGACATTTTAGAAATTTAATAAAACTATTTACAAAAATTAAAATCATATCTCGAAATAATTATTTTTTTATATTTTTCCAGCGTGCTCAAATGAAGTATTCTTTTATCTCAAGATAATAACATAATAAAGTGGAAATTAATTCTAGATCAGAATATACATGTTTTCAAAACGTTTTCTTAAACTCCAAACAAAAAAGATAAGGATTTAATAAAGAATATCATACTATTAATATTAAACAAAACTCGAATAATCACCTGGTCCTCAGCATATTCTACTGCTCATCTTTAGCAAATATCAGAAAAACTCAAAAAATTACAAATTACAATTACAAAATTACAATTCAATAATACTTTCGGTACGAATACAATAAATAGACTAAATCATTGTGAGTCTTTCCAAAATTATATATTTTTTTTATAAATATTAAATTGATTAGAATCCATTCAAGATACGTTAAAAATATTTTAAAGTGTATTTAAAATTCGTCAATCCACACGTAGGTGCACCTTCTAGTTTATCATAGAGTTCAGACTCCACACAGTGCATAATAGTGCCAGTAAACAATGGTAAAACATTAAGCAGCCCATAAATACGCCTTGATTATGGCTTTTAGCTACCGTTTACGTCTGCTATGAGCGATTGGGATCGTAATCCATTAATTATTATAGAAGTATATGTGTAGTACTACCAGCACTTATAATACTCGCACTCGTTCACATTGGCCGCTTGAACCTTTGAAATGCTCGCCACCGATAAGCACGGAACAGAACAGTAATAGAAGGTGCATATATGGCATATAAGTAGCATATGATATACAGTACATGGTAGATGGTATAGTATAAAGCTATAATCGCACGGACTACCACACAGCGACTTTATGGTAGGGCCATCTATTAATGATTTCGTTGATATGGCTGCACGACAAGTATTAAGTATGCATGATGAGCTTTTTGCAGAAATACTCACAGATATACCGAGAAATATTTGATATGTTATATAAGAAGCAAAATCAATTCCCATCAATAGAGACAATCAACAATCAAAGACACTAGTCTAGCTCCGCCCTGTTTTCTATATTTGAGTGCATATAATTTGCGCAAATAAAGAACTCGAACTCAAGTAGATGTTTTTGAGTATCTCATAAAATAAACAAGTGCTTTTCGAATAAACGACAAATTAAATTACTCATCAATAAGCACTGAAAACACTCAAGAGTTTAAGTTCAACAAATTTATAAATTTATACAAACATACATATGTATGTACATACATGTGTACATATCAATATAAATTTGAAATAGTGCGCCATTAGCTTCTGAGTTTTCCATTTGTCATATGGAAATAAAATTAGTCACCCATTTGAACGAAACTTAAATACTCTAATAAATGTTGGCCACTGTGGAAGAAGACTTGATTTGGCTCGCATTTACTCTAACTTTCTTAATAATTTTAAGTATATTGGTAAACGAACATTTTTGTTTTATTCATTTTTAGCATAAGTTAAAAAAAATTAAACAAACTCACGTCAAACAAACTGGAAGCGATTATAAATAACTTAAATAACTGAACTTATAAGGAACTTCATTATTAATGCTATAATTACGCAAAGTTAAACTTTTTTGATAAGTTGTAAGCTGAAGAGTTTCGAATAAAACTTATTACACCTATGATTCCAATAGTTAAAATCCCTCAGCTTTTCTATTCTAGTTTCTACCTTAAAAATTACATTTCCAACTTACGAAACTTATTATTTTAGATATCTTTTTCACAATTTAGAACAGATTTCAGGCAATCATGCTAATGGGTCCAATTAAGGTAACGGCTTGCAAAAGTGAATATGATCAGACAGATCAAGGGTAAAGACGCCATAACAATAACCATACCGAGTATTAATAAACATCGAGTGCCTGGTCATATATTTTGTGCAGCAACAAAAGCAACAACAAGAGAAGCATTTTTACAGAGGCAATAAACTCAACGATTACTGAAGTACCATAAATATTATAACTATATTTTTATGATTTCTTTTTTTAGATTTATCTAAGCGAAGGCAGTAGAAAGCTGAAAGCTGAAAATGCAAAAATCAACAAACATCAATATAATTATTAATAAACCGAGCTATATTTATTTATATATGTTATGTTTGCAAAATCTATGGCAATCATTAATCCATCCAATAACTGGTCCATTCCTAGAGTCCTATATCTGCGCAGTATTTTTCATTAAATAAATTTAATATTTATAGTTTGCAGTTCCGAATAGTTGGGGTACCATTAAAATGCCTGCAAATATAATTGGCCTATAAATTTTGACAAAGGCTGTTAACTTTATTTGCATAGTATCGGGCAGGATGTTGATTAAATGGGCCATTCACAAAGTGCGAGTACATTTCTAAGATCTAGATTAGACGTAATAACTGCTCAAGACTGATAATGGCCTAGCAGCGACTGTTTCGCTTAACACAATAATAAACTTTTTGTTATTATTATTTTTTTCGTTATACATAGTGATTGTTATAGTTGGGTCTCTTTTTGCTTTGAGATAAGCCAGAATTCGAAGAGCTCCCTACAGGTACCAGGCATTAGGCACCCGGTACCGCAAGCCGTACCGTCAACCTGATTGCCTCTGCTCATGTGTTCATATAAATTTAGTATATATGTCCGAGCCGTATCAGCGATATGTCTCACGATGCCGGACAACTTGGCCAGCGATCAGATACATACATACGTATACATATTTACAAAATACACTGGTCAGCATGCGTGGACGTCATGTCAAATGGCCTTATCAAATTGCGACAGTTGGGGCAACACTTGATGGATGCGGCGGTTTGTTGGGAGTGCGGGCGGTTGCGGAAGAAGCCCACCAATAAAATCTATAAAAATCATTAATAAGTCGATTCTTTGACGTATTTAATAGAGGTGTACATTTGTGTATGTAGTTTGAGTCGTGGTAAAGGTTGAGGAATAGATATGGGCATTGGTGCGAGTATTAGAATTCTTTTATTTAGAACTACAGATACTTTCAAAAGTTCCCTTTTTTAGGTGAAAAATAGTTCTAGGATGTAGAAATTTCTATTAATTTACATGAAAAGTAATTTATTATTTGTTTGACCGCTTTTTAAAAATAACGTATGGTTTTCAAAGTGACACCTGTTAGAGTGTTTAGTGCGGGAATCATCAATTGCGTGTCATTTTTATTTATTTCATGAGATTACCTTCGACTTTAATTGAATGACTGTAGAACACACTTACCAGCTGGACTGTAAATAATTGGTATTATAGAGCATTATTTATTATTTAAATTAAATTAAATAAGAAAATTTCAAATTTTTGCTTAACGTTTTTATTAGTAAGATTAAAAATCTATGATCAATCAAATTTTTAATATGTATTAGTACTGTATGATCCAAGTTTAGAACTAATGTATAAATCAATCTGCAAGTTTTATTTTGAAATAATAAAAATAATTAAATTTAAAATAGTATGCTGGTTGTTCTTAAAAAAAAAATAAGATATACTAAACACAACAACTAAAACTTAAATATAATTAATGTACATATGTAGATAGAGCAAGAATGTTAGAATGTTTGTCTTCGCTTAAAGGATCCTTAACATAAATTATTATTATTATTATTTATTTATTTATTGTCAGGCTAAACGCAGCCGACACAACAATTAATTTAAAAATAAGACATTAAAATTAAAAAAATTATATATATTATATTTAATTCGTAAAATAAATTTAAATTTAAATTAAAATTAAATACTCTGGGGAATCTAATATGAAAGAAAAGTATACATTTGATTTCATGTTACTGGAAAGAAGCAATCAGGATCACACTATATAATAATACTAAAATTAGTGAGCAGCAATCATGATTGGTGACTTTTATAAACAATTATAATCAGGGATTAAAACCCTAACCGAACCCGTAACCTTTAACCGGTAAAAGTCGATTGAAATTTAAAACCGTAACTGAAACCGTAACCGAAAAAAAATATTTTCATTTGACCGAAACCTTAAAACCGAAACTCTGTAAACCGAAATAACCGTTTCATTTATAAGAGATAATTTTGGTTTTTAATACACCCAAAAATAAATTTTTTATTCCAATTTTTATGATAAAAACTGAAAAAGTTTTATTTTTAATTGTTATTTTAAAAATTGCAAATAAGAGATATGACATAACTTTAAAATAAGATTTTAAAAGTTTTAAAATAATTTAAAACAAAAAATGTTGAAGTCTTTCTATTTTTTCCGACTAATAAGTTTTGTTTGCGATCTCTGATATTTTGTTATTAGTTTTGTATTTTATTTTTAATTTTCATTTTTATTTTATAATATTGATTTATATGTAAAATAAATGTCTTAATGAAACATTAAGAAAGTAATGCCTTTTCAATTACTATTTTTATATTATTACATAATATAATAATATTTTTGCAAAGAAATTTTTTGTGAAATAATTTTTTTTTTTTTTGAACCGAAACCATACCGGTATTTCAAAACCGAAACAAAAACCGGTTCACCGTTACGAAACCTTTATTCAAAGATTTTGCGTAACCGATAACAGAAAACCTTAACGCGAATATAACCGAAACCGTAACTGAAACCGATATTCGTTTCAGCTTTCATCCCTGATTATAATATAAGATTAATTGACTTCTTTATACTAACAATTCAATTTCATGTAACTGGAAAGAAACAATCGGGATCACACAAACAATTATAATACATATGTATAAGATTTTAAATTAACTCTATTATACTAACAGTTCATTTATGTTCTCCAACAAAAATATAAAAATTAAAAATAAGAATTTGAATAGAATCGATATAAATATATTTAAGGAGATCTATTTCCAATCATCAATTTTAGAAAATTCAAGATGTTTTGTATTTTTTTCGGCGTGAATTCACCATTTACTTATCTGTTCTTTATTTTATTTATTATATTGATATGGTCTTTTCCCCTTCATTTGATTGTTTTCCTTTGATTATATTGCAATTGGATTTGTTCAACTCGAGTATATTCCATTTTTATTGCAGCAGCACTCGGTTGTGTTTAGATGAGACTTGTAATTGGGTAATGAGAGCAAGGTGAGGTAAATGGATGAGCAGCAACAACAACAACAGCACTTCAGGTTATACTGTGAGCACTTGTCAACAAGCCCAAGAACAAGAAGAAAGATTGCAAAAAACAACTACGACAAAAATGTTGTTCAAGGAGTACGTGTACCATGTGAATCGATCGGCACTTACTAGATCGTTCAAAAAGTCCCCGGACTGACAGTGAAAAAGACTTTTTTTTTTTTTTAATCAATATATTTATTCAATATAGTCTCCGTCTAGCTTAATGCACCTTGTCCAACGGTCTTTCAACATTTCGATGCCTTTTTTGTAGTGGTCTGAAGAAAGTCCCTCAAAATAGGCTTCAGTTTCCCATTCAACTTCTTCATTGGAGTAAAATTTTTTTCCCTGGAGCCATATTTTCAAGTTTGAAAACAGATAGTAGTCACTGGGGGCCAGATCTGGGGAATATGGAGGATGAGGAAGCAATTCCCAACTTAACTCTTTGATTTTTTCCATCGTTAAAGCGGCTTTGTGAGATGGTGCATTGTCTTGATGAAAAAGGATTTTTTTCTTTGCCAAATGCGGGCGTTTCTTCTTAATTTCGTCATTCACACGATCAAGCAATGCTGAGTAATATTCTTTGTTGCATTTTTCACCCTTTTTAAGATAGTCGATGTGTATTATACCATGTCCATCCCAAAATACACTGGCAAAAACCTTACCAGCCCATCGACTTGCCTTCACACGCTTCGAACGGCTTTCACCGGCCTCCCGCCACTCAGCTGATGACCGATTGGACTCCGGAATGTAGTGATGGATCCAAGTCTCATCCATGGTAATATATCGACGCAAAAATTCGCTTGGATTTCGGTTAAACATGTCCAAACAGGACTTGGAATCGGCCACTCGTTTTTCCCTTTGTTCAATATCTAGGAAATGCGGCACCCATTTTACATTGAGCTTTTTCATATGCAAATGGTCATGCAAAATCGAAACCGCTGACCCAGTCGATATGCCCACAGTCTCAGCAATCTCACGCACTTTGACTCTTCGATCAGTCAATACGATTTGACGGACTTGTCTGATGATCTCTGGGATAATCACCTCTTTTGGTCTTCCCGAACGCTTCGAGTCTTCGGTGCTTGTACGACCGCGTTTAAAGTTGGAATACCAATCGCAAATGGTTGATTTACCTGGAGCAGAGACCCCGTAATGCTTATCAAGCCAAGTCTTTGCTTCTACGGTATTTTTTCCCATCAAAAAACAGTGTTTAATCAAAACACGAAATTCAGCTTTTTCCATTTTTCAAAAAACTCAAAAAGTTGCACAACAATAATATTTCTAGCTCGATAGCGAAGCTTACGATTGCGCTCAAATTTTCACTGGAGCCTAGAAATGAACTAGTCAGTCAAAAAAATTTATTTCAAAATTTTAGTGGAGTGGCCTATGTGTCAGTCCGGGGACTTTTTGAACGATCTAGTACAACGCTTAATCAGCTTCGATTTCATTCGATATAATGAATGTTGTTGTTGTTATTGCAGTTGTTGTTGTTGTTGTTGTTGTTTTTGCTGCTGCAGTTGTTGCTGTTCAAATTTGGCATTGATAAAGCTGGCAGACGGTGCCAGACAACGACAACGACAACAACCACAACGACTTTGATTCGAATGTGGTCAGTTTGTAATGAAAAATTGATTAACGCTATACGAATATAAGTGTAGACTTATGTACGTATGTACAATCAATCGAATAAATATATTTATCAGAAAATAAACGTAAATCAGTGAACAGAATGTAGAAATTAAACAGGCCAAGTAAAGGCAGTAAAGCAAATAAATGAGATTACAATTAATAAAATAATAATCGATAAGTGCACGAGTTCTGCTTAGTTTGTTCTAGTACTTAATATAGCTATACTCTTTTTTTATTATTTTTGTTTTCTTCTTTTTTTGCTGTTATTATTGTTGTAGTTGTTGTTGTTGTTGTTTTGTAGGCCAAAGTTAATTGCGTTTTTGATTTAACAACGGGCAGCGCGATTCTGAACGCCACTTGAACTGGCGCTTCCCAATGCCTCGAGAATCCAACCTATACCATATTTTACTATATTATACCGCATATATACTTAGTATCATCATATACGATATGAGTAGGGGGACACACATAGTGCTAACGCCTGAAGCTCAAGTGACATTTAATTGGCGCACACAATGAGCTGGCACCTGCCACTTGTTCCAAGTGGGCGTCAACAATTCAATTTGGTTCGGTGTGATTTTGCAATTGAAAATTAACTGATTTGCTTGGCCCACAACAAAGAGGCAGGCCTTTAGATAAGTCTTATACAGTCCCGTACACCATTGGTCTAGAAAATTCAGCCAATACGTTTGTGACTTTTAAAATCGAATTGTTTGTTTTTAAATTACAACCAAGCTATTAATCTGTTTAAGGTGCTAAAGTCTTATACTTTTTTGATTTCTTTGAATATTCTAACAATATTTTTATCCTATAATTGGTAATTATTCATAATTTGGTTTGCTAATTTTATATAAGAACTTTTCTTTAACTTATTAGTAGCTTTTAGTCATCCATATATTTGAAATAATTATGTAATTTTTGATTTTTTGATTTTATACTCATTAAGTTGAACATCTTTTTGGACCAGATACCCAGACTTCAGACAATGTTTGCAACAGGTACACAGAAAAAAAGTCCGGGTTATTTAGCTTGAATTCAATCCGAAACGATGTCAGAAGTGGGGTAATCTCGGATTTTCTTAAACCAAGTATGAAATACTTGATTTTTTTTATTCCCGAATTCAATCATGAAATTCTTAAATTCAAACTAAAAAATTTGTATTAATAATAATGTTTTTCGTTACATTTAAATTTTTTTTTAAGATTTTTTTTAAACGTTGTTTTTTTTGTAATAGATATTTTTTTTAACATTTTTTTATTTTTGTCTTTTTTTTTTAGTTGACGGGGGGAATCGAACCTAGATCTTTTTCAAATTGGAGTCGGCGACTCTAACCATTTAGCCACCGGACCGGTTGAAATGAGAGCGGCAGAGAGAGAATTTTCCTCTCGCGCTCAGCAAATGTGTATTTTCCCATTTGAGTCCCGATACAGGCTTGATTATTTAGCTTAATCCTGAATACATACTTAAAAAATGCGAGCTTAAATTAAGTATTTTATACTTGATTTTAAAATGGCATTTTTTTTCTGTGTAGAAGGATTCATATCTGACCTATTAAGAGCCCTTTGCTTTATGCAAAGTTGATCCTCCAACTTATACATAAACTAAGCATTCTTTAGAATGAAGGGAAATGAAACTACTTATATAGAACCCTTAAAAACCATAAATTTTAGTTATTTCAAGCTCTTGTTATTTAATGTAGTGACTAGTGTAATAATTTATAAATAATCTCAGTACTTGTGACACTAGTGAACAAATAAATGAATACAAAAATCAAAAACTTATTTTTAAAATTTAGTCTTTAGTCTCTGCATAGTCGTTTAGTCTAAATAGATCTCGAGGACTTGAATGAGCTATGGTAAATTGTCAATAAATTGAGGTAGTATTTAAAAAACGTAAAATCAGTAAAGGATATAAAGTGTTTGGCCAATACAATGTGTACTGCCAATGTTATGCACATTCGAAGGGGGCCAAAGAAACCATTTTTTTTTCAATTAGCCAGCGATGGTTGGTCATTGGTATTGGCCTGACCGTTGTCCGCAAATAAAATGCAATTTTAATGACAAAACTCTCACACATTGTGTGGCTGTGTGGGATACAAAGTCACAAAGTCGCAGAGTCGCAGAGTCGCCGAGTCGCAATTCTAATTAGCCAACGTGCAGCAATAAAGCGCCGGAAAACAGCGCCCAGCGGGTGGCAATGAAAATCTGAAGGTGCAAAGTGCTGGGAAACTCTAGGAATTGATTTGGGTTTGGGTTGGAAAGTGAGTTTGAGTATGAGTTTGGATGTGAGTCTCGTTCTTTTGTGGAGGGGATTGTCTGTCTGCATTGTGGGCGCTTGCAAATCAAATCAAATTAAGTCAAAGTTGATGGCGCATTTTACAGTTGTTGTTGGGGGGAATGTAAAATAAAAGAGAACGGGGAATGTAAAATGTAATAATGCCACATTCATGTTGTTGTTGTTGTTGTTGCTGTTGTTGTTGTTGCCTGTGGCTGTTGCCAGCGCTGTTTGTTGTTCATTTCGCGGCCATCGTCATTATCTGCATGTAATTTCTCATTTTCATAGTCAATTAAGTCAATCACACGCCCTTTTAGACACCGCAGTCGTCGTCACCGTCGTCGTCGTCAGCGTCGACGTCAGCGTCAGCGTCATTGACGTCGCCGTCGGCTGGAAAGCAACCCTGCAAATTAACACGTCGTCGCCGTTGTCGTTGTTAGTGTTGTCGTGGGTTGTTGATTTGTTGGATTGGTGGGTTGATAGCTTGATGAGCTGGTGGGCAGTTGGACTGATGGGCTGTTGGGCTGTTCTGCTGTTGGCTTGGTGGTGTGTGTGTGTGTTCCGTGTTCCGTTTCCGTTGCCACTGCCAGCGGCCCTTTGTTTATTTGTAACGCAATGCAGCGACGCGTTTATTGCTCAATTTTCATCGATGTTGCCAAAATTACATATTCATAGTTGGCCAGCAAATCCACCACCAGCAGCATTACCATTACCACAACCCACACACACAAACACACGCACACACATTACCAAGACCAGAACCAGGCTCAATAACTGTTACAATTTCAAGCACTAAAAGGACACGTGGCAGCTGCTTTTAAAATTGAATTTCCTGCATGTAATCTTGTCGAGTCAATTGTTTTTGCGTCGCCCTCTCGCTGCCCCTCCCCTGGCCAACCACACCCCGCCCTGGTGCATGTTGTTGTCAATCTTGTTGTTTTTCGTACACGTGCAACTTCTGGGTGTGCAGAACGCGTGCAGCTTGCCGCCCCCCGTTCACCAACCTGACCCCGCCCGCAACCACCGCAACCACGACCACCAGTCACACTTCTTTATTTATGAAGATGCGGCCAATATGTTGGCTATTTGTGAACACCCCATCAGCCCATTCCCCCAACCCACAGCACAGCAACAAGCTGCAAGTCCAGGCTTTAGCTCAGCCATTGGCACGTTGTGGCCAGGATTAGCTTTTGACTTTTGTCAGCCGCACAGAACAGAAAAGGGAGCAGAAGCTAGTGGCATAAATTTTCTTGCTTTGTCAGGTGACTTTGAAAATGGATTCGAATGTATTGAGGAGCCAAACACCAAATTCAATCAAACTAATTTTATCAAGGCTGTGAATCGGGTTTAAAACGGTTCGGTTCGGCTCGGATCGTGATTTTTAGCTACCCGAACCGGATTATGAAACTCAGCTTTAAATTTCTTTAAGCCCCATTCAGACGACCACTTTTTCACCGACACTTTTTGTCAAAAAACCGTCCGTGTCGCTCACCATCGCTCACCGAGTGAATAGAACGTGTTTTATTTCCACCGGTGAGCGTCGGTTTTTTACCGACGCTTTGAAATTTTGTATGGTTACGCGACAAGGACTGCTTTTTGACAAAATATGACAAAAAGTGTCGGTGAAAAAATGCTCGTCTGAATGGGGTTATACACACTTTTTTAATTAATAGCTTCGGCTCGAAAATAATAGATTAATTAAATATATTTTATGCTAATATCAGACTTTTAAATTAGGACTTCAAATAAAAATAATAAAATAACAATTCATATAAAAAAATTATGTTAAGTAATTTACAAAATTTACATTAATTTGTGTAAACAAACTTAGTCGACTAAATAATACATTGAAGATAACCATAGACAATTTTTTTTATTAAATTCAACCAAGGCTCGAAGCAAAATCTTAGGATCATGTTGTGGTTCAAGTTGAAGTTTGAACTAATCTAGCTAAAAACTGGCTATGAATTAAATATATACTAACTTAATTTTATTGATGAAATAAATCAAAGCCAAAATAAAGAAATTTTGAAAGTAAATACTATATTCCACAACAGTTGAATGTTTTCAAACAATTCGGAATTGAGAGAGATCTGTTTAATGAATCAATTTGAGAGTATTCACACACAATTTATGAATTCACACGCGTTGATGGCTTTGAGTTCATTTGTAGCATAATTAAAGTGTCAAAATGAATGAATTGAAGAAGGAAAACCTTCTGGTCCTGTTGCCATTGACTTACCCCTGCAAAATGGGAGCACTTTGTGGCCCAAGTTGCGTGTCAGGCAACGTTTGCCATTAAAAAGCCACCGAACATCAATTTAAATATTGCATTACAATGATTTGCATAAAAGGCAGCACGCAGAAGCAACTGGCTGAACGGAATGAATAACTCGGTGAGTGTGTGAATGAATAGCTGGGTGAGTCCCAAGTCCTGAGTCCTGAGTGAGTGCTGTCTCTCAGAAATCAAAGCCGAAAACCATTAAACCAATATAAATTTGCACTTTCACATGACCTCGCGTCGGTGGATTGTCTTTGTCCCTGTCTCTCCCACTCTCTCTCTCTCCCTCTGTGTGTGTTGTTTGGCTAATTTGAATATGCCGAGCCCCGAGCAATTCTGGGTGTTTGTGTGTTTAGTGCTTCCCACGATATTGATATGATTTTGTCGTTTCGCTGGGGGTCGCCTCAAATCAAAATTCGAATCAACAAACAATAAAGTGGCAGCAAACCATTAGCGCACGTCAATGTGGCAGTGGCAAGGGTTGAGTTGAGTTGCACGTGCAACACCTGAACATTAGCCAGGATCAGAATTCACTTCAAACTGCAGATCTTAGTTCAGGCTTAGATCAACAACAATTGTTAAACCGAACTCTGCTCGATTGTTTAACCTTTGATTTTTATTGCATTATTATTGGTAAATAAACAACAACTATAAAAGTAAATAATCAAAAATCATATTGCATGCAAACACAGTCGAGTCGAGGGTGCGACAGCCAAGAAACCTCGCACAATAGACAAATCAATCAATGGAAATCCTAGCGTCAACCTCATCCTAGCCATGTATGTTATGTACATGTCACAATATTTTTGGGAGCTCAGCAATTAACTGCTGGCCGCGCTTTGAACCTGAACCTGAACCCGATGCCGATTTCGATCCCGAAGCACGCCACACCAAAACGGAAGTCATTAAGTAAGCCATTCAGAAAAGGGTTGCGGTTCGCGGTTCACGGCAGCTCGACGTGTGCTGCCTAATTGCATCTAAGGAGTGGGAG
This sequence comes from Drosophila recens, assembly GCA_037043495.1. Classification (NCBI taxonomy): domain Eukaryota; kingdom Metazoa; phylum Arthropoda; class Insecta; order Diptera; family Drosophilidae; genus Drosophila; species Drosophila recens. The sequence continues at coordinate 273,713 of JBAMBJ010000434.1, read as the reverse complement.
TCCCTCGTCCAAGGACCAACCGAGGGGTGCGAGGGGATCAGCCTGGAAATTTGAGTAGACATTTGCCGCCAGGACAACGCGAAACACTCAATAAAAAGGCAGATGCTTCCAATCGCTGGCATGTGAAGTGATCAAGCTACAACACATTCGTCAAGTTCAAAACGCTGAAATAAAATTGTTTTTCAGCATAAACAAATTATTTTATTAAATTACATACATATACATGACTTTAGATACTCCACTAGAAGATTTAGTGATCACATTAAAAGGAACAATCGGACTCTCTTTTAAGCATGGCAACTTTCTAATAATTATAAATTATATTTCAAGTAAATGAAAAATCCTCAAAAGGAACTTGTTGTTCCAACTATATTTATTTTGCAATTTATTTTGAGGCCAAATTATGATCAAAAATACATTTCGCATGCAAATCGGTTGAGTTTCTACAAAGTTAGGGGAGTCCGAAAACTTCGTACTTTTTGGTCATAACTTACAGGGGGGAGTATTGTGTGAATTTCCAATTTTAACTAATGATTTAGACAGGTTTTTAAAATATTCAAGGAAATAAAAACGGCTTTTTTATACCCGTTACTTAAAAAATAAGTTATAGGGGATATTGTATTCGTTGCAATGTATGTAACAGGGAGAAGGAAGCATCTTCGACCCTATAAAGTATATATATTCTTGTATATATATGTATATTCTTATATATATTCATGTCCGTCTGTCTGTCTTTCTGTCTGTCTGTCTGTTCGTCTGTCCCTCTGTGTGAGTGCCTAGATCTCAAAAACTATAAGAGCTAGAGGAACCAAATTTGCCACACAGACTTCTATAAGCCCCACGCAGATCAAGTTTGTTTACAATTTTTGCCACCCCCCTTTCCGCCTCCGTAGATCGCGAAAAGCCCCCACAGTTTTCAAGATAGTCTGATTTATATTCTTCAGCAATTTAAGTGCCTAAAAGCATGCAATAAAAAATATTTTAAATTTATTTAAATAAGTAACGGGTATCCTTAAGTCGGGAGCTCGACTATAGCCTTTCCCACTTGTTTTATATTGAGGTGTTTTGACTCAAAATATTGGTATTACCATTATGGTTTCTTTTAGACTTCACAAAATCAGTCCAAAGTCTAAAACATATAATTTAGATTTTAATAAGTACAAAGCTATAACAAATGTACTACGAATATTACATGGCTTGGTAACTTGGTCAGGCATAAACTATGCCACAATGTGACAGGGAATCCAATACAAAAGCTCAAACAAACAATGGCCAATGGACACTGGGCACTGGGCACTAGTCAGTGGATACTGAAGAAGTAACGAGGCACCAAGTGCCACATAAATCACTGCTCCGAGTCCAAGACCAAATCGGAGTGGGTGCTTTGGATGGAGACGGAGATGGAGATGAAGCTGGGACCGGACAATTGACGTCAACAATAACTAACTATGATGTCAACTTGTAATTGAATTGATTGACAATATTTTATATGGAAGTAGAATGGACCAAGAATGGCCCCGTTGGCCTTTAATGACAAAATTTGTTTAGATTAGCATTAATGGACCCCGTCCCGTCCGAGGACGACGCACAATGATGGCCAACAATAACAAGGGGCACTCGGATCCATACACAGAACAGACTCGACTCGTACAAAGAAAGGAAACTCTGACGCACAGGACACGGGCGAGTGGTTGGTTAGTTGGCCATAAAAAACGATAAGACTATTCAATAAAAATACTTTAAGCGGAAAAACAAACTTCAATGGCGATAAAAAACGTACGGAATGCGAAAGCAGCGACAAGGGTCACAAATCGAACACAACTCAAGTCCAAGCACACACAGAGAAAGAGAGAGAGATGGAGTAAGGGAGAGAGAGGGAGAGAGAGAGAGCACCCATTCCGCCCACTCGTTTTGAACAGCTCATGAAAGCACAAGGACAAAGACAGGAACAATATGTGCCAAGGGGTCGTGAAAGGTCGAGGGGTCGAGGGGGTCGCCCTTCAGATTTCGTTGCGCTTTTTAGTTAATGAAATCGTTTGCTAAATGAAACGTAAAGCCAAAAGGCAACAACATTCAGTCAAATGGCTTAACGGCCACCCCCCAATTGCCAATCCTTTTTTAACAGTAGCAACAACAACAACCACAACAACAACATCAACAAGAGCAGCTGAAGCGGAAGCGGAAATGTGTCGCCGATCAATGGCAGCGTCAAGATTTTAAAATCAAATTTTCAATGTGATTTTGAAAAATTGGCCACAAAATCATTTTAAAGCCACTTGAAAATGGCATTTCAATCTCGGCTTGCCACATACAATTTGATGTGGCTAACTGTGTGTGTGTTTCCGTTTCCGTTTTCGATATGCCGCAATCTCTCCCTTAGCCTCTCCCTCTCCCCTTCCCGCTTCCCTTTCACCCCACCATGTTAGGCTGAGTGAGACAGCTGCTGGCTGTGGTCTGCACTAGCCTCTTGCGAATAATTTGTTGATTTATCTACGACGGAAGGGTTGCTTAATTCTCTCTGACGGCGTTTTTATTTATTTATTTCCACTAAATTGTCTCGGACTTGTCCAAGGCTGCAGTTCAGATGGCCTAAATGGCTTCAACTGCTTGGCATATGAATAACTCAGCAACCTTGAGCCAAATTCCAAAAAACAAATTGAATTGTTAAATTCGTTAATATTATTTACCAGATGATAAAGTGCTCGAAATATACGATAAGAAAATATTTACGATTAACTAATAAAAAACAAAGGTTTTCAATATATTTATATCAATATTAAATTTAACCAAACACATGTTGATACTAATACAACTATTTAGATGTCTATTATCAAACTATTAATAAGACTATGAGAATTACATTATTCAATTATTTATTTCAAAATTATAAATTGCTGAGTCAGATTTGTGGTCTATATATTAGTGAAATTCGATGAAAAATATATAAAAAAAATTATATTGGGTAAGTAAAAAAATTTAATTTAATATATATACAGGGTAATATTATATTCGGTAATATATACAGTAATATTAATTCTACACATTATATTGTTACAATAACTTAGGAATGATAAGTTGACAATTTTGTTACTCGAATTATTGTTATAAGTCTAACAAATATAAGAAATAATACTTAAACTCTTTCATTTAAATTTTAATAAATATATATATAGGAAAAATTCATCAAAAACAATTTAATATTTTAAAGCATATACAATTATATAGAATTAATTATATTAAATGTAAATCGTTTTTTACAATATAAAAGTTCATAAATAATTTATTTAATTTTAAGAAATTGTAAATTATATACATATCTCTGTTCTTACTCTTAAGTCACGATGCGAAATATGAAGGTTAGAGCATTTACAAATTGTATGCAACTGGTGCAGGGTACTTGTCGTGTCTGTGTGAATCATAGGCCAAGAGAAAAATTCATTTGAATGGGCCAAAAGTTTAGTCAGACATACTATACACGAAAGTTGTTGTCGGACTCGCGGTCCGTTGACAGCAACCAATTACTGCAATGGATTCCCAGCCAGGACAGTCGGCAGGACAGTTATCCTCAACCTCGAACTACCCGTAGTCCTGTTCGCAGTTGCCCGCTAGACGAGTTCGGGTATTTGCATTTGTACATATTTGGAGTTTGTTGTCTGGTTATCAACACACTTCCGGAACTTAATGGCCTGAATCCTTTTGCTGCTGCCTTGATGTGGCTTTTCGAGTAGAGTTAAGTTGAGTTTTGTACACAGAAAAAAAAATTCGGGACTAAGGGATAAAAATCAATTCCAAACGGTGTCAAAAATTCGGAAATCTTGAAGTTTCCTAAGTCGAATACAAAATTCTTAAGCCAAGTTTGATTTTTCAATTCTTTCTGCAAAAATGTTATATTTGATTTTTCAGTGAAATCAAATGTTTTAGTCGTTTTTGACTATTTTAATGCTGAGTGGTTAAATTATAACTTATCAAAGATTTTTATTTTCTGTGCAGTTGTTGTTTTCTGTTGCTTTTGCCGCTGCTCTTATTTTTTGGCCAGGGCACTTGTGAAGTGCATTGGCCTGTAATAATTCCATGCCCGGTTTGGATTCTTGTTTGCTTTGCTTCGGATGCCTCTATATGTATTATTATTATTTTATTTTTACTTTTATCTGTGTTGTATTGTTGTCTGTTCACGTAATTATTTTGGATCGCAGTTTGGTCGCTCGTATATCTTGCAGTTTGCGTAAATCATTTGACGCGCTGACTTTGAATTATGGAAAATTGGCAAATTTACGAGCTGCACAGCAAACAGAATTGAATTTGCAGTTGGAGTTGGAGTTGAAGTAAGAGTCGGAGTATGGTTTCAGCTTTTGTGTTAAACAAATTGAGTTCTCGGGCTGTTGCTGTTGTTGTTGTCTCCCCATTGTTTGTTGTTGTATTTACTGGGCGCTATTTATACGCTTTGTTTTTAATGCGCTTTTGATGAAGCCATCATGTCACATTACATCAAAAATAGCAGCAACAGCAGGCAGCCCATCAACTTGCCAGCTCGGTGAGGGTGTTAACCCAACATAAACAAACACACACACACACACACACATGTATGCATAGAAGGAAGCACACACAATAAGAAGACGACAATAAAAGGCGAGCAAATCTCCAGGCAGTCATCCCGTTCACAATCCCGGCCATTTAGCAAACACGTCCCGCTGCAAAAATCTCATAAACACTTTCCTCCTTTGGCTTTCGTGTGCACAAATTGAAATCTGGTTAGGCACAAGGGTGTCACCCCCACCCTCTAACCCTCCAACCACCTCCCACATCTTGTGAAGGGTAACTGGACAAGACAAACAAAACATTGGCAGGACGCTAAAGCGTGTTGGGACATTCATGAGCAGCTCATGCGTGCAAATCAAAGCGAGCAAGTGGAAAATGGACAAGGGGGCGAACATGATAAGCACAATAAAGAAGGAGAAGAAGATGCGGGGGGAAGGAGGAGGGGAGGGGAATTGACAACATAGCCGGAACAGATCAAATGATTGGAGTTGACAAACATGCACATACATATATTCTAACTATATGTTTATTAGCATTGTGTGCTTAGCCTGATGCGATGCGTACTCGTATTAGCCGAAACATTGTTTGGCCAGCTAGATTCATGCGTTCCTGGTTATCCCGTTAACATATTGCCGACCATCGAGCGCGATATGGATTAGATTATAGTGTACTGACATATCTCCTGTAATCTTGACTCTTTTGAGGTATATCTTTTAGAGATCGATATCTTCATTGCATCCTTTTACATCTTTAGTAACTATCGAAAGTTATTATTTACAGCATTCTAGTTCTTGCCGTTTGAGCTCCAGAAAGATCAGTCAGTTAGACAGTCAGAACAAATGACAGATATGAATATAGTGTACCGTTATCACTCCTGTAATCTAAACTCTTTTTAAGAATTTGATTAAGAATAACAATAATATCAGTTAGACATAATGTCTTCATTGGATCGTATTACATCTTTAGTAACTATCGAAAGTTATTATTAATGGAGATAAAGGTGATTATGTATATTATACATACGCATTTTGTTACTTTTTTGTTTGTTACAGTCTTACCAATCAGTTAGTTGGTCAAGACAAACAGCTTCGCTGGCATAAATTAATTTTATCAAACGGAAATTATTTTAAAAAAAAGTAAAAGATTTGCGAGAATAATAAATGATAATTAGAAAACAAATTCACTTTACTCTTTGATCAGAGTTCAAGTATTGGATCCGTCAACTGCACGACATTCGCATTTAAGATCGTCATATTCAGATCATTTGTCAAAACTTGAAAAAAAATTAAATTATATAATATTCACATACAATCACCACAGGCCTGACATATTCCTAATGTTATAGTAAGCAGATTATGCAAAATAATTACCTTTTTTGTATTTTAAAATTTGCATCTATTGAGCAAACTTTTCATTCAGCTAAACGAGTCCTTAACCTGTTTGTGCCATGTGAAATGTACTTATTGAAGTCCTTAAAAAATTTCTATTAAAAAATCTCAAGTGAATTAGTATTTGGTCAACAAATTGGTGCATCCAAAAAAAGAGGAACTCGAAAACGAGAATTTATTGGTCATTAGCTCAACAATATCCCATTCGAAAACTGCTTGTTCAGATTGCGTTCCAAGCGAATGGGAATGCGAACACAAAAGATGGAGAGGAAGATGAAGAATAATGAATGGGGACAATTCAGACACTCACTCATTGTCAATGTACTGAGAGTTGTTGGCTGCTCTCTTTCTTTTTTTACTGCTGTCTCAGCAACAACAACTACAACTACAACAATAACAATAACAACAACAAGTATAAGATGAGCAATGTGTCATGCTTGTTGATTTGTAAGGATGCAGTGCAGCCCCGTTGTCAATTGTATTGACCGGAAAATCATAAAGCTCTTTGTGACCAGCACCCAGTCCAGACCAGAGAGGAAGTCAAATCGAAGCAGCCGCGTCATCCCACTGACTGCATTGAACACGTCTTGGCCCTTGGTCATTTTGTTTCATCATCTCAGTTTTTTCTCATTTTTTTTTTTTTTGAGTCGGTCTCTCCTTATGTTCGAACCGGAAATGTTGCCCAGCTCATTCAATCTTTGTCTGTTGCTCTTCGATTTTCTATTACATGATTATAATCCTTTCTTATTATTTTCTGTAGTTTTCTCTGAGTTTTCAATTTTTTTTATAAAGTCTCTGGCTTGTTTCCGCCGCAGAAAGTTGTTCTTTATTATGGAAAACTGTTTATAAGTTGACAGGCAGTAAACAGGATTTGCTCAGAGACGCAATCGGAAATGCTAAGACTTTTCCGACTTTTCCGACTTGTCCAAAAGGGGTCGCTGATCGAAAAATTAACATTCAACTATGACAGGAAGTCAGCTTCCATCTATCCAGTGGCATGTAGGTGTGTGTGTGTGTGAAGTGTGTGTGTGTGGTCTGGTTTAGAAAACTGGAACAAGTGCTCATACTACGAGTACAACACATTTAATTTTAAAGCGGAACTGTCATACACAATTTGTGGGAAAATAAAGTATACAAATAAAAATTGTAAAAAACAAGTGGGAAAGGTTATAGTCGAGCTCCCGACCATAGGATACCCGTTACTCAATTAAATATACACTGCCGATCAACTGAATAGGTTCATGCTCACCGTGGTAGGAATTGGGCTGTATTTCCTAAACCAATGTTTCGATTTACATGACATCTTTTTCTATAATTCTCTGATTCTTCAATAATTAGATGCCAAAGTATGATTTTCATAAACTTAATATTTATTGCTTAGTTATTTTTTCTTCTGAAAGAGTAACAAAATTAATGCTTTATTTTTCGTTCAACTGAATAGGTTCAGCTGAAGGATTTTCAGTTTGTGATAAAAATTTGGCGATATAAGACAGAATTTGTTTACATACATTTACAACATATATTTTCTTAAATTAAACGAAAAATTAGTCATGAATATCAATTGTCCGAGTACGAAAGAGGACAAATTGAGGCCTATCATAAAAATGGTCTTGGTCATATCAAAATCAATAAAAAATAAAATTAGAAGAAGCCAAAATGTTGTGAGTAACTTTTAAAGATACAATGTCGAATATGACAAAAAATGGCAAAAAACGCGACCATATTGCTCGAAGTGCGTCCAATTCCCACCTCTCAGCACCCAAAACTAAAGAAATTTGTGGTGTTAAATCAAGTGTATTAACTGTTAAACGTGTGACTTTGTCGGCTTATCATCTTAAGCGATTGAAACTTAAAAAAAACCTCCCTTGAATCATCCACGAAAAGCTTCACTAATGCATTAAAAAGTTGATTAGCAAAAAAAGTCATAATGTCTTAAAAACTGAGCATTTGGTAGTTTTTCGCGATATATACCCTTTGACTTATTTTTTAAATAACGGGTATAAAAATTGGAGACAGGTATTTTTGTTTGACGCAGTATGAGTCTAAAAACTAAATCGTTTGATATATTACAGTTGCATTTGAACTTTAATATAAATTTGAGCAATAATATTGAGTGACTATTATAGATCAGCGGAAAATTTAACAGCATTTAAAGGCTACAAACTTCAATATCTGGTTAAGAAAAAAAGATGAGCCATTAAAACAGTTTTCCATTAAAAAGATAAACATATTGTAGATAAAGGTTTAAATAAGTGCATTAGCTAAGCAGTTTGAAACTAAACAGGAGCCTTTGGTTCATTAAACTAATAACTCGTTTTTGTTAAATAATACAGTGCGATTATAAATCGGTTTTGTTCAAAGACTGATTGGGTAGAGTACGATTTAAAAACGGTTTGCAGGCCAGATTGTGACATCTAATGAATCAAGTTTCATAAAATTATACATATTATATTTTAAAATATACATAAGAAATATTTGAAAAACAAAAAAAAAAACAAGTTCTGGTTTAAGTTCGTAAGTAACTCGATTATAAATACAGAAGTTTGGTCGAGCAAATGACCCATAAATGACAGCGCCCATATGAGTATGAAATGACACGCACAGAAAATGATGGTTTTACCCACAATTGAGGCACGGAGCCACCAAAAAGGCAGTGAACCAGCGACCCGCCGACCCACCGACTGGCCAAAAGCATATGGCATGGCGCTTATCCATTTATGAGTGCACATTAGCTGTTATATGATGCCGTTATGATTTACACCCCGCAGGAGTAAGTGAACCTTCTACCCAAGCCTCTGAAAGCATGTCGAGCGTCGTCCGGTAAGTGCCACCGTTGTGCAGTTAAGTGGAAACTATAGATAATATATTTATATGTATGATAGTTGCAGTGTACATTAGGGTGTCCCTTATTTGGTCAAAGTCAATATTTTTAAACTTATACGGGCTAGTTCTGTTCATTAGGTCCTAAAGCACTAGAAATAAATTTTCACCTCAATCGGAGTATGATAACCCGTGCCGACTTGGATCGGAAAATTTCAAAATTATATGGGAAAACAAAAAAATTTTTTATTTTTTTAATTTTTTATTTTTTATTTTGTTCATTAGGTCCTAAAGAAATTAAAACCAAGTTTTCACCTTGATCGGAGTACGATAACCCATTCAAATTTGCTTTGAAACATGAAAATTCATCGAAAAATGTATAATCAGTGTAAAAACACTGTTTTTGATGTTTCAATGCAAGTTTGAGTGGGTTATCGTACTCCGATCAAGGTGAAAACTTGGTTTTGAGTTCTTTAGGACCTAATGAACAAAATAAAAAATAAAAAATTAAAAAAATAAAAAAAAATTTTTTTTTGTCCCATATAATTTTGAAATTTTCCGATCCAAGTCGGCACGGGTTATCATACTCCGATTGAGGTGAAAATTTATTTCTGAGTGCTTTAGGACCTAATGAACAGAACTAGCCCGTATGCGTTTAAAAATATTGACTTTGACCAAATAAGGGACACCCTAGTGTACATACATACATACTATATGAGGTGCATTGTCTCTTGTCCGACTATTTTGTATATTAAAATGTTGCCACATTGAAATTGATTTGTCGATTTCTTGATTTATGACTACGCATTTCTTTTATGCCACCGGACTTGACTTCCAACTGGCCAACAACTGGTCAACTGGCAAACTGGCCAACAAGACCGTTCGTCCGCTGGTCAATAAACGATGCGTCAGCATTGGTTTCATGCCATGCCATGTGCCACACATTAAAAGATACACTTATTTTCATGCTTACTACTCAACTTGCTCCACACCCGGCACCCCTTTTCTACCCTGGCCAGGAGAGGGGTAATCGCTTAATTGACATCGTCTCTTTGTCCGGCTTATCGCAGTCGATGCTCGAGAGGGAGAGGAGGAGTAGGAGAAGGGCCTGAAGCTAGTACCTGAAGCGCCGACTATTTCGTGCTGTGGACAGCAATAAGCAGATTTACGGATTAACAGATCAATATTTGATCAAACTTATTCATTATATCTAACATAGTTTTAAATGGAATAGCTTATAGCCTATAAGTTATAGGTACCTTTTCTAAATGCTTTTAGCCTGAAATTTATATTTTTTTTTAATTTATGCATACTTTAGCTTATTTAAACTTATAGGTTTCTCTTACGCATGTTGCGCACATCGACTAAAACTCTGTACTCCGTTATTGGTTTCTTTAAGTTTCTATAAATATATTATATTTTTCGAGTGCATCTATGAAATATTTTGCCAAACATTATTTTTATTTTTAAATTTAAATTTTAAAGATTTTTTGTAGTCTTTTCAGATTATGTTGAGATACTCTATGTTGAGATACTATTAGCAATAGTACCGAGGCATTCCCTGAGATTTTTCTAAATCGTACAGAAATTATGTTTATTAGAAATATAACAAATTGACCTTTAAATGATGCTGTTATCGACCCTCGAGACAAGACAAGATCATATCAAACCTAAGTCTTTTAATTATTTATCAATTAACTTCTTATTTTCTTGATTTTTGTGTTAGTGCTAGTTATAGAAAGAATCGGAAACAATATTTAGGGTATTCAGAAACTCTAATATTTGTGTTATGTGGCAAAGTAATAACACTGTAGCTAGTGAGTGACCTTTTTAAGTTTCTGTTGTCGTATTCATGATAAATCCCCAGTTCGATGAGTTTAATTTCAATGAACAGCTGTTTTGTATAAAGCAAGCATTCTCATTATTTCGTTTACGCTCATGCGTTTGGTGTCACCGTCTCTTACTCTTGTCTTTCTTAATGCTTTTGCCACTGTAAAAAATCAATTTAATAATTTAAAATAATTTTTATCTCTATATTTAAATTTAAAATCTGTCCAAGAACCAATCACTAAAATTGTAATTTGTGTAATTCGAACCCTAGTTATTTAACTGAAAATTCTAATTCTGACAGGTCGGCGACTCTATCCGTAGAGCCACAGGACCAAGAAAAATGATTTACTTTTACAACCAATACCAATACCAACCTCAGTGTGACCTTATTTCGTTAGATACATTTTACAGTTTGGCAACCTTTCTCCTTTTGAAATTTTGTCTCAATACGACGAATTTTGTATACATACCCCAGGGCATGTTTGATGTGATATACTTTTTTCTGTGTGTTTGTTGTCATTACAACATATAACACTTTGCCACATAACACAAATATTAGAGTTTCTGAATACCCTAATTATGAATTCTCTTATCGGCTTTAATTGTTATTGTTACAATATGTATCTAAAGGTTTAATTCTTTGACAAGCAATTTGCATTCATCTTTATCATCTATGTATCATCTTTATCATCTATGTATGTATACCATATTTCGTATGTTAATATTCATGTTGAAAATACTAATCAAAAAACTAAGTTCACAGGAGACCAATCATGTCTTTGAATAATTTGCATTAATCTGCTTGCCTTGGACTGCTTTGGGATGTAATAAAGTCATTGGATAACCAATCTTATAGTCGAATATTTTTTTCAGTCGCTCAACCTCTCTACCTCTCTCTCTCGCTCTGTCTCAGTTGCCGACACTTATTAGCCTCGAGTACATCAATCATCGGCTTGTTTTAATTTTAAATAAAAAATAGCACGCTGTTCAGCGAATCGTCTTGCCCACTGAGTGCAGTGGCATCGCCTAACCTCCCCCCGTCCCTTATTCTCACTTCTTTCCATCCTCATTCCTACATCCTTGTTCCTTGTTCCATGGGGTTGTGCGCAAGTTTTAGCACTTAATTAAATGCCACAGGCCACACGCCCCCCGTTGTGGGCGCCGTCGACGTGAATGGAATCCCGCCCACTGTGTAGCATGTGCGGCATCTCTTTCTGGCACTGTATCTATCCAGTGTATGTGTATCTGTATGTGTGTGTGTGTGTGTGTGTGTGTGTATCCTTGGGAAATTTCAGTCGGCACAAGGAAATTTTAGTATCATGTTTAAAGAGCGCCATTTTCTTCCTTTTCGTTTCGTTTGCTCAACATATTTCATTTGAATTCACTTTGTGCTATGGCTTTGAGGTTTGGGGTTGGATTCTCGCTTAAAATTCATTCAACTTAAGCATTTGCCTTGTGGTCTGGCAAATGGCAAAGAGGTAGGAAGTGGGAGTGGGAGTGGCAGTGGGCGTTACTTACTGGGGCTTATCTGTCGGCAGAAATGCTTATGTTGCGGACAAGATTGATCTGTTTAATAAGCAACGTTAAATTTTTGATTAAGAAAAGTGTAAACCTTTTTTAATTCGCTTTTATGTGGCACGGCTGGAAAAAGTTCCACTACGCCTATTTCATTATGAATACAAATTGTGAATGGGGAAGGTACAAGACCAGGTATCTCATATTCATCAAAAATTTATTAACCTTTTATGATCTGCAACCGAAAAGAAGCTGAACGTTAAAAAAAAATTGGAGCAGGGGAATGATTTTATACACATTTAAAATAGGCAAAAGCATATTAAATGCTAATAAATAAAAAAAAAATACTTGCTATTCGGTGGTATTACGAGGGCTGCTATATATATTTCTGGCCTAATATTGAAAATGCGAATATTTATCATCAAAATTTGTTTTATTGTTTTTCAAAGTACTCTCCAGCCTGATTTATACACTTTTGCATGCGCTCAAACCAATTGTCGAAGCACTTTTTCCACTCCGATTGAGACACCTCCAAAACATGGTTTTTGAACGCTTCAACAGCATCTTCTGGGCACGAAAATCGTTGACCACGCATTTTTTTCTTGATGTGCGGGAATAAAAAGAAGTCATTGGGTGCCAAGTCAGGGCTGTACGGCGGATGACCCATCAATTCGACGTTTTGGCCGGTCAAAAAGGCGCTGGTTTGAGCCGATGTGCGAGAGCTCGCTTTGTCATGGTGAAGAATGATTCGTCTTCTCTTGTTTGTTTTTCGAATTTCTCCGAAGACTTCAGGCAAACAAATTGTGGTGTACCACTCAGAATTGACCGTCCTTCGTTGCTCAAGCGGAACAGTCGCCACATGACCAGTTTTGCCGAAGAAACAGGCGACCATTTGCTTCGAAGTGCTTCTTCCACGAACAACTTTCGTTGGATTTGGCTCGTCTTCGAAGACCCACACGGTCGATTGTTGTTTTGTTTCGGGCTCATACGCATAGATCCAAGATTCGTCACCTGTGACGATCTTATGAACATCTTTTGAAGCACCGCGATCGTATTTTTTCAACATTTCTTTGCACCAATCGACACGAGCCTTTTTTTGAGCGATTGTCAAATTGTGCGGGATCCAACGACAACAAACCTTTTTTACGGTCAGGTGTTTATGTAATATCGAATGTATGCTGGTGGGAGAAATGCCCAAGGATGCCTCTATCTCCCGGTATGTCACATGACGATCTTGCATTATTAGTTCACGCACGGCATCAATGTTCTCTGGCACAACGGACGTTTTTGGACGACCTTCACGGAATTCGTCGTTGAGCGAACTGCGACCACGATTAAATTCGTTATACCAGTTTTTCACGGTGCTATAGGATGGTGCTTGATCGCCATACAAAGACTTAAGTTCATCGATGCACTCTTGTCTGGATAATCCACGTCGAAAGTTGTGAGAAATTATCGCACGAAAATGCTCACGTGTCAATTCCATTGTTTTAACGGAATTGAATTGTTCAAAGCTCTGTAAGTTTAACAATTCACGATTAAATGACAACACGTTCTGAGTGATGTTATGCTAAAAAATGTCAACCTTTCCAATGGAAATATCAGATTGCACCTGGCAACACTTATTGTTGCCTAGGCCAGAAATATATATAGCAGCCTACGTAGAAATGACAGATATAAATATTATTGAACGTGTTATCCTGAATCAGGATAGATTTAAATTTGCAATTCAAATATATATTAAACTAAAATTTTGATTCTCATATACACTACTGGCCAAATTAATAAGTACACTCTTTCATTTACTATAACAGCTATTGTAAGTCAAGTCTTCATATTTAAAAAATATATTTGGAAAGGTCAACTAAATTCCGTTTTAATGATGCATAACTTTCCTTAACCCATTAACTACCCATTCCAGTAATCGAATATTGGAAATATTGGGACGCAAAAACATTTTTAAAACAATTTTAGGAGTGACTGCAAAAAAAAAATTTCAAAAATCTTTTCGCTAATACTTTTTATAATTTTTTGAAAATTTCTTAAAAGACACTTATTCGTCATTTTCATACAATAAGTGCCTTTTAAGCAATTTTCAAAAAATTATAAAAAATATTATATTATATATTATATTATATTTTTTTTTGCAGTCACTCCTGCAGCGCTGCAGGTTGAAAACGTTGCTATCTTGCTGCGTGAACAGCGCGTTGCACATAATCACAGTGGGCTGTTTTTTGTTTACATTTTGTTGATTATGTGAAACTCTTTCCACGTAAAGCGCTGTTCACGCAGCAAGCTTGCACCGTTTTCAACCTGCAACGCTGCTAGGGTCAAGTGAATACCCTATATGTTATATTATAGAGAGTTATTTTATGCATTTGAAAATCATAGTAGTACAGCTTAAATTGTAGCCCTGCTATTTTACGAAGTCCTGAAAGTCAACGAATATTTTACCGCAAGTTTTCACTTTGTTCGTGTTGCAAATAAGAAAACATTTTAAATCTTTATCAAGTGAGAACTACGTCGAATTTTAAAGAAAATTAAGATGGAAAACAAAACTAAATGTATCTATTTATATTATAAGGTCATCATGAATTACTTGTTTTATGTGATTTAACTTTGTTTTAGCATTTCGAACTTAAAAATTGTTGTGTTTCGTGGTAAAAAAAGAAAAGTATGATTGCTTGTAGTTGGTTGTAAATTATATCCCATAAAAAAACCTCTTTACGAGGTAAAAGTCTAGTGACGAAAACATTTTCATGCCCCAAAATTTCTGATATCCAATTTTGTGACGAATAATTTTATATTAAGTTTCACACATAAATTATTTTAAACAAAATTTTGGCACCCGGCACATTGCGCTAAAATGTTTCAATTCTAATACTAAATAAAACTAACTGTATTGCGCAGTGCCGAATGCAAAAATTTTGTTTAAAATAATTTATGTGTGAAACTTAATATAAAATTATTCGTCACAAAATTGGATATCAGAAATTTTGGGGCATGAAAATGTTTTCGTCACTAGACTTTTACCTCGTAAAGAGGTTTTTTTATGGGATATCAGAAATTTTTGAATAAGACATTAGAAATTTTAAAATTGCAATATTTGATGTGATTTGTTGTGTAGATTTTTCTTAAATTGTCAAAATGTGGGAAAAAATACCTTATTTAACCTGTAACTGTTTACCCTTATAATTAAAAATAAAACGTTTAAGGTATGTCTAAGAGCTCTTCGAAATACCTTTTCAACGACATATAGATCGCATCTGTAGCTTCTATCATTTGGATGCTATGGGGCTTAAATTTTAGCGGTTTTTAGCGATTTCCCGCTAAACTAGCGATTTTTCGAAAAAGTAGAACAAACGATTTTATATTTTTGGTTATAAAATGATTTATCTGCCGCAAAAAGGAATTCACCACTTGCAAGCTGTTTATTTCCGCATTACGCTGCAAGCAGTGTACATACTGCATTTGTACATGCAGTAGTGTAAAGGTAAAAGGTATATTCAGTTAATAGGTAATATCTTGTCCAAACGAATTTTGACAGATATGTGTTATATGTCAAAAAACGCGGAATCAAATTGCCTATAACATATAACATATTTTAAAGTGATCTCATGTGTAGATTTTTCTTAAATCGCCAAAATGTGTAAAAAAATACCTTGTTTCACCTGTAGCCGTTTACCTTTTTACTTAAAAGAAAAACTTTGAAGGTATGCCTAAGACCCCTTCAAAATACCTTTGCAACGATATATAGATCGCATCTATAGCTTCTATCGTTTGGATGCTATGAGGGTTTAAATTTTAGCGGTTTTTAGCGATTTCCCGCTAAACTAGCGATTTTTCGAAAAAGTCGTAGAACAAACGTTTCTAGATTTTTGAGCGGGAACAAGTCCTCATTCAAACTTTTGAGCTAAATCAACGATTTGATACTAACAAACAGACAAACAAACAAACAAACAAACAGACTGACTTTTCATCTCGTTTTGAGAAGGGCACCAAAAATTTCAAAATTAATTATCTTTCGAACCAGCGGTCGGATTTTGATGATCGAGGTGTCATTCGACGCGTAATTTTGATTAGAATAGTTAAAAATTAAAATAAAAATAAAAAAGGCTCCACCGGCCCCATTTGCTCCAATCATTTAAATTTTTCCCTCCCACTTACACCTGTTTATCTCACGAACCAGGTGAGTTTTCAAAAGTCTTAGTATGCACATTTGTAAGTTTAATTGATACCTTTTGATCGGTATATAGCTCGACCTGATCGGACAGTCATAGCAAATTTTCCATTCTTCCTGTGTATATATGCTAGTCGCCTTCGCACCCTTCGTGCTGCTTTCGTCACTAGCGCGGACTGCCGTCCGCAGTGATTAACGCAATGTTAATCGTCAATATACGTATAAATATAATGAGATGGTATTAATGTTTTTTGCCCATTATTGCCCCTTTTCGTGAAAAATCACATGTTGCAGGTGTGTATTTATGCGAAAAATTTAAAAATAGTTTTCGGAGTCAAATGATAAAAAACATAAATTCTATTTTAGCCTAACTAAATTTTATGTCAAATTTTAGGTCTCTAGCTATACATTTAGATTTGTTAAAATATTTTACACTTTTTCTTCTATGGCTCGATCGGTCTAAATTTTTTCTTAGGCTTTACATATGGTATGATCATTAAGTGTACAAAGTTTCAGGTCTATAACTATAGTACATTATTATAATTTCTGCCAAGCCCCTGCTTGAAAAGCTGCCGACGTCCTTGCCTGAAGCGGAATATCCTTGGATTTCGATAGTCCAAGGCTCTTACCGATTCAATCCCTGCCCGAATTTATGAAATGATTTCAAACTAAACTGGCTATCAACACTATAAATTATTCTCAAAGTATTATAGTTTAAGCCTTGTTTATAAGTTTTAAGCCTTGAGTCTATTTGGTTGATCAATAAAAAAGCCACAATTTTTTGGGTTTACTCACAAAAGAAAATGTTAAAAATTTACTATTCAAATTAGAACGCTCTTTTTTGTTTTGTTGACTAAAGAATTGAATAGTTCATATTACATATTAAAAATACGTTTTCCAAATTACAGTCGAACTTCCCTAACTCGAACTTTCCTAACTCAAAGTTTCTCTAACTTGAACAAAATGGCAAATTTCATACAATTTTACTTCCCTAACTCGAAGTCTCACTAACTCGAACTTTTTTCGGGGATAATGGTGATTCGAGTTAGGGAAATTCGACTGTATATTCTTAAAATGATAAAACAAATTCCGTTTTTTGAAAAAAAAAAATATCAGTCTCTTTTTGGTTTATTGGCAGGGTATACTCAACATACTGAGATTGCTAAGTGTCACCCCTTAGACTATTGTGGCAAATTGATCGTACTAAGTATTTAATTTAACAGTTTTTTCCATTTACCTTAGCTGCATATATTAGAGTGGTATATGCAAAAGTATCGAAATTGTAAGGAATTTTGAATTTGGGGTCCTAGGATTTGACTCATTACTTTTTAAATATATTTGTTTCTTAAAAAAAAAATTTTTTTTTTGCAAGGAAATAGCGAATTTTTGATCGAATTTTAAATCGAACTTCCATATCCGATACTTACTATACATTCGTTTGCTATACGAGAAGATAAGTTTTGTCCTAGAATTTTGTTACACCTTCTTCCGTCCCCGCAAATCAAAAACAAATAATTATTACAGCCATGCGGTTTGGTACAGATTTGGAGTATTGTGGTTCCGATGGGTCGTGAAAATTTTATCACGTTCCAATAATAAAAGCAGGGAAGTTATTCAAGAACCGTTTTGATTTCAAACACGAAGTTTTAATGATTCCATTTATTTTGTTTTTATAGTATTTTTAGAATAGAATATAAAAATAGTTTGTTGTGTATAAATAAAAATAAAGATAATCATTATCGTTTTTGTTTTCTTTTATAATAAATATGCTAAAGCTAATCGACCATTTGCTTTCTCTAGGTCTATGTATATAAAATAAACTCTTAAATCGGCGTTCAAATTAATAATATGCATTCAAATTTGCCCCCCACTCTTGCACAACTGAATAAACCTGACAATACATATTTATTTTTATAGTATAATTAAATATATTTATGAGTAGGCAAATTTGCACGGTAAAAGGAGAGCAAAAAAAAAACAAAAAAAAGTTATATAAATTAGGGTTAAAAATCATCATCGTCTTGGCTAAGACTCCTGCCAAAAAGTATTGTTGGGCGCCATTAAAATGCGATAATACGAGTAGGTTGTGGTAATAAATAGTTGCCCGGAAAGAAGTAGAGGATATGATGTGTAAAGGAGAGAATACATATACAAAAGGTGTGCGACCGCTTTAGGTTGAGTTCGCGGTTTACGTCTCAAAGTACTTGTAGATAGCAGTTACATAGGACATGACCTGTGTCCAGTCGGGTCTCTCGATTTGACACATATCATTGATATTCTGCAAGGATAAGAAGCCATCATTATGAGAATGTCAAATATGTTGGTGGGCGAGAGAGAGAGACTCACCAGGGTGGTGCCAATGCCCACAGATTCAGCGGCGGCAAAGGCAAGTGAAAAGTTGCGCCGCTTGTTGGCCGGACTGAGCGTATCGTAGGGTATGCGATCCGGAAGATAGGAATGTAGAATGGCGCAAAATGCCAGCCCATCGTTCCACGACGAGCTAAAGTTAGTGATGTCAATATTGCGATAGCCAACGGTCTTATTTTGGCACCACTTGAGCAGCGCATTTCGCTTCGAGCCACCATTTTTGGCCAGCATATTGAGCGGATCCTTGCGCTCACCTACAATTTAGTTCCATTAGTTATTATAGTTCATATATAAACAAAGTTTATCCTTACCGCTGATGAAGGATTTTGAGACATTGCCAAAACTGAGGCTGCCCACCAGAGCGCTGCTGGGCGATTGGCCAGGCGTTGTCAGACTGGGCGCCTGTTGCTGTTGCAAGCTGGGCGTGTTTGGTGTGGAGGGCTGCGATGTGGACGATGCCGCACTTGTCGTTGACTGTTGCAACAGCTGCTGCTGCAGCTGCGGCTGCTGTGTTGCTTTGGTTGTAGTATTAGCTGCTGTGGCTATTCCTGTCCCTGTTCCTGCTGGCGGTGTTGTCACTGCAGCGGCAGCAACTGTTGCCACATTGTTGACATTTACATGCAGATTGCTGCTCTGCAACACCGGCAAACGAAGCTGCATTTGAAAATTCAAAATATGTATTAATATATAAAAGTATTTTAAGCTAGACATTCAATTGAATATATATAAAAATATAGCACAATTCTTTAAATTAAGCTATATTGATTTTATGCTCATATTTTCAGCCGAACTTTATGCAAATAAAATTAAATTTAAGAATTTTAATTTAATTATTTTGGACTTGATAATGGAATTTCGATGATTTGTCAGTCGGCTGATATTTTTTAAGATACAAAAGTATGTTCTGTTTTGAGCTGTTGAACTGGTTTTAAATACACACATTAATGTGTCCGGATTCAAGAGGTAACGAAATCGCTTTTATTCGACCCGCAGGAAATGTATTACAATATTTTGTAGTTTTCTAATTAACAAGCATCCGAAAAAACGAAAATGTACATTATATGTATCTATATTATTGTCATCTGAACTATATTTAACATATACTCACGCTCTCGTGCCAGTCACTGGATACGGGCAGTATAATGGGTGTGTGGCCCGTTTCGGGCGTGCCACTGTTCAAACTGGACGTCGAGCTGTAATGGGATTCAGTCTCATCCGTTTTGCCTTGCTGTGGAAATGATCAAACAAATAAAAAAAAATAAGTTGCATTTTGTACATTTAGTATTTATCAGTGATCTTAAGTGTTAAAAGTATTACAATAAATATGACGACATGACAATTATATAACAATTTGTAATAACGCTACAGAAAATCCCTATATTGTTTAGTTTAGAATACAAGTTGCCCAACAAGAGGTATTTATGGTTTTAAAAGTCAAGATTTAGTTACGAAATTATACTTATTTTGATTTCAAGCTTAAAGTTGTGGAATACGTTATAAGAGTAAGAAAACAATAATTATTGTGTAACCTTGAAAATAAAAAAAAAAAATTTAATTCAAATACCTTTTCGACTAGTTAGTATATACATATATAGTAAAACATTTATAGCTTTTATGTAATTAATATTACATGTCCTTATAGGACCAACATTAAGGATCCTAAAACTATTATTATGAGTCGCTTTCTGCGACCTTTATATTAAAATAAGAATAAAATGTATATGATAACTTTTGATTTAAAATATAAATGTTAATTTATAAACATTAAATAAATCAATAAAAATAAGCACCTAAAATTATTTGTATTATAGAGTTTGTGAATCTGGAAAGTTTCATTATGGAAACGTTGCTTAAATCCATTCGACTGTTGCATATTTACTGCAACTGTTGCATTCGATTGCGGGTAATTTCTTAGCTCACCTGCTTGTTGTTTTCTATGCTCTCGATGAGCGTTTTAACGGAGAGTCGCGAGTCCTGCCGGCTGAAGCTGAGCTTGCTGCGCCGCGAGGCCATCTCCTGCTGCACTGTGGACAGCACCGATTGCTGTGTCTCCGTCTGCTGCAGCTCTGTGAAATGACAGATGTGGAGATGTGCATTAACTTCTGTTGTAACTTCTCTAGAGGATCGAGTACTTACGTTGCTTGGTCAATTTCTCCAGCTGCTGTTCGAGCAGTCGAATTTTCTCCTTTTGCGTTTTGTTGTCGAGCACCAGCTGCTCGCGTGCGCTGAGCGCTTCAGTCTTGAAATCGTTGGCAACACGCACAGTCATGAGAAGATCCGCCTGAAACTGTTGCCACTCGTCAGCCTCGCGTTTCCGCAGCTGCGTCTCCTTGTCCAGGCGGGACTCGCTGTCGCTTAGCTGCAGCTGCACGTCGCCCAGATGTCGTTGCGTTTCGCTGAGCAGCTGCTGCAGCTGCGTCTTGTCCTCCTGGTGGCATTTGCACTGTACCTGCAGCTCGGCGACGCGCTCCTCAAGCGTCTGACAGTCGCCGGCGAGCTTGTCCTTGTCCCGCTGCAGCTGCTCCAGCCGGAACTCGAGATGCGAGACGGCGCATTTGGCATTGTTCTTCGCCACCTTGCATTCCTCGGTGACTCCAGCCAGCTGTTCGCGGAGTCGCCGCAGCTCCGCCTGGCCGCGTGACCACTGATCCTGCAGCTCGGCCAGCCGCTCCTCGAGCGCGTCCTTCTCGCGACGCGCCGCATCGAGGACATCGCTCAAATCGGTCTTGTCGCCACGCGACAAATCCGCCTCGAGCTCCTCAATCTTGGAGCGCGCATTCTCGAGCAGCGTGCTCAGCCTGCTGATCTCAATGGCGCGCTGTGAGATCTCCTCCCTGGCCAGTGACAGTTGCGCTTCGCTCTGCTTGCGCTCTGCATTCGCCGCGTCCAGCTGCGAGTCGAGCAGTCCGTTGCGTTCCCGCTGCCGCTGCTGCTCCAGTTGGACGGTGTCCCGCGACTGACGCAGCTCGGCCAGCTCCGCGTTGAGCTCCTCCTGCTTCAGCAGAAGCGTCTCGCGCTCCTCCTGCGATGTCTGTATCAGATCCAGCAGCTTCTTTTCCCGCTCCGATGTGGACACCTCGGCCGCCTGCTTCGTATCCCGCAGCAGCAGCTCCTGCAACGAGCTTATCTGAGTCCGCGACTCGTTCAGCTTCTCCGTCTGGCGGCAAAGCGACTGAAAGAGCACATCCTTCTCCTCGGCCAGACGCTCGTTCTCCGTTTGTGTGTCGCTCAGCTGCGTCTGAAGATCGGCCAGCTCCTGCAGCGTCGCCTGCAGCTCCTCATTGGTGGAATAGTGCGTCTCCTCCATTTGGATGATCTTGTCCTGCAGGCACGCTACTGAAATCTCACTGGACGACGAGTGCTTGTCCCAGTCCGGCGTGAGACAAGGCGTTCCATCGTGCGGCGCCTCGTTAGTCTATTAAAAAACATCATATAATACATATAATTATTTGTTATTAAAAAATATCATATAATACATATTAATATTTGTTGATTTATATTCAAAAATAAAAAATAAAAACTACTATTTTTAGCTGCACAAAAATGTTATGAAGAATTATTTGCATTTAAATTTGTAAGATACAAATAAACCAAGGTTTTAATATTTCCTGGTATTTTGGACACCTTCAGTATTTTTGTGAAATTTGTAGAGATTTTGTTTAGTTTTGAATTTACATTTATATTGTAAAAATAAAATAAAATAAAATATTGTATCAAAGATATTTTTTCAATAATTCAGATAATTATTTTCGGGCTTGAATTTTATTCAAAAAAAAAAAAGCTACTATTTTTAGCCGAATAAAAAAGATATAAAGTAATATTTCTATTTAAGTTTGTAACATACAAATAAACCAAGTTTTTAATATTTCTTGGTATTTTTGACATATTCAGTATTTTTGTGATATTTGTAGATATTCTTGGTTTGTGCATTCAGTTTTGAATTTCCATTTGTATTGTAAAAAAAAAATAATAATATTGTATCTAAGATATTTTTTCAATAATTCTGAAAATCATTTTCAGATTTGAGTTTTTTTAAATCATTACACTTATCTGAAATTCCTGATATATGTATGTATGATATACACTAGACGGCATATTTATTTTGACAAACTTTAAAGTTAAATTTCCTCGTAATTTGAACATATTTCATGTTCATTTTGGCATCAATGGAAAGGTCATTTTAATTCCGGTTACCCATTGAAAATTTTGAGTTTTAAAATAAGTCAATTTTAAAACTTTTTTCCTCGAATTTTTTTATAAAACATTTTTTGATGCAAAAAAATTCTTCAAACATTTTAAATAGTGACTGCAAAAAGAATTTTTCAAAAATCTCTTTGCTAGTATTTTTTATAATTTTTTTAAAGCTGTTAAAAAATACTATTTAAACCCCTTTTTCCTCCTTTTCATACAAAAAGTTCCTTTTTTGCATTTTTCAAAAATTTATAAAAAATACAATCGAAGAGATTTTTGAAAAATTGATTTTGCAGTCACTATTAAAAATGTTTGAAGAATTTTTTTGCACCAAAAAAATTTTTTGAAGAAAATCGAGGAAAAAAGTTTTAAAATTGATTTTTTTTTTAAGTTCAAAATTTTCAATGGGTACTTAATGGGCTAAGGAAAGTTTTGTATCATTCAAACGGAATTGAAATGACCTATCCATTGATGCCAAAATGGACATGAAGTAGGTTCAAATAACGAGTAGATTTAACTTTAAATGTTGTCAACATAAATATGCCGTCTAGTGTATATGTATATATTTATAGGGTATTCGGATTAAATACTTACACTGGGCAATGCTATGGAGGCGGGCGCTGAGCTATGCAATCGCTGAGAGTCTTGGATAATCTGATGCTTCTCCGCGTCCGACAATGGCGAGTTGACAACGTCCCGCAAACGATTGCGCAAAGATTCATTTTCATATTTTAGATTGCCAATTTCCATTTGTGTTTTCTCCTGTTGATTCTGTAAGCGCAAAGAGAACAGTTCAGGTGAGTACATACTTAATTATTGTTGTTGTAACATTTCATCTAATTCTATAGTCTGCTTGTTGTTGCTGCTGCTGTTGTTGTTGTTGTTGTTCACGACGCAAAAAGGCAACACTGAGTGCTAATTGTATGTGACAATGTCATGATAAATTTGTGAAATTAAATCAGAATATTTCTAATTTATTTATTGAACATATTCTTTTGACTTAAAATCGTTCAATTCATTTTTGAAACAGAATTTAAAATTTAATTTATCTCTTCAGATTAGAAGTGTTACACAGACTTACTGCTCATCTGCATATCGTTTTTAAATCTTGCACTATTGTTTTAAGTCAATTTCTCTATTTGTTATTTTGAATTAATTCAGCTGGTCTGCTTACTTTTGCCACATATTGTTGGGACGGTCGACGAGCGACAATTTCAATTAAAGGAGCGCAGTTTGTTATATTTTATTTTGCATAGCATATAAGAACATATTGAATATCAATAAATTGGTTGAAGTAACGAAGCGCAACGCCCCCAGTTTGATAGCAGCGACAACAACAACTGCAGCAACAATAATAACAACAACAACAACAACAGCAACAGCAACAAATCCAAGTACAACAACAACAAACAACAACTGCACTGAGCAAATCAATAACAAGACAATTGTTCGACGACAATTGACAGCTTTTTGTGGTTAACTAAGTAACTGACAGATTGATGGATTGACTGGTTGATTGATTGATTGGCAGATTGATGACTGGTTTTTACCTGCATCTTGAGCAGATCACCCTTCAGCTTTGTCACCTCGCTTTGGTACGGCAACAGCTCCGTGATGCGCGCCTCCAGCTGCAGTTGCTCGCGTCCCAATCGCTCCAGTTGTGTTTGCAATTCCTGCATTTTGTTGTTAGCCTGCAATTGTCCAGAATTGTAATTGTAATTGCAATTCATAAATATTTATATTTGTCATTTGATTTTTTACTCACCTCTAACAGTTGTTGTTGCCGTTGCTCGTTGTTGATGAGTTGTAGTTGCTGCTGCTGCTGTTGCTGCTGCTGCTGCTGTTGTTGTTGCTGATAGCTACTTGCCGCAACGGCGGCAACAGCAACGGCTGCTGCAGCAGCGGGAAATGCGTTAGCTGCAGATGCTGCGTTGCTGCTGTTGCTTGTGGCACTTGTTGTTGTTGCTGCTGCCGCTAATTGCTGGTAAAAATCAGCAGCGGCAGCGGCAGCAACGCCGCCATCTTGCAATGCGGTCAATGCGCTATTGTTGCTGCTGCTATTATTGTTATTGCTGTTGTTGGTTGCTGGTACAGCTGCAATGGAAGTCATCAGTTGAGGTTGCTGTTGTTGTTGTTGTTGTTGTGGCAATTGCTTTGGCTGCTTTTGTCCCTTAAATTTTGATTTCTTCTGCGGCAGCGTATTGCTCAGCTGCTGTTGCGGCTGGCGTCGCTGCTGCTGCTGCAACTGTTGTTGTTGTGTTGTCAGCAACAACGCTGCCTCGTCACCCACATCGACGCCGCGTTCGTAGGTCGCGTCGTGATTTGAATAAAATTTTGTCGTTGTTGTTGTCGCTGTAGATGCAGAGTTGTTCAGCTGTTGCTGCTGCTGCTGTTGTTGTTGCTGCTGCTGTTGCTGTTGCTGCTGCTGCTGCTGTTGCTGCTGTTGCTGCTGTTGCTGCTGCTCATGCGCCGTGTTAAGGGATGTGCTGGACTGTGACTTCTGTCGATTGTTGTTCGAGTGTTGCTGCTGTTGCTTGTGCGATGAATTGTTGGAGGAGGCAGAACTCGAGGTTCCTTGTCCTCTGCGGAATAATGATTTCAATTTAATCATTTTGTGCAATTATTAACTTTGTTGTTGATGTCGCAAAACGTGAATCATTAACAATTGATTTAGTTTTAAATTTCTTGTAGTTTTGTTTTGTATTATTTTGCTTTAAATTATTTTTGTTATTGTGATTTATTTGTTGCGCTTAAAGAATTGCAACGTCGTCGTTCGTATTGATCGTTTTAATCGTTCTTATAATTAATCGTTATCGCTGCTGCTGTTATCACAGATCGATTTATCAGTTTTTAAGCTCTGTTCAGTATGTTCTTTGCCTTCGATATCGATGGCAATTTGAGGGCAAGAAGATGCAAAGAGAGAAAGTAAAATATCTGCAAAAGGCATTTTCCGTTTGCAATGCAAGTGAAATAAGGCGAGCGACTAGCGAGACCAAACGATGAATGAAAGTTCAAAGCAGATGCTAATAAAACAACGCGCGTCTGTCTGTTGCATGCCAACCAGCCAACCAACAAACAAAAACAAAGAAAGAAAATAAATAGCCAAACAGAAAAAACTCGTTTTCGTTTGTGTTGTTGGCACTGACAATCGCATGCATTGTTGTTGTTATTCCGCCCCGTTTGCGAGTGTGTGTGAATATCAGAGAGCGAGAAGGGAAGAGAGTAAGCGAGCTCACTCACCACATTAACAGTGCTCTGTTATGTTAACTAACATGCGTCGAGTCAGCAGCGCCGCTGTGATAAAAACCAAAACAAACAAAAACAACAATCACTGGGCACCTCTCTCATTAATATGCTGTGAATAATAATAATTGCAATTGAAATGCAAAGGACAAACGCGACAACGTCAATTGAAACTGCAGCGTCAGTGACTAGTTTTAAATCGCACGTACGTCCCTATGTATGCATGTACATATGTATGTATACACATACATTCATACTATGTGCAGTTTGTTTTGTGTGTTTGCTCATCTGGTATAATTTTTTTTTATTTTTTTTTTCATTGTCATCATGTGGTCCGCGTGTGGATTACTCATTCATATATGTATGTACAATGTAAATACATACATACATAGCAAATTGAGAACTTAAAATGCATTAAGACGACGGGGAAGTACTGCGCACATACTATAGAATAGCATTCTTATACATATCTACGTACGTATCTACATTTGTCTATGTATTTGTTTATTCACCATAAAAGCCGCTTTTTGTCCGTTTATGGCCGGCCGGCACCACAGTGGTAGCCCATCAATGAAGATTGACTGATCTACAGGTTGGACAAAGAAGCTAATGACGTCACAGTTCCACTTTTTGATGCGCTCTAACGATAAAAATAGTTGTAGTTTTTTAAATTTTAGTTAGCATTTATCGCTTTGAAGTGTTTTACAAATTCAGCTGATTCCCTTGCAAAACTGTCTGATTTCATCGAGAGCGAGATCAACTTTTAACGGTCACATCTGGCAGCACTGATCATAACACAATTAGTGTTAATATTATTGTCAACACTGAAATATATGTGGTGAAATGCCTAATGAACTTGACAATTAACAAACAGCTGCCAGAATCCTTGAAGCAAAAATTGCTTGATTTGGTAAGAAACGTTGCTAAAAATTAGGTAAAAACCGCCAAAAAAAAAAAAAAAATAAAAAAATAATGGTAATTCATTAATATTTTCCTTCTCAACAAACTAAAAATTACCAGATGTGTGGCTAGTAGAATTTAAAAAAA
This sequence comes from Drosophila recens, assembly GCA_037043495.1. Classification (NCBI taxonomy): domain Eukaryota; kingdom Metazoa; phylum Arthropoda; class Insecta; order Diptera; family Drosophilidae; genus Drosophila; species Drosophila recens. Next base: position 246,596 of record JBAMBJ010000434.1, on the reverse strand, counting down.
GTTGCAAAAATTGGTTTAAAAAGCGCCAGATCTAGCCACTAAATTGTAAACAAATAACATTTTATCAGCTGTTCTTTAGGATTGCTTATGATCTGCATTCGTCCGTCTTCAAGCTCGACTACGAGTGTTTAGCAATGCTTTGGTCGTCGCTCATTCTGTGCCCGCAACTCGCCAGTTGTGACGTCAATGTTGCCACGGCTCGGAGTCACCTCGTACATGAATAATCGTCACTAAATCTGCTGCTGCTGCTGCGATTGCTCTGCCCACACGGTATACACGCAGAATTTGTGTTTATTTTGTTTAAAGGCTTTTAAAGGCTTTCAACTTTTGACGACACAGCGACATTTAAATTGAAACACAAACAAAAACAAAAAAATACGACAAATAAAATGACATCATACACGCAAAATTTGATTTTTCTTCAACTGTCGCAATTTCGTTAATTACACGCAAACGAGCCACATTCGAGTTTTATCAGGTGCGTGGGTCATATGTACATATGTATGTACATACATACATACATACACATATTTATAGCCATGTATTAAGCCATGACCAGGCGATATGGCTGATGGAGGGGGGTTTTAGGTTTATCTGTTGTTTGCAGTACGATAAGTACTATGGCCATTAGATAATTGCAAATTACCTGTCGCCCAAGAAAATGACAAGAAATGAAAAATGAGCTCGTGAACTCGTTTCGCATTTGAGTGATAATTAAATATGCGAAACACGCGCGCACATTTAGCACACGTTTTGCAGCACTGCACAGAATGTTGCAGAAGGAGAGCGCCAAAGAAAGAGAGAAAGAGCAAATTCAAGCCGACAAGCAGGATGCAGGCTTATATTTGTGTGTGTGTGCATGAAATTGATACAAAAAAAGTGTTGCTTTGACAAAAACAGCAACAGTAGTAAAAAAAAAAAAAGTGCCGCTGTCACTGACGAGAGAGTTAATTGAATAAAAGTAACAGCAGCAGCACTTGAAGAATGTCGTGCGTGTAATTCACACACAACAACAACAGCGAAAGAATGGCAGCGCAGCAGCAGAGCAGCTTGAGCCGTCGCGACCGCTTAACAATGAATTGAACGCACACACACACACACATGCATATGCATTCACAAAGGTATTCATATACGGGGACACGTACACACGCCACGGCGCTCTGGCTTTCGATATGTGAACTCTCTCACACACACACACACTCATATAATTGTTTGCACCAAATAACTGTAAAAGGTATTTTATTTTTGCATCTTTTCTTGCTCGCATAACACGAAGAAACATACCGAACAGAGTATTTGTCATTTAAATAAGTCACAACGTATGTAAAGTGGGGGGAAAAAGTAACGAACAAAAATAAGAACAGCGCGCACGAAATAATAAAAAAAAAACAGACAACAAAACGCGAACGCGACGCGACGCGACGCGCACTTTTTCTACTAAACTAAAACCACTTGGGCCCGGCGGCCATCATTAACATTAACATCATTCTTGCTGTTAAGCGCGCTATCTCGCTCGCTCCTGCGCGCGTGATCCAAGTGATAAAAGTGGTCCGCGAAAAAGTCAACTTTTTTGTTTTTTAAGCTAGAAAATTGAAAAAAATATCAGAAATTTTGTTGAATTTTTCTCGAATTTCTGATATTTCTTGTTTCTCAATTTTTTCGTTATTTCTCAATTTTTATTTGGTTTTTTCTCAATTTTGCCACCAAAACCAGTTTCTAAATAAAGTTAATTATTTTACCTAATTTTGGATTTTGTTGTTTTTTTGAAATTGTTTCTCAATTTTTTTAAATTAATTTTTGAAAATTTCACGTTTTTCCATTTCAAATTTGCGCGCACAAAAAAAAATGGCAAACAATACCAACATTTTATTTAATACTGAAATGTTAACTCTTAATACTGAAATGTTATGTTAATCGCTCCAGTTTCGCTGTTAAGCAACAGAGCTCTGGTTTGCAAGCGCAAAATGTTTGTTTGCGGCGCGCGCGCATGTTAACAACAGCGATATATTATGCATTGCGGACAACAGCGCATGCGTGCCACGTTTCCCAACACTGACGAGTCAACGGCTTTTAACAGCACTCAACATAACTGTGGTGAATTAGAGAATTTAAAAATTGTTATTCACAAGTAGGCTAAATCATAAAATGCCTATGAGAAAAATACCCATTCATTTCATTTTACTTTTTACACTAATACAGTTTGGACGAACAATACTTTTGTAACTTTTTTTTATGAAAATTTTGAAAGCAAAATTTTCGAATTCCATTTTTTGTTGCCATATTTTTGTATTGGCAATTAAATTTTGGCTCTAAATTATGTCATTATTGAAGAACATGTTAAACGGAAGCATAAAACATTCGCCCGCAGGGGAGGACCTAGCTAAGGACATAGACGGTGATACCGGTGAAACAACCGATATATTTGAGAGCGGACACCGACTGACCGCACTCGAGAATATTGGATCATCGTTGACTACACTATGGAGCAATTGTGCCCTAAATGTAATATCAAGCAAAGATAATATCGAAAATCAGGGCAACCGTAAGTTGAAACCAAGTATTACCCACACATTTATTTTATATTTGAGCTTAAATTATAGAAAAGAACAAGCCCAGCACTGCAAATGATATTTCTGGCACAGCCAATGTTGATTCAACCCAATCTGGTAGGTTGTCATTTATTTATTATTTTTTAACGATCCACTGTTTTTTTTTTTCTAACACAATCCTAACCATTTCATTCCAAATGAAATCCTCAGAATCAGCTTAAAAATGTCAAATCAAGTTTGCCGCAGTCATTTACCAATACAAACGATCAACTACCACAAATGATACATGAAAATTAGCGATATCCGCTTTATAATATTTATAAGGCCCAAAGAGAGTAAAAGAAGTAAGAAAACCTTTCAAAAGTGAACGACTATAAGATATCCTGCGCCCAGCCTCTTCAATACAAGCTCTTGCCTAATATATTCTGGAATATCTCGTTTTTTGATATCCGATCGTTGTGAAATTCTCAGTGTAAATCAAATTTTTGTAATTTTATTGCTCTTGTTCATTTATTCAAACTTATAAAAATATATTTTCCCGGCAGAACAATAAAGATATTTGATTGTGAATTGGATTCACATTGAGTTCATAAACAAATTCATACATATCTCTTAATTCTATAAAATACAAAGTAAAACCGGAACGTGCTGGCTTATTTATGAGATCGATATTGATATTGATCTATAGGCTATTTCGTTTAAAGCCCAGATTTTTTTTACCAGCGCAATGTTTTTTTATCAAAGCTTTTGTGCCAAACATTACGAAACATTTTCTAAATTGTAAGTCAATCGAGTAAGATAATCATATATGGGCATTTCCACAGAAGGTCTACCTCGCTCAAAGACGTCAAATTGATCAAAAACTTACATCTTGTGAACTTTTCTTTCAAAAGTGAATTTAAGTTGTTTATTTAAGCAATATTCTCTAGAAGAAATTCAATAGGATGAACATAAAGACTCTTAAAAGTTGACTTCCAAAATGGACCGTTTGTATTTTAACGATTGCACTAAGATAGTAAGATGTAGCATAAACCATTTTAATACAGTCGAACTTCCCTAACTAGAACTTCCCTAACTCGAAGTTTCTCTAACTCGAACAAAATCGAGTGGCAATACTAGGCAAATTTCATACAATTCTACTTCCCTAACTCGAAGTTTCCCTAACTCGAACTTTTTTCGTGGATAATGGTGATAATGGTGTGAACTCTATACCGGCAGAATTTTACAAAAGTGCTACTCCAAGGTTCGTGCAAGAGCTCACTTCGGCGTTTAATATTATTTTTGAAAATGGTGAAGCACCTGATAGCTTCCGCAAAGCACTACTCTTTCCAGTTCACAAAAAGGGAGATCCTCGAGAAGCAGCAAACTACAGAGGCATATCGTTTTTAAATGTAGATATGAAATTATTTGCGTCTATCTTACTGTCAAGACTTACAAATTGGATGGATAACCACAAGATTCTCAGCGAATATCAGTCGGGTTTCAGAAAGGGCTATTCAACTGTAGATAGTATATTTGTTCTGACGTCAATAGCAAACGATTATCTTCACAAAAAGAAAAAGCTCTACCTCTTCTTTGTAGACTTCAAAGCGGCCTTTGACACAGTTGACAGACGGAGCCTTTTCCTGAAATTGAGTAACCTGGGCATTTCGTTCAAAATGCTGAAGATCCTAAGCAGCATGTATGAGCGGAACACTGTTGCAGTGTGGGATGGAAATGAGCTTTCTCCGTGGTTTGACTCTAACCTGGGCGTCAAGCAAGGCTGTCTCCTGAGCCCTATACTTTTTTCACTGTATGTCGACGATATCGTTTCCTCGCTACAAGGAGGAGTCGAACTAGGGACATCGCGCATTAAAGTCCTAATGTACGCGGATGACATGGTGCTACTGGCGGACAGTGCTGACGCTCTCCAGACGATGATCAACGCCTTACATGTCTACTGTGTAACCTGGAGCCTCCAAATTAATTGTGCTAAGTCAAAGGTGATGATAATTAAAGATGGGCGAGGACGAAGTGCCAGGGAGGACAATTGGTGTTTAAATGGAGTACAATTGGAAGTTGTTAAACAGTACAAATACCTTGGCACTATTCTGACATCAAATATGTCTTTCAAAAAGCACGCAGAGCAGAAGCTTAAGGACTCTAAAGCAGCGCTGAATAGCACTTGGAAACACATACTAGGCAAGCAACATGTAAATCACAGTCTTAAGTATAAGGTGTTTTTGGCGACAGCAAGGGCGATTATGTGCTATGCGGCACAGGTTTGGGGTTATATGGAACTGGATGAGGTAAACCAAATTCTTCGTTTTTTTATCAAAAAAATTTTCCGTTTACCATCGTATACACCTCATTATGCTATTCATCTGGAAACTGGACTGTCCTCAATGTACACCACGACATTCAATCTGCATCTGCAGTACATCAGTAAGGTCATGCAAATGTCAAATGACCGCCTACCTAAAATTGTTGCGGTGCACCTTCTACGTCTCAAATCACAATTCTTCACTAAATGGGAGACTCTGGCAAATCAATTAAACGTCAACCTCGACCTTGAAGATCCCAGTACTTGGAACCGTAGTCACACATTGTTACTGCAAAATCTGGATGCTAAAATTATGCTGGATTATGAGATCCAAGCACGTAGAAGCAGTACAAGGATTACGTACAGACAGCTAAATTACGACCTCAAGGTTTCAAATTATTTCAAAGACGAACTTAATTCACGGACAATATCAATTATCTGTAAGGCTAGAACAGAGGTGTTAAGTCTTAATTTTCTTCCATATAAGACCGGCCCAAGCATTTGTTCTCTGTGCAACACACAGGAACGGGAGGACATACTGCACTTCATGGGAAGATGTCCAATACTGAGAGAAATTAGAATGCAGCATTGGAACAGCGCAATGTTGGACTCACATACATGTATCGACCTGCTTAATGGTCTATTTACCTGGCGTTCCTTAGCCGACTTTCTGTTGGAGTGTCACCAATATCGACGTGAAATTATAAATGAATATATATAGTTTGACTAGCACAGTACAAAAACTTTTTTTTTATGCCCAACATACTAACTGTTTAGCAGGCTAACGGCATGTGCCAAGCCTTAGTCCTTGATATTTTATTTTTATTTTTGCCTATTTTTATTTTTATATTTATACTTAAAGTGTAAACCTTTTTATTGTCGAACAAATCACTGGAAATATCAATGTAAACAAAACAAAAAAAAAAAAAAGAAACAAAAATCGAATAAAATATTACTACTACTAATGGTGATTCGAGTTAGGGAAGTTCGACTGTACTTAGAAATATATTGAATGTTTAATTTAAAACAAGTTTTTCAAGCTGTTTTCGATATATCGAATGAAATTTGATGAACAAATTCTTGGAACAAACTAGGTGGAAATCGTGTCACGTTCGCGATGTCGCGTTACAAATTACTAATAAAACTTCTATAATAAATAAAATGATAACATATCAAAATTATTTCTAAAATACAAAACTCCATTATTTTATTATGGTTTAAGAGTATTTTTTACCAAATTACTCGCCACCTTTTACTGACTTTCGCATGTTTCAAAATGAAGTCAAACATGACTTCCATTTTTCGCCGCGTTCGCGATGCATTGTTTTCTATTAATAAATCGAAAACGACAAGTTTTCAATGCTTGTCTTTTATAATAAAAATAGTGCTGATAAAATGGGAAAACATTTTTTTTTAATTTCAAATTTTGCAATTTTTTTCATTTAAAGACGTACAAGTGTCGCGTTCTCGCTCCTGGAAACCATATGCATTTTATCTGCGTCGAATATTATTTTAAACGTAATCAAGTTTTATACCAAAATTTATAAATTATTTCTTTGTTATCTATTGCCAAATTTATACATTTCACTTTCTTCTTTTCTTCGACCAATCGAATTTGATCGGAGTTGGAAAGAATCATTATTGGGATTCATAGGCTTACGAGATTAGTATTTTTATCTTTTTTTATTTTGGAATGTGAACATTAATCACTAACTTCTCAGCGAAAGACAGAGCGCGTGTGTGTGTGTGAGAGAGAGAGGGATAGAGAGAGGAAGGAAGAAGAGATAGAATGTATGTATGCAGAACGTTGAGGTATCGATTTCACAGCGTTTGTCGGATTACCGATGGGTTACCCATGGGAAGTCTCTTTGTACTTTTCCCAGGCGATAGGCCAATCAAGCAAGCCAAGGCTGGAATGCCTTAATAGATGACAGTTCAGTTTCATTTTCTTTCTTTAGATTCTTTCTTACGTTACTTCTTTTTTTAAGCGTTTAGCGTAGAGGAGTCAATCGACAATCGCCTCAGGTAGACAGACAGACAGACAGATAGGCAGACATGGCAGATTACTCGGGTTCTTCTGATGTCTTTCTTTTCTTTGCTTTTCATCGACTATACATTTAATTTTTTCTTCTACAGCATCTGATGCTGTGGTTCGGGGGTCGGAGACCGCATTACTTATTAAGCAGCGATAGCTTCAGGTCCATGTTGTTATCAAGCGTCCAACATGTACCTAAGTATGGAGAGAGGGCAACGGTGTTGGGAGTCGGGGTGGAGGTGGAGGGAATAGCGGTTGTGGTCGTGGTTGCGGGTTTCCGAACCGCAAAAGCCACAAAGCGCGTCGGCTTTTTGCGGCTTTTTGCATTTTTATTTCCACCAACGACGTCATAATTGTTGTTGTTTTTGTATTTTATGTTTATTGTTTAGGTTTTGGTTTTGGTTTTGGCCAGCTAGCTCGTCGACGTCGTTGAGGTCTATGACCATCTGAAACAAACAACGTCAGTTATCGCTGCTCACAGAGGCGTCGTGATAGCCACCGTACCCCTTGACTGCCTCCCTCTCGATCGGACTGGGCGGTACTAACGGATCGCATTACTGCGGTACCGGCAATGGCAGTGGCAGTGGCAGCGGCACCTGAGAAACCCAGTGGGCAGTTAACTGGTCGGACGGACAGACAGTCGGCTGACCAACGAGCATGACATAAGTATTTAAAAAAGTAAAAAATGTAGACGAAGACAAGAAAGAAAGGTTATCATCGGCACGCCGAACATTTGATACCCTTGCAGAGCCCTTTATTTACTTTACATTTGATATTGTAGTTCGATATTAAATATACATATTAGCCAAGTTTGATTAGGATGTTTGGAGCACTACCAAAAGTACAATCTGTAAGATTGGTTGAAATATCTCAAAATAAAACAAGATTTTTTTTCGAAAGATCGTTTCTATGGCTGCTATATCATATAGTCATCCGATCCGGTCGGTACCGACACACATATGTATGTACTTCCTGTAGCATCTCGGCGCTGTTTGTTCGTTTGTCTGTTTGTCAGTTTTTTTTGTCGCTTTGGTGCTTACCTTTGGGGCATATGCAAATAAATAAGAGTTTTGTGCACATTTCGAATATCGATTTATCGAATTATCACTTATAATCAGGGATTAAAACCCTAACCGAAACCGTAACCTTTAACCGGTAAAAACCGATTGAAATTTAAAACCGTTACTGAAACCGGAACCGAAAAAAAATATTTTCATTTGACCGAAACCTTAAAACCAAAACTCTGTAAACCAAAATAACCGTTTAGTAACCGTTTCATTTATAAGGGTTAATTTCGGTTTTTAATAAATAATATACAGTCGAACTTCCCTAACTCGAATCACCATTATCCACGAAAAAAGGTTCGAGTTAGGGAGACTTCGAGTTAGGGAAGTAGAATTGTATGAAATTTGCCTAGTATTGCCACTCGATTTGGTTCGAGTTAGAGAGACTTCGAGTTAGGGAAGTTCGAGTTAGGGAAGTTCGACTGTATGTATGTATTATAAAAATTTAAAAAAAGTTGTATTTCTGATTGTTATTTAAAAATTACAAATAAGAGTTATGGTGTAACTTTTATATACAATTTTAAAAGTATGTTTTATTTTCAATTTTTATTATAAAAATTTAAAAAACAAGTTAAAAATAATTTTCAACGAAAATTGTTGAACTTTTTCGATTTTTTCCGACTCATAAGTCTTGTTTGCGATCTCTGATAATTTGTTTTATATTTTCTTTTTGATTTTCTTTTCTATTTTTGCCTATTTATTTATCATTACATATATTATAAATATAATTATATTTATTTAAAGAACTTTTTTTTTGCGAACCGAAACCATACCGGTATTTCAAAACCGAAACATACAAAAACCGGTTCACCGTTACGAAACCTTTATTAAAAGATTTTGCGTAACCGATAACCGAAAACCTAAATCCGAACTAACAATTGGACAATTTAGCTTTTTTTCGACCGTCTTTTCACTAAAAATTGCTTTTTTGTTTGTCCCAGAACTTAATGTAAATCTGATATTTTCGATACCAACAAAAAAGTGTTATGGAAACCAAACAGCTTCTATTTTATGTACAATTTTAAAAATTCAGAATAAAGTATAAAAGCTTTTTAGTACAAAGAAATACTCGAGATTTGTAAAGTGGAAAAATGAGTGTAAAAGAAATAGTAGCTCTTTTTAAAGGAAATTTGATTTTATAGGGTATCCCGAATGCGTTCTTACCACATTCGGTTAAATGAAACTCCAATGTCACCACCCCCATTCCCCCCTTATTCGCATTGCCTTTCGCACTCGCATTCCCATTCCCATTCCCGATCTCTTTCTCTTTCCCGTTTTCATGCTCGAAATATGCTTTGTTGACATGTGTGTTTATGTTTGTGCGTGTGTGTGTTTGTTTATCGCACGCTTTGTTCGCATTTCTACCATATGCTAAACATTTCGCGGCGCTTGTATAACGCGCTTTTTTTTATTCGATTGTTAAAAGCCATTATTATCCGTTTTCCTTTCGTTTCTCGAACAGAAAAAATAATACAAAATAAATTATTTTTAGAAAACGGTTTCATTTTTTTCTTGAGCTATGTAAAAATAGAAACTAACGCTTGTCGTGTTATCGTTATAGTTATGGTTGTTATACTTTTTTGTTATTGTTATTGTTGCATTTCTAAACTCGGCTCATTTCTGTTGAAATTTATGCATTTACCTGGTTGTTGTTGTTGTTGTTGTTTTTGTTAATGATTTACGTTTTGCTTATGAATGTTTTTGTTGCTGTTGCTGTCTCTGGCTTAGAAGCAGAAAGTGAAGTCGAAAATTTCACTCGAATTATATAATTAATGCGTTTTTAATGAACTGAAAATTAACTCAATTTCGCCAGCCAGAGACAGAGGAGATAGAGATAGAGAGCTGCAAAAGGTCACAATTGTTTATAACTTACCCGTAAGAGAGACAGAGAGATGCAGTAGAAGTGATAGCCACAATCAATAACAAATACATGCACACATATGCTCTATTCCTCTGCCTGTGTGTGTGTGTGTGTGTGTTTGTCTTTGCAGCACTTGCACTTTGACTTTGTTTTTGTAATTGTCCACAACACTTAAATGCCGTTAGACGACGACGGCGACGACGTTGCTTAACACTTGACTCTCTTTTGCAACTATTTGCACTGCAAAACTAAGGAAAAAGAAAGGAGAGCACATAAATATCATATATACATAGACAGTACATATTTAAAAAAAAAAAAAAAAAATGAAAAACACATTTTCTTATATTTTATACACAGCTGCTATTGCAGCAACCACAGACGTCGACTGCGACTGCGACGCCGACGTTGGCAGCGGCAGCGGCGCGCACGTTAATTGCATTAGAAATTCGTATGCGTGTCGCGAATGAAGCCTTGCAAGACATCAAACAAACAAACAAACAATTGAGAAATGCAACTAATTAGCAATTATTTGCAGCTTGAGCGTATTTTAAACATTTCTTTGGCACAAAAATTCCAATTAGACGAGAGCAGCACAAATGCCATTTGCTGTTGTTGTTGTTGTTTGCCTGATGGTCCCGTTATTTCTCACACAAATACACTGTCATCATAAAGCGCACTATGAAGCAAAGAGATAGAGGAGGAGGAGGACGCAGACACTGTGACCTCGACTTCGACTTGGACTGCACTGCACGCTTGATAGCCAATTAATATTCATTAAATAGATTTCGATGATGTGTTGTTGTTGTTGTTGATATGATTATTGCTCTGGTTGTTGTCTTATTTTTAGACAAAATGCAATGCGACCTACACATAGCAGACAAACATCAGCGATTAAGTCGCGACGGGCCAACTGTTAACAACACATGTGCACACGTTTTAGAAAAATGTCTTGTCAATAATAGTTTTAATATTGTTATTACTTTAATTTATATTGTGGCTGATATGCGTTTGCAGCCCGAGCATTAGCAGCCTTGGCTTTGCTTGTTGTTTGTGTTTGCTGCGGCGGCGTCTGTTTCTGTTTGACTTGGTGTCCAGTGTGCCCGTATTTCATTGCCGCCAAAATACCAACACGTAGCACAGAATATTGAATATGGTATTTTTTCGTTTATCTTTATTTTGTAATTCACAAAAAAAATATTTATAATCATAATAATTAAATTACCGACTAAATTATGTGAAGAGCTCTTAGTCCTTCACACGTTTCACAGTGCTGGCGTCAAAAGGTACCTCCTCCACTTTGGTTAGACCCGATATACGTATGATTTTGCCAGTGCCTTCCACATTGATGTGCTTCGCAAATTGTTGTGCCGGCGACAGAGCCAGTTCCTCCTCCGACTTGTAGCCATAGTACTTGGCCCAGTCGTTGCGACCGGTGTAAACCATGTAGCACACCAAGCCAAATGCCTGCCAGGCGAATATCGCATATCCAATGCTTAAGCGGCGTTTCCACATTTCGGCGCGATGCTCCGGAATTGGATTTGTGTGTCGACGTACGAAGCGACGCAGCCATTTCATTTCAAACAAGGCCATTCTTAGTATCGTGTGTTAACTATTATATAAACAATTTGGGTATCGATGTCGGAGCAACGCGATCTTTAAGTTAGAAATAATGCCAAAACAGAAATCAGCTGTTTGCCAATAGAGATGAGCTGCACTCGATTGATCGATAGTGATGCGCGATAGTCATGGCGACCAGCGACCAAGACAAGTGACAGCCAATTTTTAATTAGGATTTGTGATATATTAAAGTTTTGATATGTTTTTAGCTAGCGAAAAATAATTGAAACATTTTCTAATATATATTGGGTCAATCTAATTTCGAAATTGTGCCATCTGACTAGCCATCGATATACACACTTGCAATATTTGTGATTTCCGATAGGTAGCAAATCACAGCAGCATCATCACTGTCCAGGGTGCTCAACATTCTTGTAATTGTACACAACAGTGCCATTGTCTAGAAAAGCTGTCAATTAAAACGCAATTAAATCAGTTATAAATCAATATAATTTCATGCAATTGTGATTGGTAAAACACGTTTATAACAACTTAAATGTATTTTACATATGATTTGTTTCTAACCAATCGGCTAATATCAAGTTTTCGGTAAGTGACAACTCTGATTGTCAAACAAACGGTGCTTCATAAAATGCACTGTAGCTTTTTTTTGTTATAGCATAACACTACAAAAAAAACTCCAACTTTGATTTACAGCTTAGCAAGTAACGACTTACTTAATGCGAATATCTCTAAAGCTTGCAAGTGCTAGGTGAGTAAAATATGCTTTAAAACTGTTTCTCATACACATCAACACAAGTGAGCATACATATATACATATACATGTATGTGATTTAGTAGGGCATTACTGATATTTTTTGTAATATTGACACCTTAGATAGTGCGGGACTGAAGAATTTTGCAAGTGCCTTGCTGCCAGATTGCAAGATGCCTACTGCGCAGCAGACGCCGACGCCGACACAGCAGCAACAACAACAGCAGCAGCAGCAACTGACCAATGAGGACAACAGCAATGGCGTCAGTAATGAACTTCAAGGGGACGATGATGAAAATATGCCAAATTTGTCAACACTGTCCCTGGATGAGCTGAAACAGCTCGATCGGGATCCCGAATTCTTTGATGATTTCATCGAGGAAATGTCCGTGGTGCAGCATTTGAATGAGGAGTTCGATTCGATGATGAATCAAGTTGAGAGCATATCACGTAAGTCCCAAGGAGCTAACTTAAATCCCAGAAGCAATAAATAACGAAGAATTCAAAATAATTGCAGGTGAAAACGAAAGTAAAGGCACACATCTCGTAGCACTGAAACGTCGACTCAGTGATGATTACACGGCGTTAAAATCGCTGGGTGAGAAATGTGACCAGCTGAACAAGAAATACTTGAAGAAATCAGAGGAATATGCACCACAGCACATTAGGGTTAAGTCGACAATATTTGGATGCATTTGAATGGATGAAAATTTTGTTGTTGTTGTTGTTTTTGCTTGCAGGAACTTTTGCAAATAGCGGCATCGAATGCGGACGCTGACTGCGATCGTCATGTGGAGCATTTTCTAAATGGCAAAATCGATGTGCAGACCTTTCTCAACACCTATCAGAGCTCGAAGAAGATCAGCGCGGAGCGCAAGGCGAGGGAGGAGCGACTCGGCACACAGTTGAGTGCACTGGAGCGTGCGGGAATCTGAGTCGAATTTCAATTCGAATTCGTCCTTTTTTTTTTGCTCCTTTTATTCTACTTGAGCCCATCTCGTTTTTTTTGTGTGTTTTTTACCAAAATATGTTCTTTACAAAACCGCAATACATCTAGAGTTTAAGAATTTAGCAATTTAATGTAGAAAGAAGAATCGTTAAACAACTAGTTATACTATATATAAATATACTTAATGATTTAAGTCGTTAGGGCAATCAAATGATGGTTCTTAATTATATTTTACTATGGAATTTGTGTAATCAACAATTGTATTGTATCATATATTTAACTGTCCAAAATAACTTATTATCCAACCGAATGTATGCGTATGTACCACGAAAATATAATGTGTATGACTTAAATACTATATTTACAAAGATCCAAAGCGATGTATTAATTGAAACTATGGCCCTGGACTGCCTAATTAATATATTTTTATCTAGATAATGCTATAGTGACAAGTCTGACTTAGTTAACGGATCAAGGTGAATTAATTGATAATTAACTAGCGCCATATTTCACTTTCAATTAAATTTATTGTAATGCATCTCTAAACACTAACTATCGATAGTCAGCGATATAATTTTTCAAACCATCGACAACTATCGATAGTTTTCGATAGTGTGTTAAATTGAGCATATATGTATATGTTAAATTCCAAATATTTTAAATTTTTATAAAAATTCCAACAAAATTTTAAAATTGTTATTAATTTAGGTTTTATAAAAGTAAGAAAAATGAATTAGTTCATTTGGTTTGTTAAACATTAAAAAAATTCGTTTTCCTTACTTTTTCGACTAAAGCCTAGTACCGACGTGAGATAAATTTTTAGCGGCGGAAAATGCACAATATTTAGCTGTCGACGAGCGTAAAGCCAGAGTTGTCAATGCAGCACGGAAAAATAACATAAAATGGAATGGTAACTCTATGCGTCAGCAGCGGTTTATTTTAAATATGAACGTGCAGAACTGATTTGCAAAAAAGAGGAGAGAATAGGCAATGAAAAATGTATATTAATATTAATAGAGGAGAAATATGCGATGGCACGCAAGCACAGCGGGTATTTGGTGCACCTATCGCTTTTGAACTTTTCACGTGGATTCTCCCTCTAAATTAATGAACAAATACAAATATCGGCCTCTTCTCCACCTCATTAATTAGCAGAATTTTGTCTGCTGTCTCGAAAAGATCCAATCTTCTGTTTTTTGATAATTTCACCGCCATTTCTTTTGACTTATTGTGAGAGAGTGAGATAGATAGATACCGAAATATTTAAGAAATATATTTTTCGCTTGGCTTGACAGCTGTTTCAAACAGTGCTGGATAACGCCCGTTCCTTATCTGGCAACTCCGTTTTTAGTTGACGTGCGGACCGACAAGCGGAGATAAATGTCGTCTTCTTCTTATTCACCTTACGCCAGCGTTTTTTTTATATGGAGTTTGACCTTACGCTAGGCCTTTTTTCTGACGTCGGTACTAGGCTTAAGGTGGGGAACTTATCCATGCCACAAAAATATATAACTATTAACACAAAACTTAAACGTTTCCGAAGCTGCGATAGAAATGCGCGCTTTTCTGTGACGCGTTGTGTTATAAGAAACTATCGACCACTATCGATAGTGCAGGTCTGCCATCGATGGCGGCGCGATAGTTTTAGCAGTTTTATTATTATTATGACTCTGTTATGATCCGACTTTACAATCGCAACCAGATATCGATTTGCCGGCTAGCTATCGGCACTACTCAGGGATGAGTAAGACCTCGATACCTGGCGAGTCGGGTAACAAAGAAATTTATATTTTTATTACCGGAATAAATACTCGGACTTCAGTATCTCAACACCTATACGGACGATCTGCTGGCAAGGATTTGGTGGACAGATGTTGTCATCCACCACTACGACGCCCTCCCTACCTATAGTCGGCTTTCGATATTTGTGCCGACTCCCTAATCCAAACTTCACCCAACCTACCACATATCTATCTCACCCGAATAAATAAATTAACAACTCATTTCAGTTAAACATTATAATATTTAATTAATAATTATATTTTCCCTAACATTTTTCATTTTGTGTATTACATATTTGAATTAGTTTTATTCGATAGTTTTGCGCTTTTAATCTTCAACAACTAACAATCCTAACCAACTATCGCGAAACTAACAAAATCAACTTTCTGGCAACCCTATCCAGTGGGCGCGAGAAAGTAAACAAACGAACCAAACAGCTGATTGATCTCAAATATAAAAGTGTAGTGTATAAATATATAAACGATCTTAATAAGTTGCAAATTAGTGTTTACAATATAATATTTGAGTGTGTGTGTTTTAAATATGTTTGGTATGTATATGTATAGTATAGGCCTTCCCTACAGAGCTCTTATAGGGTCAGATTGGCAAAACTTATATGCAAGTAAGTATGTATGTAAAACTATGTTTACACGCGCGCACTTATGTGTTTACAATACAATTGAATTTAACATTTAACTGTCTTATTCTACAGGCAATACAATTTGTGGGTAGGCAACATCAACAATGGACAAAATCTGGACAGGCTGCGCCTGCGCTGAATCGTGCTGCTTGCCACTGATGAAGACTGCGGCTGAGCTGAAAGGCTGTGGCACTTGACGCGCCTATTGCATGAAGTCGCGCCAAGCTGAGCCAACAGGAACGGACTCACTCGTGCTCCTTGTGATAGTGTCTTGTGCGTCTGTAATCCTGCCTCAGTGTTGACTAGTTGGTTGCTCCTATAAATGCGTCTCGTCTGTCTGGTTCCTCCTTGTATGTGTACGCGTGTAAAGGAGCGAGTAGCTGCAGCGGCGTTGATGTAGTGAAGTATATTGTTTATGTCTCCTTGTGTTGATGAATTTTGATAATTTTTATTTATTTTTACAGGTTTTTCATGTTTTGCACGAGCGACAATTTTTCTGCCACTTGTCAGTGACCACGAGCCAAACCAGACTGACTTTTCCTCAATCCCATAACCTCATTATTCCCTGTCAAATCCGTTGCAATGTCATTCTCCTATTCCTGATCCCTACGCTATCCTCAGTTTTACATGTTTTGGTCGACGCTGATTGGCCAAGCTGTTGCTACATGTTTCGCCTGTGACCCATAGGTGGCGTTGGTAACAGCTGGTGACAATCGATATATCAGCGCCGACCATAACAACACACCCTTCCTGGGGGGGGGGGGGAGATCGAGGAGATCGCAGAAGTCAGGGACTCCAGGCGCCAACGTAGGCCACGCCCACACCCTGAGATTAAGAGTCTCATTTGTATCGACTGAATTAGCCGGGCCAAATACTAATTCTTGTTCCATTCCAGATCTCGCATCCATCGTTTGCATCACGACGAGCCATGCGGCAACAGGAACTTTTCGGAACGGGGATTCTCTCCTGATTTCCTCCGCCAGCACGCGGCCGGTATAGCGCTTCCACCACCGGATCCGTCCCTGGATCTATCAATGGTCTCGGAGCATCAGTCTCCTTGCCAAGACGTCTCTGGAATCCGGTGTGGCACTGTTGCTGCAATCGATTGCGCAAGTCGAGCCAGTTCACTATCTTCCCGATCTTCGCGGGCCTTTTAAACCAATGTTCGGCTCGACTGATCCTCTGGATCTGAAAATCATGGGCTGTTGTGACCCAGGGCCACTGCTGAGAATTCTGCTCCGGTTTTTTCATACTATCCGACTGCAATTCCAAGTATCCGGATGCGCATGCTCCTGGAGAGCCGTCCGTGGATTGCCTCTGCTCATCGACGTGTTGTTGATTGTGAGACACTTGCGACTTTTGCGGTGCTTCCAGGGAACTGGAACTGGTGCCTTCCACGTCGCTGAAGTTATTCTGCGCTGCTTCTGAAGGAGGAGATGCCACTGATAGGATCGGCTCGCGTGCCTGCTGTGATTTAAAAACCTCGTTGTGCCACTCATTAACGAGAAGATCTGGAGCGACTAGTGGCACAACATCCACAGAGGATTCTGTCGGTGCCCGGAACTGCTGCGGCGTTGATGGCGTGGGGTTCGCTTTCGATGCTGACGGTGCTTGGTGCTGCGGCTGCTCTGCTTGCGCGTGATCTACTGCATACATGCTCCGGACCGTCTCCCGGATCTGCGCCATGAATGTTAGCATCTCCTGGCGGATCATGGCCTTGTATTCGGCGAACTCTGTATCCATTGCCGTCACATATGTTTGCTGGGCCTGGAGCAGCGCGATGTTGATCGTTGACTTGAGTTCGCTCGGGATCACATCCCCTTCTGCACCTCCACTTCGAAAAAAATCCATAATTCTCTAATCTTTCTCCTTAAACATGCAACATGTATAATAAATAACAAAAAATTACAAAAAAAACAAGCTATTCTATTCCTACTTTCATATATTATTCTATATACTAAACCCTATATAAATCAATATGAAAATAATCCTAAAATAAGCCTAACAATTATTTGACAACAAAAAAAACAAAAGAAATACCCTGTGTACGGTTATTTTAAATCTAACCGCCAGGTTAGTTCAAATGCCTTTGTTGAAAAATAAACAAAAAAAACATCAAACGAACTATCGAATAAATAAACACCAAACACGAAATATCGACTACTATCTTCACAAACAAAAATGGGTGAGATAAATATGGGCAGGTGTGGGATCCGTCGGTAACTATCGTATTTCCTTCCTGCCAGCAGGCTCCTACTCACAAATCGACTTTTTAGACTATGGAATGGTAGCGATACTAGACACTGACGAGACTGGACAACAACGAACTGGAAAACACACTCCAAGACGCGGACCGCAGTCAAGACTTTGAAAAATATCCTCTACACCAACAATATGAGCGTTAATAAACAATAAGGACTTCATCAGGCCTAGGAACGGCAACGCGGCTTTGGATAAGATAATTCCATTCCGGGACCAGCCCCTAGACCTGACTACTCATTATCGCCATCTTTGCCCAAACGCCACACCAGACAGCCCAACCGTGGCAGCGATAGGCGAGGCTTTAAGGTCCTCCCTACGGTCCAATCAAAGCTGGTTGCCCAATGCGCGGTGGGCAAAGATGACGATAGTTTCTATTTCAAATAAAAATTAAAATTTCAGCCGCCTGCTTTAGGCGGAATCCTACTCCTCGCATCCTTTTCCATTGGGCGCCACTTGTTATGATCCGACTTGACTATCGCAACCAGATATCGATTTGCCGGCTAGCCATCGGCACTACTCAGGGATGAGTCGACCTCGATATCTGGCGAGTCGGGTAACAAAGAAATTTATATTTTTACTTTCGGATTAAATACGAAGACTGGTTTCTCAACACCTATAACGGACAATCTGCTGGCAAGGATCTGGTGGACAGATGACGATATCCACCACTACGACGCCCTCCCTACCTATAGTCGGCTTTCGATAGTTGTGCCGACTCCCTAATCCACACTTCACCCAACCTACCACATACCCATCTCACCCGAACAATTAAATTAACAAATCATATTTAAATAAACGTTATAATATTTAATTATCATTATTAATAATTTTCCCTACCATTTTACATTTTGTATATTATTTATTCGATAGTTTTCGTTTTATGTTCAACACCTAACAGAAGCTACAAAACTATCGCACGACACTAACCAAACGAACTTTCTGGCAACCCTGTTTCAGTGGGCGCGAGAAACGTAAACAAAAGGTAAACAATACAAGTGATATATAAATATGTGAAGAAACTAAATAAATTATAGTGATAAAGAATTAATAATATATAATGTATTAATAAGAAGGTGTGTGTGTGTCGCGACAATGTTTTCGGTGAGTAATTGCTGGGCCTAGCCTCCCTACAGAGCTCTTATTGGGACAGACTGGCAAGAACGATCCGCGTGAGTGAGTATGTATGTAATTATCTGCTCATATATTAATTTACAAATGAAATTATCAATCAAAAATTCTGATTTCCAGGTTACAGCAAGATGAACAGGATCTGGTGTTCGGCTGCTGGGAGAAGCTGCGCCTGCGCTAAAGCTGGCTGGTTGCTGATGCCTGAAGACTGTAGCTGAGGAAGAGGCTGTGGCTCTTGACGCGCTTATGGCATGAAGCCGCGCCAAGCTAAACCAACAGGAACGGACTCACTCGTGCTCCTTGTGGTAGTGTCTGATGCGTGTGTAATCCTGCCTCGGTTGATTGCTCCAATAGCTGCGTCTCGTGCTGCTCCGACTGGTGTCCTCGTGCTGTGTTGTGTTGTGCTGTTTTTGTGTGTGTGTGAGTAAGTGGCTGCTGCGTCGTGTTGCTCCGCCTGGTTGTTCTCCTCGTTGTGTGTTCCAATGTGTCCAATGCTGCAGCGTTTGTGTGTCGCGTATGTATGTATATTTGACTATGTCTCGACGTGTACTTCAATTAATTTTTCTTTACAGATTTTTAACATTTCCGCACGACAACACCTTTTCTGCCTCCTAGCAGCAACCACGAGCCAGACCAGACTAATTTTCTTCTTAATCCCTAACCTAATTCTCCTCTGTCAAAATTCTCCTGCTGTCATCTTCTCTTCCTTGATCCTCCTCTATCCTAGGTTTTAAATGTTTTGGTCGACGCTGATTGGCCAAGCTGTTGCTCATGTTTTGCCTGCGGTCAATAGATGGCGTTGGCAACAGCTGGTGTCTATCGATATTTCAGCGCCGACCATAACAACTCCAATTATAATTATTTATAAAACTGTCCTTAAATTGTTGCCCTTATTTCCTGATGCAGGATTGGTCGTCAGCTTCTTGTTTCTATTCCTCTTCCTTCGCTGCCTTTTGTTTGTTCCGTTGGAAGCGACGACGGCTGAAGTAGTGATGTAAAAAAACATCGATGTATTGAGCGTTGAATAAGAGATTAATATAAGAAAGCCGCATCAAAACATCTTTATTATATACATTTATTATATACATCATTTATATACATTCGTGGTTCACTGTACATCGATGCATCGATGTTTCAACCCAATGCATCAACTAACATCGATGTTTCATTTCGAAAACATCGAGGAGCATTGACATCGATGTTTCCACACAAATTTACATCACTAGGCTGAAGCATTATTTTGAGAACAGTTGGAGACCACCTTAGGGATTTGCCGAGGTGTATCTTGAGGCTTTTGACATTGAGTCAAGTTTGATGGAGCTGAAGAACTTAAAGACTTCTCCATTTTGACCTGGGGCTTGCCCATAAAAGTTAGTGTGACGCTGTCAAAGCAATACCATATCTTTAGGCCAAACTTTTGTAGCGCCTGCAAGGATGCTTTGTCGATCAAGAATTCCACGAGCACGAGTTCAGGAAGGTCAATGCGTCTCCTAACTTTCCATTGCCCTGTGCAGACCTCATTCTGGGCACGAATGTAGCCCAGAACCGTTTCATTCGAAAATTCCAGGCTATTCGGAAAGTAGCCTCTTATAAGGTAAATCGAGGGAAATTGATGTTTATCCAATAGCTCGATATCGAAAGAACAATTAGCCTTGATGTTATCAATGTTTCGCCTCACCCACTCGGCTGAATTGTTATTGGAGCAGACGAGCACATACCAATCAGACTGTACTCCACAGCCATCGAACTGCGGTCTCAATCCTTCGGTGACGCACGTCAGCGTCGTCTTCAGAATCGCAGCCTTCAGCATTGACACTTGCTCTGACGTGAGTGGACATGTTCGATCCACTGAGATAAATCCAAGTCGGACAGGATCGTTCAAGTTTGGTGGTGGCCACGTTGTCAACTCTGCAGAACAACTCTTTGGCTTCTTTGATGTGCCCGGATTCAGGGACATTTCCTCATCACGGCCCCGCTTTGGCGCTGCTTTTGTTACAGCCTGGATTGCAACTACTTCGACTTTATTTGGCTCCATTTTCCAGAAACTCTACAGAATTTTCGATTTTCAGATTCAGAATCAAATTTGCAATTCACGCGCTGCTTACGGTTCTTTGTCAGTGTTTGTTAACCTCAAAAGCACAACCAGTGATGCGAGGTTAGCTTATTTCAGGCTAGATCTACGGTTGCCACTTAAAAACATCAGATTGAGCCAAAACCAGACAAAAAATGAGCCAAATTGACTAAAAAAGAGCCAAAACTTTTTTTTTGCAGTGAATTTGATTATTGCATTTAATTAAATAAAAAATATTTCGTTCACAAACACTTAACGCAATAACACATATTCACATTTTCATCCTAATTTAGTGATTATGTTATTAAATAAAAATACATATTTATTTTTCAACCTAAAACTATACAAAATAGCTTATTCTGAACTGATAAAAAAAAGGAGCCAAATCGAAAAATAAAGTGCCATTGCGCCAACAGGATATATAAGAGCCAGTTTTGGCGCAAAAACGCCAATTGTGGCAACCGTGGCTAGATCTAGCATATTTGAAAATGGAATAGCTTATAAAATTAGCAAATCTAGCATATTTCATATTATATTCTAGCATATAGCATATTCTAGCAATAAATAAATATTTTATAAGTTTAAAACTTTTTGAGATGATTTCATTTATCGCTATAATCACATTAATGTCGTGTTCATCACACTTACTAGAAATGCTATTAGGGGTATGACTGAAATAGATTGAGACTTGATTTGGGTATCGCTTAAGCACATCAAACTTAGTTGACGGAACGACCGCTTTTTTTTGTCAAAACACTTGCAATAACATACAATTTAAGGTTTCCATTTATTTATTACGTTTCAGTTGCAATTCAAACATAGCTTCTTTTCTATTACCAAATGTTATCGAGTTCGGGAATTTCACAATTGTGGTTAATCGAGCATCGCACAATTGTAAATCTATCGATATTATAAGGTTTGTTAGGGCAGTGATGGGCACGTTTATCGAATCGTTATCGGTTCCTCACACAGACACTAGCCGACGATTGCCGAAATCGAGGTTGGCAGCTGCTGCGAACGTACGATTCGAGTCAGTGCACAGCTTGCCTTCAACGAAAGCAGACCCTATATCGCTTGATTTTTTAAGTTGACTTCGTAATGCACTCAGAGAAAAAATAATATGTTTATGACAACCTGCTGCGTATATCGTAGATTTGGTTATCCATTTGTTATTTACGTGGACGACATAATTATAATTTGCTCTGAAATGATAGAGAGGATAGATTCAAATTTAGTAAATTACATTTCAGCCATAACTTCATCAATATTTACCTGATTTTCACAGCATTTGATCCGAATCAAGTTTTCCAACTGTTGGTCGGACAACCTGTTCCTGATTTTGTTTTTAATGAGCGCTAATGTTGAAAATGCTGCCTCGCAAATATAAGTTGACCCATGCATGGAGTACAACTTATAAATTTCATTTTTAATATTGGGATATCTCGTGTCGCTCACGTTTTTCCAAAATTCAGTTCCAGTTTCAATGGGCAAATTTAAATCACACTGCATTTTTTTTAATTCGATTACAATATCTGGACTCTGATCTGAAAATGTACATGTCATTGGATTATTGTGGAGTGCTATTACGTTCTCTATTTTAGCAAAGTCCTGAAACCTACTTTCATATCCGTTTATTAAAGATTGAAATACTGAGCGATATTCCGGCAATTTCTTGTGATTATTAAATTCGCTAAGTATTTCACTTGTTCGTGGCATATTCGATAAATCTTGAATATTGAATTGATTTAACAATATTTTTATTTTTCTGCCAAATTCTTTAATGCTTGCGATCAAATCAAAGATATGTTTATTTCTGCCCTGCAGAGCAAGATTCAGCTGATTAAGTAAAAGACTAATATCACAAAAGAAAGCGAGATCTAAGAGAAAGTCAGAACTTTTTAAATGAGAAACGAAGGCATCAGATTTGCCATCTTCCTCTAAGAATGTGACAACTTCCCTTCTAAGATCAAAAAGTCGTTGCAAGCATTTCCCTCGGCTAAGCCAGCGAACTTCGGTATACATGACCAAATCAGTATACTCCGCTTCCACTTCTTTTAGAAAAGCACTAAACTTTCTATGGCTTAACGCATTATGGCCGCCTCTAATTTTATTTATAATCTGAATACATATTTTCATGGTTGTTGAAATATTTAGTGACTTAGAAAAAAGGGCTTGTTGGTGTATGATGCAGTGAAATGTGGGCACATCAATTCCATTTTTAAGACAGTATCCAACAAGCCCTTCATTTTTGCCGGTCATCACGCTGGCACCATCAGTACATATCGAACTGAGTTTAGTTTTATCCGCAATGGAAAAAACTTTTTCCTTTAGCGCTTCGTACAAATTTTTCCCCTTAACATTACCATGCATAGCAACGACCGCAAGTATTTCATTTTTTACAGACAAATTTATGTCAACCGTCTGCACGCAAATAATAAGTTGACTTAAGTCATTTATGTCTGTGCTCTCGTCTAGGCATAAGGAAAAAAACTTACAATTATTCATTCTTTTTATGGTATTATAATATATAAATGACCCAATATCCTCTGTTCGGCGAGATATTGTTCGCCTGGACAATGGAATTGAATCAAACATTTTTGAAAGCTTAGCTCCCTCTTCACCAAAACATTGCAAAACATCTTTGCCCAAGTCCCTAAAAAAGATACCATCAACAAAAGGTCTGCATTGCCTCGCCAACGCTAAGGAAACAACATATGATGCTTTTCGGAATTCAGCATCGAAATTCTCGTTGCATTCATTTTCCTTATTGTTGTTGGCATCCTTATCGGACTTAAGGGAATCAGCAATAATTTTTTCGAAATATTTTTTTTTCAGCTGTAATATTAATTTTGCCCTTTCATCATTTTTAATGTCTTCGTAGCCCTCATGGCAACCCAAATAATGCCTTTTTATATAAAATTCATTATTGCGTGCAAGCGTTTTGCTGCACACCAAGCATTCTTGTTTGCCATAAAAATTTTCAGCAAATAAATAATTATATTCCAAATAATTATTTTCTGCCATTTTTCTCAGTGTTAAAAATAGTCGATGCGCGTACAACCTCTCCGTTCAACGTTTAGGCTGCGACTGACTTCACTCTGTTAAGCTGTCAGTTCGCTGCACTCGGGTTTCATGTGTGTATTAGTGAATCGAACAGCTGATTCGCACGCGTGCGAGACTGTGCCCAACACTGTGTTAGGGATGTCGACACGGTTGCCACAATTGGCGTTTTTGCGCCAAAACTGGCTCTTATTTTTCCTGTTGGCGCAATGGCACTTTATTTTTCGATTTGGCTCTTATTTTCATCAGTTCAGAATCAGTTATTTTGTATAGTTTTAGGTTGAAGTACATATTTTTTTTTTGTAAATAATATAATCACTAAATTAAGATGAAAATGTGAATATGTGTTATTGCTTTAAGTGTTTGTGAACGAAATATTTTTTATTTAATTAAATGCAAAAATAAAATAAACTGCAAAAAAAAATTTTGGCTCATTTTTAGTCAATTTGGCTCATTTTTTGTCTGTTTTTGGCTCAATCAGATATTTTTAAGTGGCAACCGTGGATTAGAGGTGGAGAACTATCGATAGTCGGCACCATCGATAGTCAGCGATTTTATTTTTCAAACCATCGATAACTATCGATGGTTTTCGATAGTGTGTTAATTTGAGCATATATGTATTTTAAATTCCAAAAATTATAAATTTTTATATAAAATTATATATCCAATTAAAATTTTAAATTGGTTTTAATTTAGGTATTAAAAATAAATAAAATTTTTTATCAATAATAATGTTTCGCTATTAGCTATTGTAATAGCCAAAGTTCGACGATCTAAATCTCTTTGTTCAGCCTACTAAACATGCGCTCGGAGTTGGTTCAGTTCCGTTACGTTCTTCTTAACATTTTTCGACTATAGAAAGGAACTTGTCCATGTCATAAAAATATATTATGGAAATAAGGAGTTTTCTTTATTTCAATTATATTTAATAAACAACTAAATATTTGTGTATGCAAAATGCTGATGTAATGTTGTGGATATTTGAAATGATTAAGGTGTATCCGAGCGCCGAAGCGCGATGATAATGCGTGTGTCTATGTTGGTTGTTGTATGTAGACTGAATGTGTACTGAAGCGGTTCCGGAGATCGCTCACGGAACCAGCATCTGGCTTATGCGATGCGTCGTTGCCAGATCGGGCTGTTGCCGCTGTAGTGGTACGCCACAATATAATTATTAAAAACAAAACTTAAACGTTTCCGAAGCTGCGATTGAAATGCGCGCCTTCCTGGGACGCGTTGAGAGTTATAAAAAACTATCGCCCACTATCGATAGTGCAGGTCTGCCATCGATGGCGGCTCGATAGTGTTTGACCATCGATAGTGCCGATAGTGCCATCGATAGTTCTCCACCTCTACCGTGGATGTCGAATATTTTTAAAGTATCGTATCAACGATATTTTCCGTTTTAAAATTATATATAATATATCGCTTTGAAATATCAATATATATGTGATCTAAATGATATTTCCCCCCTTCGTTTTTCAAAATAAAATTTAATCGTATATTTACTATGTGAGTTTGTCTCCGTTTTTGGTGTGTTTGTGTGTTATTTTTAAATACATACATAAGCACACCGAAATGCGATGCAAATTGATCGACTTACTGCTTGTTTTTATAACTTTCATGCAATATTTGGACAACAAAACATTCCCATATAAATATCATATATTATAAAAATATCGATATATTGATATACTATCAACAGTTCTCAAATTTATCATCTGTTTATGCAGCCCTAGTCCGTGGCGTTCCCGCCATTTAATACCGCACAATATGCAAAATTCACGCACCGAAGACTGGGGACAGCTTTAAACTAATACAAATCGGATAAAAACAGTTAAACAACATGAAGTGCTTGCTATGTCGCAGTGGCCAATTAAACGAGCTGCTGCTGGGCACGCCCCACATTCGTGAGGGGAATCTTGTGCATCAAAATTGTTTGGTGAGTTGAGAAATAGAAGTGCATCCACTAACGAGAGATAAATAATGAAATGTTATTACAATTGCAACAGTATTTGAGCTCCAATCTGGTGCAGCGCGGCGACGAGGTCAATGATATTTGTTGCTTCACTCTGAGAGACATTAAAGCCGAATCGAGACGCACACAATATTTGGTAAGTTTTCTGCCAGTTGCGGGGATTCCACAACCAGAAAGTAAACAACAAATAAATTAGCAACATCTTGGAGTCAACAGTGCTCTTAATAAGTCGCAATTTGCTTTGCTTTCAGCACTGTTACTACTGCAAAAAAACAGGCGCCAACATCGGATGCTGCAACATCAATTGCCGCAAGACCTTCCACACCTATTGTGGCATCAAGAACGGAGCACAGAACCAGTATACTGGCACTTTCAAGTCCTTCTGCAATTCGCACATTGAATCGTACCGCGAACGACCGACGGCGCAGGTGAAGTGTGCCATCTGCATGGATCGGTTGATCGGCGAGCGGGAGTCCTTCAGATTCGCCAAATACATTCACGGCAAGTGCTGCAGCAACGGCTGGTACCACAGGGACTGCCTGCAGCGCTACGCCGACTCGGCGGGATACTTCTTCAAGTGTCCCCTGTGCAACGATACCAATCAGTTCCGTTCGGTTGCGCTCTGGGGCATCTCAGTGCCGGATCGGTAAGTTCAGTTAACATCTGCAACAATAGTATAGGCTAGGTGCTCAGCGCCAGTGATGCCAAATATTTTCCGAAAACAAAAAAAAGACGAAACGGCCAAAGAACACAGGAAAAAATCTGAAAATCTAAAAAAAGACAGAAAATCAAACCAAAATGTTTTTCCTATTTGTGTTTTTTTTTTAATTTAAAAGTTTTAAAGCATCTTCGATGATTTTTTTTTTTTTGAAATTTTCTTTGTCATTGAACTTTGCTCATGGTGCCAAACATCTTAAGGTATTGGCCAGGCAATTTATTCGTATGGCAACAAGTTTTGTGTCGACGCAAACCGTATCTGCAGAAGATAAAATATACACATGCATACAATTGAACAATTTTATAATATACACTGGCGAACATAATTATTGGCACAGCAAACATTTTGAGATTTGGGGGCTTAATTGTTCCCTGATCGTTAACATATTGGTATCAATGGAAAGGTCATTTAAATTCCGATTAAATGATATAAAACTTTCCTCAACCCATTAAGTACCTTTCGAAAATTTCGAAATTATGTAAAAGTCAATTTTCGAAACTTTTTTCCTTGATTTTTTACAAAAAATATTTTGATGCAAAAAAATTCTTCAAACAATTTAAGAAGTGACTGCAAAAAAAATTTTTCTTTTTTTTATTTATGCATTTTCACCATTATTAAAATTTTTTCAAGCTTTATAGACAAAGCTCAATTTGATGCTCACCACAAGAATTATTTTTATATAAAAAATTTTTAAAAATACAAGAAAAAAGATTTTTGAAAATTTTTTTTTGCAGTTACTAATAGAATTGATTAGAGAAGCTAGTTGCATCAAAACTTTTTTTTCAAAAATCTAGGGTAAAATTTGAAAAAGTAGGCTCACTGTTTTTTCCCTTTTCCTTTTTCTTTCAAAATCTAAGAATTTGTCTTTGTTGTTAATGTTGCCTTACTCCTATTTGTTAAGAATGAAATGATGAAAATTTAGAAAAAAAAAATTTGGATTCCCTTGTATGGTTTTCTTTTTATGAATCATGAAAGTCAGTGTTTTGAACATGCACTCACCTTTGCTCGCCACTGTATATTATATTTTTATTCCCTAAGATGTAGTCGAAATTACAACTTAATTTTTATTTTGAGCAAAATATAAAAATCATGAAATAATGATTATTCTTTAAGTTTTATTTTTTTGCTCAAAAATGATTTGGTTGAGAAGTAAAGTATACCTAAGAAATATCCATTATGAGCAAAGCTACAAAACTTGATATTAATCATTATTTCAAATTTTTTTAAGTCCCTGCATTTTTCCCGAAAGTGGACTTAAATAAAAGTCAGATCTGACGGCAATAAAGCTGCTGTGCCAAATCTAAATCTTTTTGCTCTGGGTTATTTAATTGTTTATCAGTTGCGCGTGATTTTTTTAAAATCCAAAATTTGTTTGCCCACAGAGATGCCTCTTGGGAGCAAACGGATGCGTTTGCCGATCAGTTAGAATTGCCGGTGAATTGTACCGCCGTTAAGTGCCTCACTGCCACTGGACGCAAGTCTGCGAAGGATGAACTATTTTACTGCACACTCTGCGGCGGAAATCCAATGCATCCGGAATGCACAACTTTCACTGCCGACGATTATTGCTGCAACGATTGCGAGGCGGTTGAGAAGATGTCCGCTTCGTATCTGCAGGAGGAAGAGCCACTGGATCCCATGGAGGTGTACATAGCCAACCAGCAAGCGATGCGCAAGCAAACTGCTAGCAACATCAAGCCACCTCCACCTTCGCCTCCGCCTGCGGATCTTTCGTCTGACTCTGAAGATGATTTCGATATTATAATTGCGACGATTGAAAGGAAAAGAAAGGAGGCGACAACACCAGGCATCAGAGCATCATCTCGCAGTGGAAATGTGACACCACTCGGCACCGCTGCACCAAGCAACCGAATGCACAACTATCAAGCCTTGCCGCCGGTGGACAAGGATTCAGGTCATTCCAATGTTACTCAACAGCGCCGAGACCGTTCCAGCTCCAGGGGGGCAACTTTTGCCGCAAGACTGGATGAGAAGCAGGTGGAAAATCCACAAAAGGATCTGTTGCCAACGTCAGGAACTGCGCTGAAGCTCCGAACTCGTTCTCGTTCCAGGCGGACTAACACTGCAGCAGTTGTGGAGGAGATTCTGCCGGAAAGCGATAAGGAAAATGACAAGAAGGAACAGTTGACATCGACGGCGGCTGCTCCGAGTCGGCGAACCCGTTCCAGTTCCAGGCTGTCCAATATTGCGGCAAGACTGAAGGAGATTCAGGTGGATAGCCACAAAGAAAATCATGAGAAGAATCAGTTGCCACCGCCGACGGCAGCTGTAAACCGTCGTGGTCGTTCTCGTTCCAGGCGGACTAACACTGCAGCAGGTGTGGAGGAGATTCTGCCGGAAAGCGATAAGGAAAATGACGAGAAGGAACAGTTGAGTCGGCGAACCCGTTCCAGTTCCAGGCTGTCCAACATTGCGGCAAGGCTGAAGGAGATTCAGGTGGATAGCCACAAAGAAAATCATGAGAGGAATCAGTTGCCACCGCCGAAGGAAGCTGTAAACCGTCGTGGTCGCTCTCGTTCCAGGCGGACTAATACTGCAGCAGGTGTGGAGGAGATTCTGCCGGAAAGCGATAAGGAAAATGACAAGAAGGAACAGTTGACATCGGCGGCGGCTGCTCCGAGTCGGCGAACCCGTTCCAGTTCCAGGCTGTCCAATATTGCGGCAAGGCTGAAGGAGATTCAGGTGGATAGCCACAAAGAAAATCATGAGAAGAATCAGTTGCCACCGCCGACGGCAGCTGTAAACCGTCGTGGTCGTTCTCGTTCCAGGCGGACTAACACTGCAGCAGTTGTGGAGGAGATTCTGCCGGACAGCGATAAGGAAAATGACAAGAAGGAACAGTTGAGTCGCCGAACCCGTTCCAGCTCCAGGCTGTCCAACATTGCGGCAAGACTGAAGGAGATTCAGGTGGATAGCCACAAAGAAAATCATGAGAAGAATCAGTTGCCACCGCCGAAGGAAGCTGTAAACCGTCGTGGTCGTTCTCGTTCCAGGCGGACTAATACTGCAGCAGGTGTGGAGGAGATTCTGCCGGAAAGCGATAAGGAAAATGACGAGAAGGAACAGTTGAGTCGCCGAACCCGTTCCAGCTCCAGGCTGTCCAACATTGCGGCAAGACTGAAGGAAATTCGGTTGTCACCGCCGGCTGCAGCTGTTAACCGTCGAGATGGTTCACGCTCCAGGCAAACAGCCAACAGTGCAGCCAGACTGCAGAAGAAGGCGGAGGGGGATAGCGATAAGAAGAACAATGAGAAGCAACGGCCGCAGCCAGCGGTAGCTGTGCAATCCGTTGCCGGAAATCGTTTGCGTGCCAGACGCATCACAGTTGCAGCAAGGCTGGAAGAGATGCAGGTGGATAGCGATGAGGATAAGCCGCGACTAGCGGCGATTGTGAGCCGACGTAAAACCTGCGTTTCGCCGCGAATGCTGCAAAAGGACCCAAGTCCATTGATCTCACGTGGTCGCTCGAGAAAGCGATCTTGCGCTCCACAACAGACCCCAAATGCTGCGGTCGACATATCCTGCATTGCGAAACGGACGCGCGCTCGTTCCCGCAAGTAGAATTGGATAGCATAGGGAGAGCTACTTATAGTATATTTTATTTTCTAAGTATTATCTACTCTTACATGTACAAATTGAAGTATGTTTATTTTTTTACTGTTATTCTGTTCTATATGCACCAATTTTCTTTGTATTGCTTAGAAGCATTTAGATATAAATATAATAATTCGTATAATATTTGAGAAACCCCATGCAAACAGTATATATGTATATACTTTATTTATAATTATTTTTTCATACGTTGTCTATTTGTATTGTACACATGTATTACTAATTACAAGAAATGAATTCCTGAGTTTAATTCAATCTGTGTATATTTCACATTTCTACACCTCGAGTTTCGTTGGGCACCATAAAGACAAGAACAGGTAGGTAGTGTGATTCCCACAACGTCTCGCTCGTATTTAAGTTAACGTCGCAATCTACTTTGAAAACAAAACCACAGGTGGCGCCACTGCTCTGATTTTTAGAGTTGGGCTT
Source organism: Drosophila recens (assembly GCA_037043495.1). Classification (NCBI taxonomy): domain Eukaryota; kingdom Metazoa; phylum Arthropoda; class Insecta; order Diptera; family Drosophilidae; genus Drosophila; species Drosophila recens. Next base: position 215,803 of record JBAMBJ010000434.1, on the reverse strand, counting down.
TTTAGTTCAATTTGCTGAATAAGTTCAATCGTTCATTTTTCAGTCGTGAACTAAATCAGTCATTTAGTTCAGTTATTCAGTTGGTCAGTTAGTCATGAACTATGAACGAGATGGTTTCTATTCAGTTGGTCTGAACTATGAACGAGATGGTTTCTATTCAGTTGGTCTGAACTATGAACGAGATGGTTTCTATTCAGTTGGTCTGAACTATGAACGAGATGGTTTCTATTCAGTTGGTCATGAACGATGAAAGATGAATAGGTCATTCTGATCAGTTAGTCAGTTGTTTATGAACGATAAATGATGTAAATAGGCTACGACTGTTTCTTTTTAGTGAAATGTGAAATGTGTTTTAAGTTTTTGAATCAAATAGACGACAAATGCCAACTAGATTCCGGATTTCCTCTTATTATTTTGGGTTATACTTATACCCTGGCTTTTTGAAAATGAGAAAAAAGAGTAAATTGGTTTTTAATTTTGGGCTTAAGTTACCTTTCACATTGTTAAAAACTTAAAAATATATAGAATTTAAACATTGTTACATGTAAATAAAAAAGAAATTGAATCCATTTGCGGAACTCCATGTATTGTATTTCTGTAAGAAATTAAAATTTTTTTTTAAAGAAATTACTGACCAACTGCGAAATGACCGATTTAGTTCATGATTGACTGAATAAGTTCATTAGTTCATCTTAATGACCCGTTCATTTGAACTTTTTCAGAACTAAACGACACAACTCTACTGATTTTATAATTCTTTTTTCTTCCAGAGTGAGCGCCCCAATATAAATTTAAAAAATAACCTTCAGCAAATGTAATTAATAATTATTATATTATTATAATTAAAATTATGTTGTTAATTATAATCAGTCTCCATAAAGTAACATTATTAACATTTATTTAAAGTAGCGCGCTGTCCACAATGTTTGACATCGATACATATCACCCCCACGACAAATTCTATCGCTTATCGACATTGAATGTATGAAACTTATTACACTACTATAACCACAACTAACATAACGCAAAATACAGCGTAGCAGAATTTTCTAAACAGCCTCAGAGAATCTTAAACTTATCTTACAAATAAACACAATCGTGCCAAAAATAAATTTATTTCGCACAGAAACATTAATAATTTCATAATAATAATTAATCTTAGCCCAATTACTTATGCTTTAAAAATAAAGCTGAAATAAAAGAATTTTGATTTTCAAATGCATTTTGTTTTGTTTTGCATTAGGGTGATATAGAAAAAAGGATATTTAAATTATGCGAAATGCAACAGCTGATATTTATCGATAGCATGCCGATAATATGCCGGCACTTAACAACACTTGTGCCGTACATCAAAACATCTGGCCACACTGTCGCGTCCACGTAGAAAACAAACGGGCGACATTGTCGACGTGCATACATCTATTTAATATTTAAACACGACGAGATGCAATAAGCCAAGTGAACATCGAACGACCCGCTGACTGGCAGGCGCACAGGGCAAGATACTCTGGGGCGCTGACACACTGACTACAGCACAACACTGTGAATAAGACAACAACAACTCTGCAGCAACGATAATAACAAAAATATGTTGGGTGGCAAGCGCACAGGATCGCGCCATGTTGCGGTCGTAATATTGATGTGCCTCTTTTGGTACATCATCTCGTCCAGCAACAATGTGATTGGCAAAATGGTGCTCAACGAATTCCCATTCCCCCTGACCGTCACCCTCGTCCAGCTATGCAGCATCACGCTTTACAGCGGACCATTCTTCAATTTGTGGCGCATACGCAAATATCAGGACATACCACGATCCTATTACATGCGATTGATTGTGCCGCTGGCGATTGGCAAGCTGCTCGCCTCTGTCACATCGCACATATCACTGTGGAAAGTGCCCGTATCCTATGCGCACACTGGTGAGTATACATTATTATTATTATTATTATTATTTATTAACTCACACGTCATCAAATATAATAACATATATTTATTTACCTTCGAAATTCACAGTCAAAGCGACAATGCCGCTTTTTACTGTTGTCTTGACGCGCCTCTTCTTTGGCGAGAAGCAACCGACACTTGTTTATCTGAGTCTCTTGCCCATCATAACTGGCGTGGCGATTGCGACAGTAACGGAAATCTCATTTGATATGCTGGGATTGGTCAGCGCTCTCATTTCCACCATGGGATTTTCCATGCAGAACATCTTCTCCAAGAAGGTAAGAATTTCAATCGATCAAGGCTGATTTTGGACCGATCCTTTCTTTAGATAGCTACACTGGCGAACATAATTATTGGCACAGCAAACATTTTGAGATTTGGGGGCTTAATTGTTCCCTTATCGTTAACATATTGGTATCAAGGGAAAGGTCACTTAAATTCCGTTTGAATGATATAAAACTTTCCTTAACCCTCGGAAAATTTCGAACTTATGTAAAAGTCAATTTTCAAAACTTTTTTCCTCGATTTTTTACCAAAAATTTTTTGATGCAAAAAAATTCTTTAAACAATTTTAGGAGTGACTGCAAAAAAAATTTTTTAAAAATATTTTTGCTAGTATTTTTTATAATTTTTTGAAAATCCAAAAAAAGACCATTTTAACCCGTTTTTCCCACTTTTTACATAAAAAGTGCCTTTTTACCAATTTTCAAAAACCTTTCCATTGATACCAATATGTTAACGATCAGGGGAACAATTAAGCCCTCAAATCTCAACAATCGTTTGCTGTGCCAATCCAAATATTTTCGCCAGTGATATATGAAATACAGAAGCGGATCAAAGAATTTACCGAATACCATAAATAGAGCGGCTGTTTGAAGTTGTTTGAAGTGTTTATTTATTAGACCATAGGAATAACGCATGAGGCTCTAGGAACCGTTTGAATGATACAAAACTTTCCCTAACACATTTAGGGTATTCAGAAACTCTAATATTTGTGTTATGTGGCAAAGTGTTATATGTTGTAATGACAACAAACACACAGAAAATCAGATTATCACAAAAAACATGCCCTGTGAATATGTATAAAAAATTCGCCAAAAATAAACATTTTTAATCTTTTTTCTGTGTGTTGTGTTGTCACTTACTAACATAAGTGAACACTTTGCCACATAACACAAATATTAGAGTTTCTGAACTACCGTTAATTCAGTACCGCAGTTGAAAACTTTGACATTATTTGTAAAAGTCATACTACTTAAACATTATTTCCACGTGTTCAAACAAAAGATGTTTAGATTCAAAAAATTGTGTTCAAACAATTCGAATAGTAACTACCAACAAATAAATTGTGTGCAAATAATCTCTGACCAGTATTTTTGTATGAGTATTTTTACAATTGATCTTTAAGCTACATTTTTGTATGAAAAGGAGGAAAAAGGGGTTAAAATATAAATTTCTTAGAAATTCAACCAAAGTCGAGCATGGATTTAAAATCACAATAGCAAACGCACAATCTGTGGGTTATTTGAGTGTTTAATAGTAGCAAAAAACAAATTTTTTTTTATTTGATTTTAAGACTGATCCATGTCCTATAAAATACTGATATGATCAGACTCTGTATATTGACAAAATGTTGTCAGAATGTTAAAGATTATAGCAATCTTCATATGCAATCTTTAAAAATGGTTTAATTATTTTAGAAAAATCATACAGTTTTTCATATTAAATGTGGATTTTTGACCAATTGTTTTTTTTTTGAACCAATTTTAATCGAAGCTAAATCAATTCAGCTCGTCATCCTAATCTTGAATATAGATATGTCACTTTATTTTATCAGTTAAACATATCAATACAATCCAAATCCAATCCATATTCTTGAACATTTTTAATTATAAATTAATTTAAAGAAATAAACACAATCCAAATTTTTAGTTGAAGTCCTTTAAAAGTTAACAATTGTTTTATATAAAATGGAAAACCATTTAAATATTTGTAGTCTTGTATTGGATACGTACTAAAATGAACGTTCTTCCTTCGCAGGTGCTCAAGGACACGGGAATTCATCACTTGCGACTGCTGCATCTGCTTGGCAAGCTATCCCTGCTTATTTTCCTGCCTCTCTGGCTGTATATGGACAGCTTAGCTGTGCTCCGACATACGGCCATTGTGAGTAATCTTTGCGATGACTCTGAATTGATTGTAATTTGTGCTTTATTATTTTTGTTGTTTTATTTTTAGAAAAATCTTGACTATCGGGTAATTGCATTACTCTTCACTGACGGCGTTCTCAATTGGATGCAAAATATAATTGCCTTCAGTGTGCTGTCGCTAGTGACGCCGCTCACTTATGCTGTGGCGAGCGCCTCGAAGCGCATCTTTGTGATTGCCGTATCGCTGTTGATCTTGGGCAATCCAGTTACATGGGTCAACTGTCTGGGCATGAGCCTGGCCATTATCGGTGTGCTCTGTTACAATCGTGCCAAGCAAATCACAAAGAACAGAGAACTACCGACGGTATCGCATAGTAATCACATTAAGTACACGCCGCTCCAGCACAACGATTCCTATTATCGCAGTCCAAAGAATGGCAATTTGCCAAATGGCCTGCACAAGATGCACACAACGACGGGGACGGGGACGGGAACGGCGACTGTCAATATGCCAATGTCAATGCCGATGTCATCGAAGAGCAACAGTCTGCTGGCGAATGGCAGCGGGATGCCAACTGGAAGCTCAACACGCTTGCTTTTTGTTTAGTTTTGTATTTAGAGAAATTTTATTACCTTTCCCCTCGCTCCATCTTCGCTTTTCCCCCCTTTCCGCATAGTGTCGTTGCGTAAACGCATTCATAGGAAAAGATAAAAAAATCTTATCAGAGCTATCAGACTCTATCTCTATCAGTAGCAAAAGATAATAGTATTCCGCATTTAAACAGCCATCACATATTGCTCTTTTGTTATATGTACTTGTTCCTAACTTGCTCTCTGCTCCCTTTGGTTATTCACCTTGTGCTTGTCGAATTAATATGAATATTATTATTGACTGTTTACTTTCCATTTCTGTTTTGTATCGAATTCACCGCCCTTTCCTAAATTCTAATGTAAATTATTGTATGATATATATGTATGTATGTGAACATATGATGTGTGTGGCGCGGTATGTAAATATGTGTAAGATCGAGACAAAAGCCCCAACTTAAGACGGGGATTTGCCGTCTCAGTTGCCGCTAGATTTGAATTTTGTTTTCCTTTTGATTCAGTTCATTTTGTTTAAGCATCAAAAGTGTATTTACAAAACCGAAACGCGTTGTAAAGCGTAATAAAAATTGTTGACCGTGTACATAGGCATATTATGTATGTACTTACGTACTATGCAAATCATTTGACTTTTTATTTAAACCCGTCCAGATGCCCTTGCCGACCCCGGCTCAGGCTCAGGTTCAGGCCTATTCATGGCCATCCTCATGATGCAACCACAAACCAACACCGTGGGATTAACAATATACAATACATATAAATCTTTAACAATGTAAGTTAGGCGGGCAACAGTTTTATCCATTCGTTGACGATGCCTTTTTGGTAACCAATCCGAGCGAGCAGCGCCTCTGATCGCCAATTGTTGGTCACAATCCATGCGGTGACCGTCACCTGTTCCCCCTTGGCAATCCGTTTGGTCATCGCAGCTGCCAAGAGTCCGCCTAGACCGCGACGTTCCGCCTTGGGCAGCACCTGCAGCATGCTGCAACAAGTAAGTAAGAAAGTTTTAGACGAGAGTGCACGACTACGCAATACCCTGCACCCATACTTTTAGATACCATACCATAGTGGCATTTCCGCAGAAAATAATATTAATTAATAATATTATATATTTCTGGTTTTGCCAAGAGATTGTCTTTTTTTCTAGCGGGTAAGAATTAAATCTACCCGCTGTATGATTTTTTAGTCGGTTTATTATTGAATACGTCTGATAAATCCTTCGCCTAAATTGCCTAATTTTCTTCTTTTTTTTTCAATTGTTTTAAAATTTTGATTGAATTTAATGATGGATTGAACTGAAACTAATTGTTATGTATGAATCAGTTACTAAACGCCTACTTCGCCTACTTACGGGTACCAACTTCAATCGGGTACGGTTCCCGTGCAGGAAATAAGTCACATTTCAGGCGGAGTAAATACATGCATGCAAAGTGTTATAAGAAACCTACCCCAATCCTGAGAAGTCGTTCTGAAATATCCAGGCGATCAGTTCGCCGGTGTCGCTGCGACAGGCGCCCAGTGTCCGGTTGAATCGGATTAGCGCACGTAAATACTCCAAGGATCCCTCGCGATTGTTGGGCCAAATGGTATGGACCATGCTCGCATCGTCGTCGCTTAGCGGGCGCAGCTCAAAGTCCGACAACAGGTCGGGCACCTGGACGGATCGCGCCTCGTCATGTGGCAGGATCATTCCAAAGCATTCTCGCGCCTGCATGTAGGTTTTTTGATATTTAAAAAAATCGGTTAAATAAAAATTATGTACATTGTCGAACATATTTATTGGCACAGCAAACATTTTGAGATTCGGGGGCTTAATTGTTCCCTGGTCGTTAACATGTTGGTATCAATGGAAAGGTCATTTAAATTTCGTTTGAATGATATAACATTTTTTAACCCATTAAGTACCCTTCAAAAATTTCGAATTTATGTAAAAGTCAATTTTCGAAATTTTTTTCCTCGATTTTTTACAAAAAATATTTTGATGCAAAAATTTTTTTTCAAAAATATTTTTCCTAGTATTTTTTATAATTTTTTGAAAATTTCTTAAAAGGCACTTTTTGTGTAAAAAGTAGAAAAAAGGGGTTAAAATGGTAATTTTTAGGATTTTCAAAAAATTATAAAAAATACTAGCAAAAATATTTTTGCAGTCACTCCTTAAATTGTTTGAAGAATTTTTTTGCATCCAAATATTTTTTGTAAAAAATCGAGGAAAAAAGTTTCGAAAATTGACTTTCACATAAATTCGAAATTTTCGAAGGGTACTTAATGGGTTAAGAAATGTTTTATATCATTCAAACGGAATTTAAATGACCTTTCCATTGATGCCAATATGTTAGCGATAAGGGAACAATTAAGCCCCCAAATCTCAAAATGTTTGCTGTGCCAATAATTATGTTCGACAAAAATAACGCTAAAAATATATCATCGATAGAAAAAAGAAGGATCGATATATCGAAATATGAATATTATATAAACCATGATGGAATAAGTATAAGGTGGTCTCGTCGGCTGAATCGTTCGTTTTTTAGTCCGATATCGTTCAGTGTGTGCTTTTTAATGCGAAAGGTTCTGTGCGGACGAATTTTAGCCCTTGTGCAAAAGATAAATGTTCTTTGCGGGTTTTGTCGCAAGCACGTGCCAGGCGTAAAAATTTTGAATGTACCGAAATGTTGAGAGAGGAGAACATTGTGGGAGCTAACTTTGGGCTTTTCTTTCAAGTTCAAAATTATTAAAAATTAAATTATAAAAAAAGCTTTATTATAATAGGCAACTTTAAGCCCTATGCCCCATCTAAGGGTTAATCAACGCACTCTATTGTCGTTTCGCTCACACTCACTACGCTGAACCCTTTCACCCGCACTTATTATTAGTATAGTTAAGACCCTACTGTTTGCCGACGAGACCACCTTATACTTATTCCATCATGATTATATCAACCAACCTACCTGGATGCCACCCGCTCCCTTCCGCATGGCCAGATCCTTGATGTGTGCGCAGAACTTCAGATCCACATTGGTGAGCAATGCTCCCGACGACCACTCAATGCGTTCCGTTTGCTCCAGGCAGGCGTACAACTCCTCCGCCTCCTCCTCCTGCCAGCTAAAGAAGGAGACACTCTGCACAATGTCACGGTGAAGACTCACATATGTGCCAAACTTTCGAAAATCCCCTTTGCGATGTGTATAGAATCGTTTGCGCAGCGAAATGTAAGCACTATCATCCTTGGAAATGCCCGCCGCCTCCAGCTGACGATCCCATTTGCGTTGATTGTAAAATAACAAATAGTGGAAGTTAAGAGGGCCGTATTTGTCGCCATACAACTTCATCAGCTCGTCGACTTCATTATCGCTCAGTGCACGCAATATATCGATATCCTTATCGCTCATTTCGATTAAAAGCGCTGATTACAGTTACAATGCCTGAATCTGTCTGTCTGCCGTTGGTCTTGTTCGCGCCTAAGCTAGCGGACTAGCCGGAGCTTATCGCTAGCCACAGCGAACAGGAGCGGATTCAACAAAATAATGAGTTTTCACTTACTTTTCAGTCTTTCTTAAGTCTTATTGAAAACTTTACATTTTTAATTAAAACAATATTTTTTTTAATTTGTGATTCAAGTCTGTTTATAAATTGTATATTGAAGCCTGTTCCGAATTCCGAACGTTTTCCAAAAGTAAGAACGAAACGAAAACGAACGTTTTACTACTTGCTGTTCCCAATTACGATCGGAATGGGCTTGTTTTTACTTTTCGAGCTTGGTTTCGAAAGCGGTTCCAAAACTCATTTTAAGTATTTCAGGTTGAATATAGCAGATAGTAGGTAAACAAGACTAAAACTTCGTTGTTCGAATTTTGTTAGTCAATTGAAGCAACTCTAGCAGTTTTCGGTTGCGAGAGTTGGTAAATTAAAGTTGAATTCAGAACAGCTCGGTTTCTTTTATAAAATACATCAACTGTTTAAACTTGAAGTAGTGATGTTAACCGATTCTAAAAATGTTTATCATTATCATAGTTTACAGTTTATAATTTTAGGTATTTATTTTAAGCCTTTAAATGGAATTTACTTTTAAATCCGGTGACTGTACAGCACACGTTTTGAAAACGACAATTATTGCAGATTTTCGGAATTTGGAACAGCAATAAACTCGTTTTGTATCAAATCCACTTGTTTTCGGGATCCGAAACAGACCCGATTATTAGCTTTATGTTGATTTGCGCGAAAAAAAAAAACTCTGATCAAACGCCGTATTTCAAGAAGAATTTTAGCACAATATGTTAATAAAACATTTATTGACAAAATAGATTTTAAATTATTTTTTGTCAATAAAGTAACTCTTATTAGAACATTTGATTTTTTTTTAAATATAAATCGATTTTATAATTCTAAATTTTTTGTCTTTCGTTTTGTCAAATTACACCATAGCCGTTAAACAAGTGTGACTTAAAACAAATTTTCAAACTATATAAATTTGATAAATAAAAGTTATGCACAAACATTTTGATTAAAAATTTATTAATTGACATCCCAAACTTAAATATAAAATATTTATAAACGAACCCTAATATGTAAAAAAAACAAATCTGTAATTCTATAAAATACATTTATTTAATAGAATATCTTGAGTAAAATCCGCTCCTGAACAAGTCTATTTATTTTGGTAGCTAACGCGTGTAGTCTGATTAGATTTTCGCGCGATCCGATGTCCAATCAGAAGCATGGTGACCGTCCGTTACGATGACGTTGCCGCCATGCAAACCGATATGTTAATTACGATAAGTTCAATCGGCCGCCCGCCGATGACACAAGCTTTGAATTTCTATTAGGTGACAACTACAACAACAACAAAAACAACAAATGTATTTTCCTAGCAACGTAGTCACCTCGTTTGTTTGTTTTTGTTTTTGCTTCAGTCAAACCCAATTTTAGGCACATAATTACATATTGAAATAGTACTTTGAACAATCATGGTGCGCAGTAAGTTGAAAAAAATATTGTATAACTTGAAATTCTGTTAACATTTCGAAAAGTCACCGAGGAATTGGTGCGCAAAAAGTCGGAGCATAATGAGAGATTGATAAGCACACTGGAGGAGCTGTCGCTGCACCAGGAGGACATTGAGTGCATTGAAAATCTGCAGAATTGGTGTCGTGACCTCAAGATTTTATTGCTGCAATCCAACCTCGTGGCTCGCCTCGAGAATCTCCACAAGCTGAAGCGTCTCGAGTATCTCAATGTGGCGGTCAACAACATTGAACGCATCGAGAATCTCGAGGGACTTGAGTCTCTCAACAAGCTCGACCTGACGCTCAACTTTGTGGGCGAGCTGACGAGTGTCGAGTCCCTAAAAGGCAACTACAATCTCCGGGAACTGCTGCTGATAGGAAATCCCTGTGTGGATTATCCACACTATCGGGACTTTGTGGTGGGCACGTTGCCGCAGTTGCACAGTCTCGACTGCACGGAGATTGTGCCCTCCGAGCGCCTGCAGGCGCAGCGTTTGCTCTCCAAGCACCGCGCTGTCATCGTCCAATGCCAGGTAGGATTGTTGATAAAAAATATTGATAAATCGAGAGATTTTTTTGGCCTTAAAATATTTTTAAGCGATCTTTTTGCTAAAAATAATATCAAAATTGATATTCGCGGTAATCATCACTAATTATACCCGTTACTTGAAAAATAAGTAAAAGGGGATATTGTATTCGTTGCAATGTATGTAAAAGGGAGAAGGAAGCATCTCCGACTCTATAAAGTACATATATTCTTGATCAGTGTCACCAGCCGAGTCTGTGTGAGTGCCTAGATCTCAGAGCTAGAGCAACCAAATTTGGCACTTAGATTTCTATAAGCCCCAGATCAGTTTTCAAGATATTAGAAATTTTGTTAACTATTTTTTAACTTAGTAATCTTATGTACTTTAGCGCTAGGAAGAAAAACAAATAAATACAAATACAAATATAATATTATTACCTATAATCCTACTAAATCGTTTCAAGATCGGACAAATGGAAAGGTGGTAATGGCTGATGTAAGTTTCAAGCAATGTACATAAGTGCCTAAAAGCATGCAATAAAAAAATAGTTTATATTTATTTAAATAAGTGACGGGTATCCTATAGTCCGTACCTCGAATATAGCCTTTCCCACTTGTTTTAAGTGAAAATATGACTGATTTAAATAGGTGTTCAAAAATTTGAATAAATTACTGTAGATATTTTTTTGTCAAAAGTATAAAGTACAAATAATATTTATTCATGTCGAATTATTTTCGATATTGATATTTAAAATAATGGCAACGCTCCTACAGGTACATAGGTAGGGTACCGTTATACCGATAAATCGCTTAATATTTTCTGGCAAAAATGTATTTAAGAGCGCTATTATATCAGACGATAATATCAGAAACGAGTTAATTGCAAATCATTTTGTTCGGTTATTCGTCAATGAATTATCGTCAAAATGAATCGAGTTTAAGTATTTGAAAATCGTGTTGTAGATTTTTACATTTATTATTAAATCACTCCAAATACCGATAATATCAATACTATTGTTTATTTTAATAACTATATTATTGTTATTTTTTTTTATATTAAACTATTTTTGATAGGCAGCCCAGGCCATGGAACGGGATGAACAGCGCATACGTGTCGCCGAGCAGCAAGCAGCTCTGGCCGAACAGTGTGCCGGCCTAGAGGATGAAGAGGAGCGCACCCGTGCCTTCTGGAATGCCAAGAGTGAGCACTGTCCCGAGATACGCACAGAGATTGCGCGACGGCATAAGCTGGGCAGGGAGAAAGGCGAGTCCAAGCCAAATCCATTGACCCACAAGCCGAAAAGAACACCGCACCTATTTGCACCTTGTGGTAGACCCTACAATCTAAACCAGGCCAAGCTGCCATTCAAATTTCAGGATGAGTCGGATCACTACAGCCTGCTTCTGGAAGTCTACAAGTTTGTATTGAAATAGTTTCACTTTTACTCGGGAATTCCAAATAAAAGTTAAGGGTTCCTAACAATTCAAATCGGACAAAAAGATTATTTGGATAAATGAGAATTTAACAGAAATACTTTTTTACACTATACTCCATTTTTTATTGAAGAGTTTGAAGCAATTGAATCCGAAAAAAATCTTGGCACATGAGAAAGTTTGGAAAGGAAACATTTGTTTTGTTAAGAAAATGAGTAAAAACACTTTTATTTTTTTTCTTCAACATAAAAATAGCAGGGACCGCAAATAATGATTATTGACGTTTGAGTTATAGAGGTTCAACTGTACATGGGCATTTCCTGAAAATGGTCCACCTCGCCCAAAAACGTAAAATTTATCAAAAACTCACATCTTGTGAAATTTTCATCCAAAAATGTATTCAAGTTATATATTTAAGCAATATACGCTAGAATGAATTCAATAGGATGAACATATAGATTTCAATTTGAATAAATTCACTTTTTCTATAGATTTTTCCCATTTTCTTAAAAATGTACTTCCAAAATGGACCATTTGTATTCTGACGATTACACTAAGTAAGATTGTAACACAAACCATTTTAATACATAGAAATATATTAAATGTTTAATTTAAGACAAGTTTTACAAGCGGTTCTCGATATATCGAATAAAATTTGATGAACAAATTCTTGGAGCAAACTAGGTGGAAATCGTGTCACGTTCGGGATGTCGGGTTACAAATTTCTAATAAAACTTGTAAAATAAATAAAATGATAGTACCATATAAAAATTATTTCTAAAATGGAAATGTACATTATTTAATTATGGTTTAAGATTTTTTTCTATAAATAATTCGAAAACGACAAGTCTTCAAAGCAAGTCTCTTATAATAAAAATTGTGTTGAAAAAATGCATTAAACCCGTGAAAAAACATTTTTGAAAATGTCAACTTTAGCCATTTTTTTTTTTATTTAAAGACGCGACATTTGTACGCGTTCTCTATTCTGGGAATACCCGTATACAACAAAATAAATATAATGAAAAAATAAAATTCACAACTATTAATTATTTATGATTTTTATTTTTTTCTTTAAAAAATAAGTTTAATATCTACAAAAAAAAAATATATATATTGGAATGAAGAGTTTAATTTTGTTTTTATATTAAAATCTATCCAGTCATTTTTATAAGTCAGCAAATAATATTTTTTTTTTTTGAGAAATTTAAATAGTTACGTGTTCTTTTTTTTCTCACAGACATCTGGACACATCGCTCATCAGTGTGGACATACAGACAAACTATGTGCGCGTCACGGTCAAGGGAAAGATTTTTCAAATGGCTTATACCGAGGAGGTCAAACCGGATGATTCCGTGGTGCAGCGTTCCCAAATCACTGGACATCTTCAGATCATACTTAAGAAAGTCAAGTCCAATGAGCTGCTCAGCGTCAAGTCCTATGCTCCGGCCAAGCGGTCAACCAATCCCGGCCAGCGGTGAGATGTGAAATTGTGACTTGTTGTTTATCAATCATCTCATTCAATGTCTTGCAGCGTTCCTGAAAATGAACCCCAAGGCGTTGTGGATATTAGCAGTATATGTGCACCGCCCGATCTGCCCGATTTGATATAATCTGGTAAGTCTGGAATCTCATTTGATGTTTATTTAAAAATGGTTTATTTAAATAATTTTTGTTTTTTTTATTTTTGGGGTTTTTCAATTTTTTTTTTTGTTCATCATCATCATCATCAATTTGTCTCTCTATGCTGCTCTTACAATCCTGCTGCTGCCTCCTAGTCAATCATTCCGTGCTGACCCAGATGCCTATATACTATATATATATATATATATAGTATATATATAGTTAATATTTGTTACATCTGTATATTATAAACTTATGATGATTTAATTGAATAAAAACAATGCAAACAATTGGGCAAAACAAAAATGAATCGTTTCACTTAATTATACAATACAATATATAGTAAGTGTATATAAGGTGTGTATGTGTGTTTCTTTTTTCTTTTTTTGATTTATATAATGTGTATGTAAATATAAAGAATATGTTGTTGTCGTCTTTTGGCTAATTATGTTTCTGTTTAATGAATATATCTGAATGCCTACAAGTTACGGAAACCGTTTGCCAAATAAGGTCTGCTTAATTAATTAATGTATTTGATTTGGATTGGGGTTGATTTTCATTATATTTTGTTTATTGGCTTTTACAATGCACTAAGTCTTGTCAAGTTTACAGAGTTTGAGTTTGGTTCCAACTAAAGCAAAAGCAAAAAAAAAATACAAACAATTGCATATTTTAATTTTTTTTTCTTAGATAAATCGGATTTGTAATGGAGTAGAGTTCGATATACATACTGAATATACATATATGTATGCATGTATAATTGATGAGCAGTTGCAAGTTGAAGTTACGAAATAAGTGAGTTTCTCCTCCATCTCTCTGAGCAAACAGCAAAAGGGATTTTGGACACATTTTTTGTCTCATTCTATCTCATTTGTTGTCCTCCTTGTCTTTTTCACATTGTCTCAGTCTCAGAGCAGCGCTTTTTAGTTTCGACCGTAAAAAATTTGTGGTTTTTTGTTGGATAGTTCTATTATCTGTTCTCAGTGCTTACGAGTGAGGATCGATCGACCTTTTGGGCTTGCTGTATTTTCATGAATTCAATTATTATTATAATTATTATGGTAATCGTTTGCAGTCATTACTTTTTCATGGGTTTTCATTTTTGTTTTTGTTTTGTTTTTTTTTTTTAAGTGGATAGCAACAATCTTGTATTCTCTCTCGCTCATATAATATTTCGGTTTTTGTTAGTTGTATTTTAAATAGTATTGTATTGTTTGGTTTTGTTTTTTTTTTTAGGTGTGGTTGTGCAGTTGTTTTTGTTTTTTGTTTTATTCTTAATACAAGTATTCTCGCTTATTTATGTTTGCTTGCGTTTGCGTTTATCGTTTTGCTTAAGTCCTTTGTTTTTATTTATGATTTTGTTTTGTTTGGTTTTGTTTTGGTTCTCATAGAAAACGTATAATAAAACTTCGAACAAATAAAAAACATTTCGAAAAAAGCGTTTTGCATTCATATTTTGTTTCTCTCTGTTCGTTGTTATTGTTGTTTGCATGTAGTTGTTGTTCTTGTTGTTGTTGTTGTTATGGTTGCTGCGGCTAGACACAAATTCTTAACATTTACATGTTGAAAAACGAGGTAGGACATTGTATTTGTTGTTGTTATATTTATGTGTTGTTTGTCATTGAATTAGGAATAATTATAAACAAAAAGGGCCCGAATCAAGCGGCTAATTGGTTAACTTTTCAGCATGAAAAGCGCAAAAAGTCAAATTGTCAAATAAATTAGAAATAGCAATACATATTTTGGTTATACCTTGAGACTTATATCATAATTGTATGTTCAACTAATCTAAGATAAACTAATAAAAACGCTTAACGAATTCGAATACAGATTCGAATCGATCGGATTGCCCCGCCTTTCTCACTCCGTCTCCAAACTTATTCTCACTAGTTTTTTCTTTTCATTTTGGATAGAACACGAGACGAAATGGCGTTCGGAATACACAGGTCGTTAGCCGAATACAAAATTATAATTATACATGTGTGTGTATATATATATTTTATAATAATTAAAGCGCCTTTCTTCCGCTGTGTCTACAAAACCTACAACTACATTGCGTTTCTATGTGTGTGAGTGTGTGTGAGTGTTGTTTGTTGTGTGAGCTGCTGCTGTTGTTGTTGCTGCTGTTCTTCATGTTGCTCTTGGAGTGTTGTGTTGACAACTGTGCGCTGTTCAGCAGCATTTTAGTCCGCAATCACATACACATCCACAGTCACATTCGCATTCACATTCACAGGCAGAGCAGTGATGGGGAGGGGCATGTGTGTGTGTGGGTGTTTGTTTTTTGGGGGGGTTGAGGGAGGCAAGAAAAATTGACTCTTAGACCCGCAGGATCTCGCACGCTTTGTTATAGCAAATGGCTATCCAATCGGGTTGCGTGGCACCCCATTGTATTTGATTGACTTCGCCTTCAGCAGCTGTATAGGCTAAAATTGGATCCTCGATTGCGCGTGGCATTTGTTGTATATCCCAGATCAGTGCTTGGTGATCATCACCGGCAGTGCAAATGTGACAGGAACTGCAAAACAAAATCCCATATTAATGCTTTAATTAGTATCTCAATATAAATACGAGGGCTGCCTGATAAGTCATTCCCCTAAGCGGATAAATGCAACTTTTTTAAATAAAATTAAATTTACTTGATCAACCTCATCGGTTTCATCACTTTTAAATAACAATATTCAGGCCTGTTCCGAATTTCGAAAACGAACGTTTTACTATTTGCTGTTTCCAAATCCGATCGATATGGGCTTGTTTCGAACGTTTTGAAATTTATTTAAGTATTTCAGGTTGAATTAAGCAGATAGAAGCTAAATTAGTCTAAAACTTCGTTGTTCGAATTTTGTTATTCAATTGAAGCAACTCTAGCAGCTTGAGATTGCGAGAATTGGTATGGACAACAAAAATAAAAGTGGAATTCAGAACAGCTCGGTTTTTTTTTTTATATAAAATATTTTATAGATCCTTTAAAAAAAATTCTTTTAATAAATACTTCAACTGTTTAAGCTTGAAGTAGTTATGTTAATCGATTCTAAATATTGAACATTATTATAATTTTCAGTTTATGATTTTAGGTATTTATTTTAAAGCTTTAAATGGCATTTACTTTCAAATCATTTGACTCTACAGCACACGTTTTGAAATCGACAATTATTGTCGATTTTCGGAATTCGGAACAGCAATCAACTCGTTTTTTTTTTGGAATTGGGAATAGACCCGATTATTCAAGAATTAAAACTGAAATTTGATGCTGTTAAAGTTAAAGTTGTTCACCATAAAATGTTTGCAAAAAAAAACGATGTGTTCGACCTTCAAGAAACTAAACCCCAAAAAAATTCGAATGATTAAAAATGTTGCGTTTCCCACTTGGGACAATGACTTGGCCGACTATCCTCGTCTAAGAGTTGATGTCTTACCTATGCGGCGCCCACGCAATACCGTTGACGCACGCTCTGTGATTGCTCAGTCTTGCAACAGGTGTACAAGGAACACGAACATCTAAAATAATAACTTCGCATGAATCCATGGCAACTGTGGCTAAGTAATTCGGATCCTGTTTGTTCCAGGCCAAGCGCAGCAGCGCCGTGTGCGCAGGATCCTAATTGAAATAATAATTATATTAATAATGGTAAACAATTAAAAATTATTTACAATCTATTCACCTCATAGATAATGGTCGAGTGCTCCAGGTGACGCAGATCAAACATCCGCACAGAGCCATCAGCGCCCACAGAGGCGAACATATCCCGGCCGCCGCCGGCACGTGAAAATGCAATATCATAGACCTCCTTGTCGTGTGCTATCAGCTGCGTCTTCACATGACCGGCAACATAGACGCGAGCGTGCGGCTGTCCCGTTTCCAGGCCCCATATTGTGCATGTTGTGTCTATCGATGATGTGCCAACCAGATTGGGATCAACCTCATTCCAATCGAACGATGTGAGCGGCGCACAAAAGTCACTGTTTTTATTGTTATTCAGCACACACTCCAGACGTGTATCCGGCTCACCGGCGCGCCAAACACGTAAGTAATCACCGCTGGTGGCCAACAGATCGGGATAGATGCCCTTGGAGTCTGGTATCCACATAATTTTCGTTGTAGGATATGGATGGTCAAAGGTGCTGATGATACAACAGAAAACAATATTAAGGTCGTTAAAGGAAATGGAATATACAATACATCATTTGAAATGCCTGTAGTTCTATGTACTAGGATTCGGGCATGTTAAGAAGCAGGCATTAAAACCCTAACCGAAACTTTAACCTTTGACTTAAAAAACCGATTGATATTTAAAACCGTTACTGAAACTGTAACCGAAAAAAAAATTCCATTTGACCGAAACCTTAAAGCCGAAACTCTGTAAATCAACATAACCGTTTAGTAACCGTTTCATTTATTAGGATTAATTTTGGTTTTTCATACATCCAAAACAAAAAAAAAAATTTTTCATTTTGATTTTTGATATAAGCTTTTCTGATGTTTAATTTTGAATTTTTATTTGTAATATTCATGATCGAATTATTATTGCACTGAATAAGCGCAAATAAAATAAATTTGTTAAATGAAATATTAAAATTGTTAAAATGAAGAATATGTGAAATAAACATTAAGAAAGTAATGCCTTTTTAATTACTATATTTATACTATTAATATAATTATATTTTTGCAAAGAAGTTTATTTTTTGTGAACCGAAACCATACCGATATTTCAAAACCGAAACATACAAAAACCGGTTTACAGTTACGAAACCTTTATTTAAAGAATTTGCGTAACCGACAACCGAAAACCTTAATGCGGTTTTAATCCCTGTTAAGAAGCCTTTACAGTCTTCCGTCAGTTTGTTTGAAGAAAAAGAAATGTTTTGTTTTAGTTTCGATGCTTTGTCCGAAATTATTTGATATTGCTGAAATTCTATTGCAATGCGGAACTATCAATATTGCCAGATTTATTTCTCTCTGTTAGAGAAGACTTCTCTCTTTCCAGGGTCTCAAATCGAAACGAACATCGGTCTAAACTACGGCTTCGGTTCGATTAGACAAAATCTTAACATATCGGTTCGCAACGGTTAGCGGTAAATTTAATGATCGATCAAACCGAAAGTAAGCGTTATGCATAAATCGGTTGTTTCGGTTAGAATAAATTCGTTTTATGTTAAAGTATAAAAAAAAAACGGTGTTTCGGTTACGGTTGCCAATTTCAGTCGGTTAATACCGGTTTACGGTTGAGGACTCGATAACGAGTCCCTGTTAATCCCGGTTTCCTTCCAGCCATACTTGGTCGGTTGCCTCACCTTTTAGCACTAAATTCGCTGGTATCCTCATCCAGGCTAATGATTTGCACTTTGTTGTTGTATTCCTCAATGAAACTGCCCAGTGCCAGCCGGAAACGTTTGTCCGGCCGCACACTCCAGTTCATGGAGTACAAGGGCCATGGCGCCAGGTATTTGTAGATTTCCTTGCGTTTGCCGGCGGTTGATGACATAACTGCAAAATTAGAGATTACAATAATTGCAATTGAAATAAACAACAATAAATAAACCATCAGATGCTGCTTACCTAAATATTTATGTGTGTGTGTGTGTGTCGGGGGAATTGAAAGAAGAAGACAAGACGAAGATCCTAGTTGCAGACGCGAAATTAACCAGAAACCGAACTTCTACACAAGGTTTATCCCCCAAAAGCTAGCTAGGCGGGGTGGGGGGCGATGGTTGGTTCAAGACAGAGCTGCTAAAAAAAAAAACAAATGACGATGCCAATGCAGATGATGATGCGAATGATGATAATGACGACGAGACGACTTAAAATCCGAAAATTAACAAAAAAACGCTGTACTCTTTGGTTTACTGCAACAAATAGAACAAATCGAATATTAGGTTTATCAAATTATATTGTACAAATTGTGAGTCTTATGGGTTTGTTATTTTTTGAGTCTTATTTTCTTTGTTGCTCACTTCATTTTGTATGACGACGTTGGCGGCGGCGGCGCAGGCTCAAGTGTTGCCCACTCAGCCTTTTCCGGTTAGATTTAGCTATTTAATGTCCAGAGTCCTTCTAATGTTTATCAGTAGCTAGAACGGCGGTAATTTGTAGCTCTTCTGAAATTAGTTAATTGCATTCTGGTTAATTGCAGTTTCTCTATAAATATATGTTGTGCAGTGAGAAAAGGTATGTTTGTTAAGATCAGAATTGAATTTAAAGCATAAAGGTTGGAAGTCTTAACAGATTTAGCCAAGATTGGTTTTTTTTTTTTTGCAAATACAAAAGTTGGCAACACTGAATGTAATGCGACGCGACAATTGCGGCTGCTAGGTTTTGTTTATAAATAAGTAAATACGGCTTAACGCACTACACGAGCTATATCATTGGCAACTGCAATTAATCATTTCCTCAAGTAGCCATTTTTAATTAAATATAACTTATTCATTATTTGATTTCTTTGTAAAAATTTTTCACACCTGAACAGAATTTTCTCTTAAAATGTATATACACGGCGGAGTTGCCACTTTTTCTGTTGATGGTAATGGCGACTCAAGTCGATAATTTATGATTTAGCTACCATCTGCGGTACGATGGGAATTCATACATTAATTTTCTTTTATCGATATTCATATTGATGCAGCCCTAGAATAATATAGTTCTTTTGGAAACAGGTTCAGTTAAGTTTCAATGATCCCGCTCAATTGAACTTGTTCTGGGTGAATCGACACAACTTTAGTTCCAGTTCCATGTTCTTATTTCGTGGCTCGAAATTTCAAAATATTTTGAAAAGTTCATGAAGTACAATTTCAATAAACCAAAATAGTTGTAAATCATTTAAAATAATAAAGTTTATTTTAAAAGATGTTTGGTGCACGTCACTCTTCGCATGGTGAAGCTGGTATATTAATTCAAAATAAATTTAAAAAAAAATCAACAAAAATATAAAAAAAATTCTAGTTTCAAAATAAGCAAAGTACCAAACAAAAAAAAAATCATTTTTTAAAAATTGGAATATTTTGGAAATTGTGAGTTTTTTTCTGGGGCTGATAATTGCCACCAAGTTTTGGGAGCCAAGGCTGCCACCTTGTTTTTCCAAAGTGGCAACTCTTTAGGATAGAATTGTGTTTTTTTTTTATCTCTGGCAAGTTCGTCAGAGCGAAGTGAGTTCTGCGTGCTGTGGGCTAAAAATTGCATATAAAAAGCCAATAATATAAGTTATTACCATGTAAAGCAGCTCTTGTAGTGTAATTCATAGATAGTTTAGTTTGTGCGTGAGAATTGGTGATACAATTAAGCGTTACGGAATTTTTTTTCTAGCGTCGTGAGTGGGCTGTGTCGGATGATGAATTTTATAAATAAATTGCTGATACTGGCTGCCATTGATTCATTGACACTGAACTCCTTTTAGATGCGTGCACTAAAATGTTAGCGTTCTGAAATAAAATTCACAATCGAAGTCGTCACTTTTCCACTTTCCATTTTTGAGAAAGATATTTCACTTTGCGTAATTCGTACGTTGCCTGCTTGGCCGCGTATATGTACACATCGATGTATGTGCATATGTGTGTGTGTTTATCGTCTGTTGGTGTGTGTGTTAGTGTGTCGCTGTCGCCAATATCAATATTGCTATCTCATTTGCGCGCATGCCGTTTATAGGCCAGGCAAAGCAGCGCAGTTTTACTACAGCCGCTACCGCCGCACCACCCAACGAACGGGAACGTGGCGACCGCCAGCGCCAGCCAGCTGTGTGTGTGCTTTTAAGCGCTTTTATAAATAGATTCGCCTTTTTTCTTTCTTTCGTTTTATATTTTTTTTGCTTTTATTATAATTATTTCGATTTTTGACGCGATTTTCGGCATCGTTGCTTCGCATTGGCGCATTGGAATGTGTGAATCTGAATGAGTTGTAGTGGTGCTGTTTATGGTTGTAATTGTAGTTGTATTCGTATTTATGAACGAGAGATCGATATGATAGTGACCATGTGTCTGTCTGTTTGTTTTCGTGTATGTGCATGTGTATGTGTGTGAGAGTTTGTGGCGCCCTACCCCACACACATACGAATCGTACGCACACTACGAAAAACGAGCAACGGTTTCCTCGGTTACAATGACATTGCGCGCCGTATAGGGCCGTAGACAGCCTGGCGGCGTCTTATACGCATACATATACAACTTCACTGTTACCGCATAGCTACCCCCACACACACACATGCACCGGCAGCGTTGTTGTTGGTGTTGTTAAGGCAAGCTGCAGCGCCAGCTCAGTGACGTGAAACTTTACGAGTATTGTGTGATATGTGCATATTTTTTTTGTAGTTTGTTTTGTTATTTTGTAAACAACATGAACATGACGCGTCGACTTCGCTGTTAAGTCCGTGATAAATTTATCGTATTCGTTATAAACTGCGATTGTGTTCCTCTAAACATATGCACATTCAAAACATACATACATACATAATTATTTACTATCGAAGGTCGCTCATGTTAAATATTCTCTTTACAGTTTGCCTATGCTCTACTGCAACAATAACGGGTCTTACAAGTAGCATAAGTAACAACAACAACAACAACAGTAATAGTAACAAACAAAAACAACAAATACAACAAAAAAGCAACAACAATTATTAACTATGTAAATAAGCAGCAATTAGCAAAGAGAGCAACTGCAAGTCAAGGTGAGTGTGTGTGTATATTTGTGTGCATCTCGCATGGCCATTTTAAAAGCTGCTCTCTCACTCAGCCTCATTTACTTTCACTCTCACTATTACAGCAATAACATCAGAGCAACAACAACAAGGAGCAGCAAACACACACACAAAGAGAGAGAGAGAGAGAGGTGAAAAGAGAAAAAACTGGACATTTTGCCAATTAGCAAAAGAAACAACAACAACAACTTAGTCAATTCGCAACGGCTAAAGTAACAGCAACAACGGCAAACTGGTCCGATTGAAGCGGTAGAACGCTGCTGCCACTAATATGCGTGTGATTTCGCCGCGTAGATCGTCAACGTCAGCAGCGGGCAGTGGCAGTCTCTACGGCACAACGTCGGCCAGCGGCGCTGGCAGCTCGAGCAGCACCGGCACCAGCAGCAGCACCAGCACCGGGGTCGGAGGCGCCACAACTAACGGCTATTCGCGCTACTCAACGTACTACGATCGCGGCAGCAGCCTATCCAAATATCTGCCCTCATCAGCTGGCACGGCATCATCATCGTCATCATCTGCATCATCATCTGCCTACAATCATTACAGCAGCAGCGGCAGCGGCAGCGCAATCAACAGCAGCAGCCATTATCCCAGCTCCTATTCAACATACTCCTCGTCGTATACGCCGCGTGTGAGCACACAGCGGAATAGCATTGGAGCCACATCGTATCTGAGCGGCGGTTCTGGCTCCCTTGGCAACTCTGGATATCGAACCAATTCATCGTATTTGAGCAGCTCCAACTATGATACAAATTCGTTCGGCCGATTCGGAGTGAGTGTAAAATGATGTTTAATAATCGCTTTAGCCACACCCCCCCTGCCCCCTGCCCCTCTGCCCCAACCCCACCACCAGCCACCCCCTTTACCATTATCTTATATTAATTAATTTTTGATGTACATGCATACATACTTATACATACATATGATGAACGTTCACATTGGTGGCTCATGAAAGAAATATTTCGTGTAGAACTCTTTCACTTCAGTTTTGAACTGGGAACATATTTGGGCTTCAAAATCGAAGCAAAAAATACAAACACATGAATAAACGCACACTGTCAAACACACGCACACACACACACACATATGTATATACATTGCATACATACATGCACATTATCGTCGTTTGGCTTGAAATCAGCTAGATCAATCAACCATCATGAAAGATAAACAAGGATTGTTGTCTGTTGTATGCATATCGTATATATGTATATTCAAATATCGGGGCTGTTCGGAATTCAAATACTTTCTCTTAGACACTTTATTTGGTATTATTAAGAAATGCACATTTTAAAGAAAAATGTGTAAAAAAACACAATAAACTATGGAATGGAAAAAGGGTTAAAAAATGTACTAATTTTCAAAAGGATTGAAAATAGAGTGAACATGATTTCGGAACAGCCCTGTGTATGTGTATGTAGTCTATGTGTTTGTGTCAATAGCAATGCGTGTGTAAATGCATATGTGTGTATGTATGTCAGTGTGTGTGTGTGTGCGTTTAATATATAAAACTATTTTTAATCAGCTTTGGCTGCGCGTTTCTCATGTTAAGCATTGTCCAAAAGTCACAAGTCGCCCCATGACATACACTTACCTGGTCGTCACCCACCGCCCACCTGCCACCTCCTGCCACTTTCACGATCATTGTATGTTCATATGTATATGTACATGGACATAAGACATACATGTATGTATATTTCGATGGTCTCATCATTCACCTAGGCACGCCCTAGTTGGCTATATGTTTATTAGCATGCCAAACCAGAGCCACGCCCCTTCTCCCCCCTTTTGCTACAATACTTTTTAAGCAGAGCCCATCCCTACCGATGTACCTACACATATGTACATATATACTTACGAGGGTCGGCTTATAAGTCATTGACCTCAGTAGGAAACGCAACATTCTTGATCAAATTATAATTTTTTTTTAAGAGTGCATTTCATCAACTGATGGCTGTTTAAGGTTTTTGGGAGTACGGTCACACTGCTTAATTTTGTCAAAAATTTACAGTGAACAAATTTGAGAAATTAGTAAAAAAAAATTAGTTTGAAATATCATGTGCTTATTAGATATATGTTTTAAAATGTACAAATCGAACGATACGACTAGCATTAAATCCGACAATAATTATGTAGGCAATTTGTACCGTCGAAATGCAATATAAAAAATTTACAGCTGAAAAGCTTCCGAAAAATGAACACAGAAACTCTTGAAAAAGTCAGAACGGTTCGCATTTTGATGGATTTTCTGTTTAATTTTTTTAAAAAACGACTTAATTAAAACGATGAAACGGAAAATTTTATCAGGTATTAAAAGCATATTTACCATGTCAAAATTGAGTACATTTTGCTAAAATTTGGTTCTGCTCCCTTCACATTCTCCGGACTTAGCCTCATATAAAAATTATAGTTTTCTAAGATTTTCTCTTATTCTCTTTTTATTTGAAAGATGTTAAGAAGTTGTTGGTTCGTTAGATGAAGTGAGTTGCTAAAAAGACAGATTTTCTGAAATGTAATTATATTTTCATATAAAGAAGTTGCAATTATCTACTTGGAACAATGACTTGTCAGGCCACCCTCGTATGTACAGCTGCGGTCAAAAAAATAGTAGTGCCTGCTATGATCTTACAAAAGCTCAAAATTTAAAGACTTTTAATTTATCCAAATTTTTTGTTTAATTTTTTTAAGATACGTTATTATATTGTAAATCCATCTGAGAAATCAAAGATAGTGAACAGTTATTATTTTTCGACTTAGCAATTTTTTTCTTGTAATAGTCTGAAAAATGGGCGGTCAAAATAATAGTAGTGAATGCCTTAAAAGTGGAAAAAAAGGATATTAAGCAGAAAAGGCACTTGATTTGATATTTATAATTGTAATTTGATAATTTTCTATAAATTGTATAAAAATATATTTTGCTTAGAGTTGTTACAATGGGGCGTGGCAAGCATTGCACTCCAGAAAAGCGTGCTCCCATAAACAATTTATTTCTAAAAGGATAACGTTTAAGGAAGTGGAAAAATTTGGTTAGATGATTGCCAACCATAATCAGACAAACGCCATTAAGTAGTCGCCAAAATAGGATAAATGTGGAAGACCTCGATCCATGTCCAAAAGACTAGTGACAAAAGTAGTGAGGTTTTTGAAACGCGACCCTTTTGCTCCTGCAGCACTTATAAAAAAGAACTTTGGTATGGACCAAAGTGTGTAAAACATTCTTAGATGTTTGCGAAATAATAATCTGGCAGAAAGAAGCCCGTGAAAAATTCCGTTATTAAAAAAAATACCTGCCCAAAAGCGATTTCGATTTGCTAAGGATCATCTGAATTAACCCTAGAGAAATAAAGAAACCTCTAGTGGTCGGATGTGTCCAAAATTATTTTTTTTGCTGATCGAGGATCTCGACAACATGTAAGGAATCCGTTAAAGTCCGAATATCAGCCCAGATTCACCTGCAGGACCATCAAACATTGTGGTATGAGAATAATAACCTGGGCGCATTTTCACATTCCTGGGTCCAACCCATGTAATGGATCATAACCATAATGGAAAGGCACGAACAAGTGAAAATTCTGCAGGACACTATCTTCACCGTATTTTTCAGATGATATGCCGATAATTTGGAGGTTCCAACAGGACAAAGACCCAAAGCATATCAGCAAATCTTCGAAAGAATGGTTCACGTAGAAAAAGTTAATGTAGTGGAGTGGTCACCACGGTCCCCCGATCTGAATCCCATTGAAAATTTGTGGTCCGATATGAAGAAGGATATTGCCAAGCACCAACCAACAAATAATATTCATCTTTGGAAGATCGCTAGGAGCGCCTGGAGCTCAATACAAACAGAACGATGTAAAAGCCATGATCCGTCGTTGTAAGGCGGTAATTCAAGATAAAGGCTTCACAACAAATTATTAAATTTGTTAATTATTAAGTGCATTTCACATATCTAACCTTTTAAATAAAAAAAAAGGGGTTTTGAATCGTTTTCATCATTAAAATATTTGAATATGTTCATCACTACTATTATTTTGACCGCCCATTTTTCAGGCTATTGCAAGAAAAAATTCCTAAGTCGAAAAATAATAACTGTTCACTATCTTTGATTTCTCAGATAGATTAACAATATATTAACGTATCTTAAAAAAATTATATAAAAAATTTGGATAAATGAAAAGTCATTTAAATTTTGAGTTTTTGTAAATTCATTGCACGCACTACTATTTTTTTGACCGCAACTGTACATATGTATTTTCTGTTGTTCTTGACACACGTTTGACAGTTGGCGGCATTTTGAAGTTGCATTTTCACTTTGCTAACTTGTCATTTCTTCTTATCGTTGTTGTTGTTGTTGTTTTTGTTGTTTTGTTCCTTTTACGCTGTTACACATGTATGTTGCACAAATGTGCGATAAGGCGGCGGATGCGTCATGACCACAAACATAGACCCACCCGCCGCGGCACGGCAATGGAATGTTTTGGCCAAGCCGAACCACTTGTTGGCACTGCTCCAACAATGGCAGCACCAACAACACGGCAACTGCAGCAACAACTACAACAACAACAACAACAATGTGGCTCACCGCCCTTGTGCTATCTACATACATGCATATGTTAATATGTATACACTACATACATATACAGACATGGATTTGTTGTGGCATTAAAATTAAAAATCGCAACAAGTTAAATGTGATGATGCATTGTTGGTATGTGTATGTGCGTGCATACATGCATACATACTGATGTATGTATATACATACAGCTGCGGTCAAAAAAATAGTAGTGCTTGCCATGAACTTACAAAAACTTAAAATTTAAAGACTTTTAATTTATCCAAATTTTTTATTCAATTTTTTAAAGATACCTTTTTATATTGTTAATCAATCTGAGAAATCAAAGATAGTGAAAATTTATTATTTTTCGACTTAGCAATTTTTATCTTGTAATAGTCTAAAAATTGGGCGGTCAAAATAATAGTAGTGAATGCATTAAAAGTGGGAAAAAAAGGATATTAAGCAGGAAAGGCACTTGATTTGATATTTATTTTTGTAATTTGATAATTTGCTATAAATTTTATATACCATTTTTGGCTTAGAGTTGTTACAATGGGGCGTGGCAAGCATTGCACTCCTGATAGGCGTGCTCGTATTAAAAAATTGATTCCTAAAAGAATAACGTCTTTAAGAAAGTGGAAAATTTGATTAGATGATTGCGAACCATAATCAGAAACGCCATTAAGTACTCTCCAAAATAAGATAAACGAGGAAGAACTCGATCCATGTCCAAAAGTCTAGTGACAAAAGTAATGAGGTATTTGAAACGCGACCCTTTTGTTCCTGCAGCACTTATAAAAAAGAACTTATGTACGAACCAAAAGGTGGAAAACATTCTTGGATGCTTGCGAAATAATAATCTGGCAGAAAGAAGTCCGGAAAAAATTCCGTTATTGAAAAAAAATACCTGCCAAAAGTGATTTCGGTTTGCTAAGGAACACTTGAATTGGCCCTTGAGAAATAAGGAATCTTCTAATGGTTGGATGTGTCCAAAATTATTTTATTTGGTGGTCGAGGATCTCGATAACATATAAGGTATCCATAAAAATCCGAATATCAACCCAGATTCACCTGCAGGACCGTCAAACATGGTGGTTCGAGAATAATGATCTGGGCGCATTTTCACTTTACGGGGTCGAACCCATGTATGGGATCCAAAACCATAATGGATAGGCACGAACATGTGAAAAATCTTCAGGACATTATGCTACCGTAGTTTTCAGATGATATGCCGATAATTTGGTGGTTCCAACAGGACATAGACACAAAGCATACCAGCAAATCTGCAAAAGAATGGTTCGCATAAAAAAAAGTTAATGTATTGGAATGGTTCCCACGGTCCCCCGATCTGAGCCCGATTGAAAATTTGTGGTCCGATATCAAGAGGGATATTGCGAAACATCAAACAAAATATAATATTCATCTTTAGTAGATCGCTAGGAGCCCCTGGAGCTTAATACATCCAGAACGATGTCAAAGCCAGGTGGACTCCATGATCTGTCGTTGTAAGGCGGTAATTCAAAATAAAGTCTTCACAAAAAAGTATAGGATTTGTTAATTATTAAGTGCCTTTCACATATCTAACTTTTTAAATAACATAAAAATTAATTTAGGCTTGATTTCATCATTAAAATATTGTAATATGTTCATTACTACTATTATTTTGACCGCCCATTTTTCGGACTATTAACAAGAAAAAAATTGCTTAGTCAAAAAATAATAAACTTTCACTATCTTTGATTCCTCAGATGGATTTACAATATAATAACGTACCTTAAAAAAAATAAATAAAAAATTTGGATAAATTGAAAGTCCTTTAATTTTCAGTTTATGTAATTACATTTGCACGCACTACTATTTTTTTGACCGCAACTGTATATATAATTTATATATTTATCAAAAATGTATGCATTGCATTTGTCATAAACACATGCGAAAATCTAAAAGGTGTTCCATCAACATCAACCCACGCATGATTTATCGTTATCGATAACAAATTAGCTGTTTCTCACGTTCTCAATTTTGATAACGCGCGCAATTTGTGCAAGTCACTGACAGCACTTTTGCGGATCGAAGATCAATTAAATATAATAAAGAGAATACATGTGAATGAACACATCAAGCGTCTGTGGCATTTGTTTACCCCATTTGCGAATATTCATTTGATTGCTCAAAATGTGGCTATAACTATTTATAACTTAAAATCAAATGAATTTCGGCTAAAGCGATTACAACTATTTTCTTCCGATTGATTTTGAATTCTGGACAACGTATAATAAAACGAAAATCGTTTTTAGCTTTAGAACAAAAAATAAGAGATACAATTAATTTGTTTAAAAAGAAATTAAAATTTAAAATGTACTGCAATCAAGAAAACCTCATCCAAAATAATTAACTTGTCTAAAAGTTATTTCATTCAATGCGAAAAACAGGTGCGTTTAATATCGCGCTTGAAACGCATTGTTTTTTTCGCATTGCATACTTTTGGGCGGGCTCTGCGACTCGATTTGAGTATGTGTGGCTGCGTGTGTGTGTGTGTTTTTATTTCAGAATTGTTATTTTCTGTGTTTAAATTTATTAATTTTATTTTTGGTGCTTATTATAATTCCACCTTTTTTTATACTTTGTTTTTGTTTAAATGAATTTTGTTGGTTTGTGTTGCTGCCCATCTTGAAACCGAACACATGTAAAAATCGTTATCGTTGATCGTTAACCGTTAATCGTTATCGCTATATCACAATCAAAAACTTAAAAACGTCAACTGTCAATCGTTACACATTTGTATAAATGTTTCGACCAACAACCACAACACGCAACATTCCCGACACTCTCAGTTGTCGCGTCGATCAAAGGGCACAACATCAAATGGCGATGTGACACCATCATCAATATCGACAACGTCAGCGGCCAAGGGCTCCAAGAAAGACGATTATGTGACAAAGAGACTGCCACCAAGCGGTGCTGGCAGTGGCAGTGGCAATGTCAATGCCAATGATGCCACAAATGGCAGCACATCGAAACGTTTGTCCAGCTCATGCTCATCATCATCCCTAGCACTTTTAGTTGCCACATCCGGCCTGGACATGTACGAAAAGTATAGTCCGTCTAACTATAAACCCAACCGTGAACTGTCACGTTCCAGATCGGCGGTCAATGAAGCCGACACTGATAACAGCAACAGCAACAACAACAAATGCAGCAATGATAACAACAATAACACCACATGCACCGTAACACTGGACAGGCCCAGAAGCAGCCGATATAGTCGCTTATACAGCAACAGCAGCGATGGTGGCAGTGGTGAGTCAAGTGCCACAACAGGTGAAACAACATCAGCATCAAATCTGCGACAGCACCGTAGTGGCTCCGGCAGATTCACATTGAGCAACAGCAATAGCAGCGGAGATGTGCCCACGGCCACGTTCACGCTGCGCAGCAATCGAACACGACAACAACGCAACAGCAACAGCAATAGCAACAACAATAACAACGACACGCCCACAAGCAATGGACATGCGACAGAGATACAGAATGGACTCGATGCCAAGCTAAATGGACTCTCGTTGTTGTCAACATCGCCCAAGCGCAATGCCATCTATGATAGCTCCAGTTTAACAACAACAACAACGCCAACAACAACGGCAACAACCAGCACAGACACCACAGACGATGCAACGGTGACTTGTACAGAAAATGTCACAGCTAATGGCAATGGCAATGGCAATATCAATGGGGAAACTGATGGCGATGTTTGTGCCACGGCAACATTGACTCTGGCAGACAAGGTAAACCGATAACCGATAACCGATAATTGATAACTGCAAATGCTGATATAACAAGAGCAACTGTACTAATCGCATGCCCAGGGCTGCCACCCCGTTTGTGGAGTTAGTCCCGCCGATAACTCTGTTTAACTTAACTATCGATCTAAGCATATATAAAGTTTACGAAATTTTCTGTGTGCCTTTCATTTATTTTCTGTGGTTGTGTGTGCGTGCGAGTGTGTATGCGAATAATCATACGTTGTTGCTTTTGCTTTGCTCTGCAGCCTTCCTCCCCCTCCCCCCACTTCAAGACCCCTTTGACCCCTTTGTTGGTCCATTATGCATAGCTTTGTGTTAGGAGAACGGTGTGCCAAGCAATCAATTGGATTAATCATCGTTTCATATAATATATGTGCATACATACATATCGAGCCCTATTTGCGACAATAACGTATGCGCCAAAACGCAATTTTACAGGAGAGAGTTTTTTAGGTTTCGTTAAGTTGATTTCTTCGAGTCATTTGTCGCTTACGTTATTATTCACAGGTCAATATCTCCGTAAATATATAAAATAAAAATGTAATATTTTAGGTGCAGATGCGGGTGGTGTTTATAAACATATTGGCATAAAAAAAAAATTTCGGAAAATGGCGCATACGTTATTGTCGCAAATAGGGCTCGATATATATATAAATCAATCACATTGGCATTCTCATTTCACTCTTTTTTTTCTCTCTCTCTCTCTGTCTCTATTTCTGTTATTCGATCTGGCTTTGTTTTGTTCATTGGTTTTCTTATATTTTTTTGATTTTTTTTTGTGGCTAAACCGTTAAACGCAATTTCCATTAATCGATTTACATGATATATGTATTTCTATATATTTTTAGCTAAACTCTTGCAGATCGCATCCATTTTAAACTAAACTAACCAACTAACTAACTCACTTGATTAACTTGTACTCGAAACCAAACCGAAGGCAAAACGTTAAGCTATATAAGTACTTTATTCCCTTGAGCAATCGATACCGATACCGAAACCGAAACCAAAAAGAGAAAATATCGAAACCAAAAACCATTAAAAGATAACGATAACAAAACTGTAAATGTTAATGTAACTGTAACTGTATGTGCAACTGAAGTCGATCATGATTTAGGCAGGCGCTCCAAACAAAGTTCAAATCATTTAAATATATATATATATTTATATATATAGATATAGATATATGTAAAGATATTTCCAAAGAAAATTTTAGTTTAACTTAGTAGTTTGTAATTGCAAACAAGTCCAAATGTGTGTGTTTTGAATAGTTTTGAGAGTATGTATTTTTGGTAAGCACAACACGCCTTTTCGAATTCGATAAAAATTGAAGAAAAACACAACAAGAAACAAGCATCACAACAACAATAACAGGAGAGAACTATAGTTATAATAAAACCAAGCGCAATAATACAAAGAAAGAAAGAAAGAGAGAGAAACCAACCAACAACAACAACAACAGCAACAGCAACAATAACAAGTGTCGCGTCACCGCAGCAACAACAGTTAGCGGACAAGCAGCTGTTGAATGATGTTAGACATTAAGAAAAACAGAGGATTCCATAAGATTCCAGCGTCCAAAGTGCAGCGCGAGGCAGCGACAGCAGACAACAATCAACAAAAACAACAACAGCAGCCACAAAAAGGCAACAGCACCAGTCAACAACAACAGCAACAACAACCACAGACGATCACACGTCACGTCAAAGCAAACAAATCGAGCTCCGGAGGAGGAGCAGGAGGTGCGCCAGGAGCTGCTGTTCCAAAGACAGCGACTGTCAATAGAAGCGTCGCTGCTTGCAGCAACGGACGTGCAACTGTTGCCACAATTGGCGGCAGCAACAATCCGGTGCGTGCGGCAAATCAACGTTACTTTTTGGTATCCAGCTACAAGGATCCCAGCTTCCTCAAGGCGGAGTGCGAGCTGGCCCATGCCCAGGTGACAATTAATACCAAGACACAACGCAACAAGCGCAGCAGCAACGATCACAAAAACAACAACAACAGCAGCAGCAGCAACAATCAGAACAACAACAACAACAAACAAACAGCAGCTGGAATTGGATTGAATGACATGCGTCGACCGACGACGCTCAATGGCAATCAAGCGGCCGGCAACAGCAGCAGCAGCAGTAGCAACATTAATAGCAGCAGCAGCAGAACAGCAACAGCAGCAACAACAACATCAATAGCTAATAACACAACCGTCCACAGGATCGATATCAAATATAGTCACAACCATAGTCATAGCCATAATAATAGCAAGACAAAGGCAACAGTTTCATCCGCAGCAACAGCAACAACAACAGCAACTGTTGGACGTGGCGTTGTGGCTGGTGGTAAGCTGAAGCCGCTAATGTTACAGTGCAACAACAACCACAACGCTATGAATGGTCACAATAGCTACAACAACAATAACAACAACAACAGCAGCAGCAGCAATAATAGCAGCGGCCACAACAACAACAGCACCAGCATGCAACGGCAGCAACAGCAACAGCAACAACAACAACAACAACATGATGATATTAGCTACATTGATAGTGACGATACGCCGCCGACAACAGCTGCTGGCACAACAGCAACATCTGGTGCTGCTGGCACACCAGCGGCAGGAACATCAGCAGCAACAACATCCAGCCAAAAGGTGACCAACATCTGTTACTTTAAGCCCATAACACCGCCATTGCAGCTGCGCAATCAGCAATTGGGCAACAGCATCAGCAATAATGATAAACCAATTGGACAACGTTCGGTGCGTCCCAAGTCCACAATCATCTCCTCGACAAATTCCAACTTTGCCGCCAGCTACGAGAAGTTCAATAGCTATAAGTATACGAATGGCGAGCAGCGGCCAAAGGAGAGGGAACGTGAGCGGGAACGTGATAGGGATCGGGATCGGGATGGGGAACGGGATCGGGAGAGCAGCAATGCACGTCGCTATGGCATCGATTCGTTAAGCATTAAGGCATCCATCGAAAAGTTTAATAATCTCAGCGAACAGAAGCGACAACCGATGCCAGCAATGCGCAGCAATGCAACAGCAACATCAGCCGCAACAGCAACATCAGCAACAGCAACATCGTCGGCAACAGCTGCTGGCAGTGGAGGCGGCAGCAGCAGCAATCTGCAGCAACGTTACGGTGGCAGCGACTTGGAGAACGCAAGGATAGCCGCCGGATATAGCAGCTCATTGACACGGGCCGGATATCGGACATGCGGTAGCAACAACACCGCCACCACCACCACCAACAACGCGCTCTCAACAGCAGTAGCAGCAGCAGCAGCAGCGACAACGATGACAACTCTGGCGCCCATTGGCAAGTCGGCAAATCGCATTGGGCATGGTCTTTTGGCCAAGGCAACGAACAGCAGCGGGAACAACAGCAACAGCAACGTGACAACAGCTGATTGTGCGGTTGCGAGTGTGTCGTCTACATCGTCGTCATCCAGCAACCATAAGGTAAATCATCATCATCATCATCAGCATCAGCAGCACAATGGCTGCGGTGCCAGCGGCAGCACGGGCGTCTCCGTCTCCTCCTCCGTCTCCTCCTCCTCCACCACCTACTCTTCTTCTACTTCCGCCTCCGCCTCTGCCACGGTTAATGCAACAGCTAGCGACAGCGTAAGTGGCGCCCAACTATCTTGGGGCGCTCTTTGCGCTCTCTCTCTGTCTCTTTCTCTCTCTCTCTCTATACATATATACATTCTTTTACTCTCTCTTTGTCTGTTTGCGTTTCCTCTTTATATTTATTTTGCTCTTCCGATTAGCTCCAATAGACAATCTGCTCATTCTTAAGTCATTCATTATTAGCACCAAGCACTGTAATTGTATATAGTTTTAGTTTTTTTTTCTTTTCCTTTTCGTCTAGTATTCATTTTGTGTTCTCTGTTGTTGTGTTTGTTTTTAATAATTATTATTTTCTCAAGGATATCGCGTTTGGGTTTCGTTTTGCCAATGTTGTCGATATCGATATCGATATCGATAATTCGATGCATATGTCCGTTGCGTTTTTTCTCTTGGTTTCACCTCTTTCACCTCGTACAGCCTCCCCTCCCGCTCTCTCGCTCGTTCGCTCTATCAATCTGTGCCGAATTTTGCATAATATGTTGTTTTAGTTGTGTTTTGTTTTGTTTCGTTTCGTTTCGTCTCGTTGTGTTTGTTATTTTTGTTATATTTGTTTGTGCGTCTGCTTGTAACGCATGCATGTTTGTTACTCTCACTCATACACTTACACCAATCCAGCATACATACATACATATATGCATCCTTTTCTAACGCTCGATTGCTTGCTGCTTTTAAGTACTTGTTGTAAAATTGATTGGCAATCGTATTTTCTTTGGAAACATTACATTTAACACGTATATGTACATATATACATATGTGTGCATATAATTTGATCTGTCACTACTTATCGATTACATATCCAATTTCGCCCAGGCGTCACGCAACGCCACAAGCAGCTCACGCTCAGTGTTGCCACCTGTTTCGCCGACATCCAGCCGCTATTGGGATCGGGACAGCATCCGGAGCAACAGCAATGCCACAACTTCTTCCATTGGCTCATCATCGCTTAGCAATAAGCATAATAGCGTCGATGAAGGCTACAAGAGCTCTCGGGACGAGAAGTTCGAGGGTGAGTAAACCAATAATCAAATCAAAAAACTAAAAAAAAGTTACTAAGTAGGTGGCGTATTTCGGTGTGGTGAAATACGTAAATATTTGCTCTCAGGGATGGTAAAATTATATTCACGGCTGCTATAGAAATCCAAATCAACCGAAAACATTCCAATATCTATACATTCTTATAAACTCGGTTAGTTTGGATTTTAGTGTGATTCGCCCAAGCTCGCGCAAAAAAAAGATCTTAAAAGTGACAGTGGTGAGTTAATTCGCCATATACCATTAGTTCACCATACCCTCATATATCTTGTCTCTTTATTTATTACACCACAATAAGGATAGTAAAAAAAAGGATATTCACATGATAAAATTCTAACAACGTGACCTATTCACTTCACCTCGACCTTTATTTTTTTCACCACAATGAGAGAAAGTACGCAAATATGGTACCTTGTAACTATTTTACATTTGATACTAAGAAGTATTCTTCTAACTTATTTTTCAATAATTATCGAATTTATTATTATCTTAAATAATAATTTTTGGCCATGGTGGAATTAAACGAATCGTAGAAAAAGAATCGTAATAGTAATTTTGTGTTAATCTATAGACAAACATAAATATTATAATTTTGAGAGATCAGTAGGCTGTGCTCGTCCTGTAAGTTGATGTATTAGCCAATATTTCAGTATGTCAGTTGATATACTGAGCTATATTAACACGTAGAAACTTTCGCATAAATTCGATTATATCTTGAAGACGTTCACAATGCCGGCCGTAAATCGAACGCGACGAAGACAAATCCATGATACGCCATCCGAATTGGGGAGTGCCTTTTGGGCAACGCCCAGCTAGCTATAATATATTGCATTTGACTCTTAATAATTAAACAATTTAAATATTTACGTTCGCCCACAGGTCTATGCGGTTTAAGGAATATCGGAAACACTTGCTTCATGAACTCGGTCATACAATGCCTGAGTCACACGACTGAGCTGACGCGCTTCCTGCGCACACATCATACCAACTCACGCTCGACGAACTCCAAGGATCAACAGATATTACACGGTAAGTTCATATCGAATTAAATGTGAATAATATGTACATACATACTATATTGTATTTATGTGTAATATGTTGTTGTTCCATTGCAGAATTTGCCAAGCTCATACAGGAAATGTGGACGACAAATGTGCACAGCGTTACTCCGATGGAACTGAAGCGAGCCTTCTCGACAAAGCATCGCATGTACAGTGATTATAATCAACAGGATGCGCAGGAGTTTTTGCGCTTCTTTCTAGACTCGCTGCACTCGGCGCTCAATTCGGGCGTCAAAGGCGAAACTCTAAACATTGATGATAATCTCAGGTGAGACGCTAATTACTTCCACAATTTAATAGTCGACAGATAGACATATGTATAAAAGATGGTAAATAAAATAATTTTGGTTTTGAGAGATACTTACACTTTTTATAGACACAATAAAGTGATAAGTTATAGTAATATTGTGTAGAATATTTATATTAATATAGTTTGAGTAGTGCATCAATCTATAAGATATATGAAAATAAAAATTTAAACTTAAAATCTCAACAACAATTGTAATTGCAGTGACAATAAGAAGGCCGATCTGACCTGGGAGTGGTATGCGCGGCACGAAAACTCCCTGATACGCGATCTATTTGTTGGTCAGTTGAAGAGCACACTGAAGTGCACAAATTGCGGCAATACAAGTGTTACCTTTGATCCCTTTTGGGATTTGAGTGTGCCGCTACCATCATCATCGCGCTGCAAACTGGAGGCCTGTTTGGATTTATTTATACGCGAGGAAGTGCTGGATGGCGACGAGATGCCCACATGCTC
Source organism: Drosophila recens (assembly GCA_037043495.1). Taxonomy (NCBI): domain Eukaryota; kingdom Metazoa; phylum Arthropoda; class Insecta; order Diptera; family Drosophilidae; genus Drosophila; species Drosophila recens. The sequence goes on along the minus strand of JBAMBJ010000434.1, from coordinate 178,994 downwards.
CAAATGCAAGACACGCCGAAAATGCACCAAAAGTTTCACCATTCAGCGTTTCCCCAAATATTTGGTTATACGTAAGTTCAACAACAAAATTACAAACCTAAACTTTTCTACACAATTTTTGTTTTGTTCTTGTGTTTAGATCTCAAACGCTTCTCAGAGACTCGCTGGAGCAAACTATCGAATATTGTTGAGTTTCCCACATCAGATCGTGAGCTCAACATGGCCTCATATGGCGCAAATCCAAATTCGAATGTGCATTATTCGCTTTATGCGATCTCCAATCATATGGGTAAGTTTGCCTCAAAATACGAAAATTTCTTGAACATTTGGTTAATTTAATATTTTGGACTTAGGCTCAACGGCTGGTGGCCATTATGTGGCTCTTTGCAAGCATCCAGTCTCACACAAGTGGCACGAGTTTAATGATAATAGGTAAGTACTTTTATGCATACCCCAATACTCAGTGGATATAAGTTTGTGGCATTGTTGTAACATGCATTATGTTAAGTATCGAACTTCCATAACTTGCATTCCCATTATCCAAAGAAAAAGTTCAAATTTTGCAATCCTTTTTTTTTTAGTTTCGAGTTATGAAAGTTCGACTGCATTTCATTTTGTAAATTTCCAACAATTTTTATCCTTATTTTACTATCTTATCGATATTTATAATTACATTTTTGTTTAACGTAAACTGTTTCGCTTGAATCGAGCTATTCGAAAAATAATTGGTATATTTAGTAGTCGATCACACTTTGTTTAATATTTCTTATTATTGTTATGCATATTTCAATATATTTTTTTGATTTTTGCAGCGTCAGCGATGCTATACCTGAAAACTGTCTCGTTTCATCCAGTGCCTATATACTATTCTACGAACGAGCGTAAAACTAACTTCACTCAAAATTCAAAACAACATTAACAACGATAACAACAAGAACAACAACAGCAACAATAACAGTAAAAACAACAGCAACATCCACAGAAACCACATCATTGGCAACAGAAACAAAAAACACCACCACAAACAAATCGCAAACCACAACTGGAATAAAGTCCAAAAGTAAATGCAAACAACACCATTAACACCAACACCATCAACAACAACAACAACAAGAAAGTCTAACACCTTAGTAAATGTTTCGTAGAATTTTTTGCAATTGTGCAAAATGCGGCTAAATTTATATTCAACTATTAACTTTTAACTCAACTCAAAACCAAATGAAACAACTACAAAAAATGGATAATTGGACGACGGTAAAAGCTAATGATGTATATAAACGATGTCTAACCATTAACTGAAACCGATAACAGGAGAGCATGCGAGATGCATAAAAGTAAATATTTAAAAGTAATAATTGTAACAATTTGTGCAACACAGCTTTCGGCAGGCCAAGAACAAACCCGAGGGAAATGCAGCGCAACAACAACAACAACAACAAGACCGACAATTTAACACTGATAATCGAAATTGAACAAAATTGTTACTTGCACTTCTCTTGCATATATTTTAGTTTGTTATATAAGCGTCATAAACCCAATTTCGATCGATCTTTAGCAAACACACAAAACACATTGGATTACGTATACACTTATACTTAAAAGATGTATATGATTGACAATGATATATGTTTATGGTATGTCTGATTTTTAATCGTAGTCAAAACAAGAAAAAAAAATAAATAAATCAATAGTTTTCCACAGTTTGGTTTGCCGAAAGCCGTGTCAAGTGGTTGTGTAAAAAGAAACTAAATTAAAAAAGCAAGTAAACGATAACGTAAACAAACAATGCATTGAACAAAAGCTTATTTATAACTAACGATAACTTGTGCAATGTATATCAGTAAATATTTCAAAAAAGGACAAATGATAAAACAACAATAATGCGAAAGAGAACAAATGTGGGTAATATAAAAAAAGGGGCGCTAAAAGAAGCGCAACTCCAGTAACAGACACACCCTCACAAATTCTTAATAATATAAAATGTGAAAAAAAAACAAGAAACAATATAACATAACAAAATGACTAGCAAAAAGAAAAAGCTTTTAGCAAATGAATAGTTTATAAAGAAAACAAAAAAAGAAAACTAATGCAAATAAAGTAAAGTGCAACAAAGAAAAATGATAAGAAAAGAAAAAGAAATAAACTGAAGCTGCATTGTGAAACGTACTTATGATAAATGCTAGCAGTTAATTACAAAGAAAAAACCAATTACATTGGATGAGAATAGCACGAGAACACCAAAAAGCAGAAGAAGAACAAAACACAAACATCAAGGAATACCTTATAAATTTACGTTACAAATTAAATTCGTTTTTGTTAAACACCAAGCAATCCAATCCAATCCAAACTAGTCTCAAATTTACAAGTCGTATCAGTGTACGAAATACTTAATTTCCGCCGTATTTGTCACGGAGAACCTTGTTTAATATATATATTTATATATCTTTATTTGTTTTTTTCTTTTCTTTATTGAACTGAATTTTTAGTCGAAATATATCCGTTTAATCAATACTTTCCCCTCCTACCCGCTATGCCTATCCCAGACACATACATAATTGCTATTTGCCACCAAACTACCTACCTACATATTTATACAATTTGTTGCCTATTTAATTTATATAATTTATTTATTTATTTATTGTATTGTATTTATGTAAATGATGTTATATATTAAATGAACACCAATTCAGAAATCGAAGTAAATATGTGTACATAATGTAACTTGTTTCCGAAAGCGAGCAACAAACAATACACCTACCTACCTACATACTACTTACTACTATTACTAAATACAACACACACACACACAAAACAGACACACAACTACACAAAGCCTAAAAACTAAAAATCAAGACACATTATTTATTTATTTGTAAAAGAAACAACAACAACTACTATATATATATTTTTTCTGGCTTAACTATTAGTTACAATTATAATTGTTGGATATTTTACTAACGTTACAAACAAAACAAAAAATAAATAAAAAACAAAAAAAATCTGATAACGAAATATAAAATGCAAAAACAAAATCGAAAAAAGTGTGTTTCAATAAAAAATTCTAATCAAATTTTGATTGAAATCAGTGCATGTACAAAATAATAAGATGGCAATCTGATTAATGAAAGGAGTATAGTATACATAATTACTATTGTTAATTCCAATTTGGATTCTGTCTTTTTATAGAAAACGCAAATACCAATTTCAATCTGCTTAAAAAAATGATATTTGTGAAAAATAATCATAAGGACTTTAAGCTCGAATATGCTTGCTTCTTCTTACATATATACATTTTAGTATTTCTATTTGCAGGGAATCAAATTAATTCGATTAGTTAATCAGGGAATCCGATTAAAATATGCAATTAGTTAAGCAAATTTTTTGACAAAAAAAGATAATTATAATAGCCTACAAGGGTATAAAAACAAATATACGAATTTGTTATTTTGTTAAAACACTTGAATAACTATGAAATTTATATATTTTCTGCAATTCACTGTTATATACTGTATGGCAACGCCTCGTATGATGGATCAACAACGATTCCCAAGGGAATCCTGCCGAATATGATTCTTCCTGACAGTTCCTCAAATTTTGTTGACGTGTAAACGCGTAAACTTGTGCGCTAAAGAGAGAAAGAAACAAGAAAAAACGAACAGAAACAGTCATTTCAATTTTTTTTAAGTTTGCAAGCAGCGAGACAACCGAGTAGCGGCCGGTTAACGCTGGCAGAATTATTAAAAAACAACAAAACGTCATAAAATAACAACAATAGCAAGGCACTGTCGAGGAAAAGGAATTCCACTTCTGAAGGAATGCTCCTTGTACCATGTCATTAACAACTAACAAAAATCGTTGCATGCTTTTAGGCTGCGCTGAAATTAGCAAAGTGTGGGAATGCTATGCATGCGCTCATGTGCAAATGCATTCATACCATATATGAAATGTTTGCAGTGCTTTATATCCAAACAGTAAGTCTAGTTTCATATCAAAAGGTAAGTTGATGTCAATTTGATCGTGGTTTGGCCTCTAAATTTATTCTGATTTCAAATGGAGTTCATTTCTTTCAAATAATTATACCTATTACTTAAAAAATTAGTAAAGGGATATATTGTATCCATTAATATCTATGTAACAGGGTGAAGAAAGCATCTCCGACCCTTTAAAGTATATATATTCTTGATCAACATCAAAATTCTAGTCGATATAGCCATCTGCCCGTCCGACCGTGTGAGCGCCTAAATCTTAAAGACCATAAGAGCTAGAGCAACCAAATTTGGCACACAGACATCTATAAGTCCCACGCAGATCAAGTTTGTTTCAAATTTTGCCACGCCCCAACTTTAACTACTATTATTAGCTATTATTCTGCTTAATCGCAACACGATCGAACAAATAGAATAGTGAATAGAATGGTAATGGCTAATTTAAGCTTTTAAACAAAGTAAGTGCCTTAAAGTATGCAAAAAAAATATTTTATTTACTTTCATAAGTAACGGGTATCCTATGGTCGGGAACTCGACTAGTCTTTCCCACTTGTTTTTTATCTATAGATATTAATATATATACATATATATCTCGAATTTGAATATTAAATATTCTGTCATAATTAGCTGAACTTAATTTTGCAATTAAAATACCCCATGATTTTTGTCGCAAGAATTTAAATATAAAGAATTTAATTCACTCGGTTGAGAGTCAAAAAAAAAAAAATTATCAAATTAAAGTACATACTCGAAAATCGCTTCCGCAATAATCGAGCTGTCGATGGTGGTCAGATGGTGCCAGTGCTGATTCCCCAAACCACACTATAAAATTTAGTTATTTGAAAACCTGCTGCATTTACAATAAAAAAATCACGAGCAGCTTTCAATTTTTTTATTTCATTTATTTGTGCAAAAATCATTTCAAAAGCACATATTATTATTATTACAAACTAATTATTGCACATATTTAATACAATTTGTTTGTTGTTAGCAAATAACAAAAAAAATGATAAACAAATTTAAAGAAATAAAAGTAATAATAATCATTGGATTACGATGATAAAAACAAGTGGCATGTGGCATGTGGCATGATTATGAAATTGATGGAGAATAAAACAACGCGAGATGAATTTTAAAATTGATTGAAATCAGGAATGGAATCGAATTGGATTAGTTGCTGTGAATGGCTCATTGAACTGGCTTACAGCTGGTTCCGCTTCCTAGTTCCACAACAGAATAAATACTAATGATAGATTACTCTCTCTCTCTCTCTCTCTCGTTCTCAACAAAACACAACAATAAACATAAAACGAGCGATGAATTTAAAGTACATACAATACAATATTAACAATCTGAGATGGAAGAACCCTTCGATTAACCCTCGAGCAGCTGCGTCGTTTTGTACTCCACCGCCGAGCCCATTTCGGCGCCGAGCTTTTCCCTAACATATTCGCGTATCTGTTGCAGCTGATGATCCGCCGGATGTTCCGCCTTGGCCGCCCTCTTGCCCTGGCGCTGCTGACGCGGCATCTTCAGTCCGTGGGCGTGGTAATTGTAGGGCGGCTGTGTAATGCCCATCGATTCGGCGGACTGCTGATAATCATCCGCTGTCGCTTCCACATCCACATGAGCATTTTCCAGCTGCTGTTGGTGGTGGTGGTGCTGCTGATGCTGATGCTCCTCCTCGTAGGCTTGCATGGCGGGCAAGGCATAAGGCGAGTTGAAGATGACTTTGGTGTGTGTGGCACGTGGATTATTCTCGGTAATGGGCAACTCATGACCAGCTGTTTCCGCTTCCGGTGCTGTGGGCGCCTCTTGTTCTGGTACATAAATAGGTTGCTGTTGCTGTTGCTGCTGCTGCTCCTGATGATGTGGATGTTGATGCTGTTGCTCTGCGACAGCTGTTGGCTCCGCATATTGTGCTTGAGGCGCCATGGCAATCAGATAGAGATGTGGCTGATACTGGCTCTCATACTGCGGCTGCTGCTGTGGCTGAGCATAATAAAACTGCGTCTGCTGCTGATGATGATGCTGATGCTGATGCTGATAACCGGCGGGACTGTAGTATGCCTCTGGAGCTGGCTGCTCGTACTGAATCTGCTGCTGCTGCTGCTGCTGTGGCTGCTGGCGACCCTTGTACGTATGATAGACATCATCAATGGCACCGTATTGAACTGGCGCTGGTGTTGGCGCCAGCTGATGTGCATAGTTGACATCGGGATGATAGTGCGCCTCCTCATGCTGCTCGGGCTGTTGGGCATAATGCTGTTCCTCCGGCTGCTGTTGCTTGCGCTGCTCGGCCTCCTGCAACAGTTGCAGATACTGCGCGGCGCGTATTTCGAGGTACTGCTGTAGCAGCGTCTGCAAGTGCGCCGCATACTTCGCCGGGCCGGGAATGCGCAGCACGATGACTGGCTCCTGGTAACCAGCGGTCTCATCTCCACCAGCACCGTCCCCACCCGCCTCATGCTGTGCCTGTTGTGGCTGTGGCAAATCAATTTGCGGCTGCTCCGGATGCAAATGGTGCTCGGCCGTCGGCTGTTGTGTCTCGTAGCTGGTTTGTGGCTTCAGCTCGTAGGAATAAGATGGTTCAATGGTCACACTGGTCACCTGCTGATGTGGATGCGGATGATGATGCTCCTGCTCCTGCTGCTGTGTCTCTGGCTGCTCATAGTCCGCTGGTGAATAGGCATAGGCATCTGGCGATTCCGTTGCGGGTATATCGTGCTGCGAGTACGGATAGAACATGAACTTGGGTGGCGTGTAATCGTAACCCGCATGTGCATAGCCATAGCTGTGGAATAAGTGGACATTAGTATTAGCATCAAGCAGCAACCCTAACAATTATAATTTTTAAAATATAAATTATTAAATAAAACTGTTTTGTTGATTTTCAAATACGCAAAAATGTTTAAGCGAGTGCAAAAAAATATTTTTTTCAGCTAACATTTTTTTAAAAAAAAATTAAAAACTTAAAAAAATATATAAAAATAAAGTTCAATTTTTGAAATTTTTTTACATTTTTGATAAAATTTTGAAAAGTACAAATTACAAAAAGTTGTGCTTGACTGTTAGCTTACGCCCTTTTTAGTGCCGCGCCCACATTAATTTTTCTTCCAAAAATTTCTTTGAAGGATTGGGAATATATATTTCAAATTTCAACCCGATATCTCATCTAGTTCAAAAGTTTGCGGAACCTGGTAACAACAATATGGTCACCCTTAATTTACAGTGTAAGTGGTGTACATTCGTTTCGTTATAAGTTCTCGAAAGTTGTTTTGTCTACTTGTTACCATTCACCGACTGCTGTCAGAAAAACTTGACATTGAACTTGTAAATTTCATTTAACACCTCATAGTGGCAATTAAGAAGAATTGTTCAGAGAACGCGGTGAATTTTCGCCTCTTAAAAGATCAGTATTTGTGAAAAAGAAATTTGAAAAGCTTCACACCTCCTGAAAGTTAAGAAATATGTCTAAAAGTTATTCATCAAATATCATATAGCTATAATAGAATCAATCAGCCAAAAATCAGCCATTATTATGAAAAACTAGTTTTTAAAGATAAATACTAATATCAAGCAAACTCATAGAATATGAATTTGGTGTTGCATTGTACAGCACAATTGCAGCACTAAAAATGATTGTTTTCACAAATCAAACACTTTCTGTTCCTTTAAAGCTTAATTTCATCTGCACTTGGTAAGTAGGACATTGTTTATAATTTTAATTAATTGGGTGTATTATAAATGCCGATGAGCAGACGAATTGTCTGCAATCTACCTCATTTATCTAGTTAAAGAGTACAGGGTACTATTATCCATACCTGATAAGTAATGATTTTTAATCATAGTCATTATTAATTAGATTACTTTTGTTTAAAAGTCGAACTAATGATTAAATTACGATTATTTTCCGCTTTGCCCAATTATTTAATGATTACGATGAAAAAAAATCAGAAATAATATAAAATTATTCAAAAATTATCAGAAATAATAAAAAAAAATCTTTTAAAGTAGTCGAATTATTTTTGATTATTTTTTGATTATTTCTGATTATTTTAGTTTTATTTTAGATTATTTTTAATTATTTAGTAAAAGTTATTATCACTGTTGTCTCTGATTCTGTAAACTATCAAAATTAACGATGTCACAAATGCAAACGAGAAGCCAACTTAAAAATGAGTGCCAACTGGTTTGAACTGTGGTTACACTGCACTCATGGAACAGTCACTGACCCGAGCTCGCCATCGATGGTGCGCTTGTTGTTCTTGCCGTTGCCGCCTGAAGTGTTGGTTGAATTGTCGCGCTCGACTTTGATCTTAATCTTGTTGCCATGCAGCTTAAACTGTTTGTCCAGCTCCTTGATGAACTCCAAATCATCGGCCGGCAAGTTGCTAAATTTATCATCCAAAGTTGGCACCTTTGTGGTCCTTGTCTTGCCGGTGGTTGCAATCTTGACGCGAGGCTTGCTCGGCTTTGTTGTGGATGATTGACTGCCAATTGCCAAGGTGGCTGCCGTGCTGGGCGTCTTGGTGGGTCTCTTCTTCAGAGTGGTCACCTTCTTGGGATACCCACTGGCCGATGACTTCGGAGGTGCCTCCGACTGTCCGCCAACTGCGCTGGCTAAACACAGCGTTGCACTCAGTGTGCACTGCAAACAAAAGAAAAAGGATGCAAAATGTTAAAAATACTCGTAAATGCTCATAAATGTAGAGACGAGTGCTGCTGCTGCTGCTGTTTGCTTTTGTTTGCTGGCACCTTTGTCTCCTCCAATTTGGGCTCAAGGTGAGGCGCAATCGAGACAATCGAACGACGCTTCGATTGCGCCAAAAGCTCTTTTGTTTTTGTGCTCTTGGCTATCGAATGGTCTCGATACAAAAAGCCAAATCATCAAAAATCAATAAAATCAAACGATGCTTTCAGCAGCACCAATAGTAAACTCAAACAAACACTTTTACAGCTCCTCTACACAAACACACACACACACACTAACAGTTTTCTCACATTTGACATTTGGTCTAAACCAAGTTGCGGCTTGAATAAGGTGAATGAATGAAGTGAATGCTTTTATTTTATAGATAGCTCCATGTATTAACATAAGGGGGTTGATGTTTTTATTGCTGTTGTTGTTGTTGCAGTTGTGAGGGTAAACCATTTTTTTGCAAGTTCGTGTCTTAAGTCTTTCGTTTTTTTTTCCCATTCAATAAAACATGATTCAATTTGTATTTCCTGTTAAATACAGCAAACGTGGGGCCTACAAATTGAATACCGTGGATCTAAGCTAAATGGACGTTTCCGGAGATTTATTTATTCATATTCTGCATATGTTGATTTGTAGAGAATTTTAAGTTTTATTTACTTTAGAAGATTAGATATTCTATTTACATTAAATCGCAAACGCTTAAAAGAAAATTGGTATTAAAAGATCAACATATTTATACAAATAAGTAATTTAAAAAAAAAAAATGTAAAGACAGAAAATTTAAAACAAATAATTTGAGGACTTTTTATAGAGGTGTTTTATTTAATTCACAAAATATTTTGCCGAATCATAAAATTTTTGTATGTTTAGTTTGTCGATTACAATCAACGCTGAAATCATATTGATAGTGCAGCATTTTGATTGATTTTGGTAATTTTATAGAAATTATTTAAGCACTAATGAAACTTACAAAATGTTCGACATTTCTAATTTTCTTAGATTTTTCTAATTGGAATAAAATCAGAGTCTTTTAAGGTTTGATTAGGTAATTTGAGTATTATTAAAATGTGTATCTTGTAGTGAAATTAGATTCATAGCTCTATAATACCTTTTTAAATAAATTTTAAATGATATTACCAATCAACTAAATGTTTCAATTCGAACCGATATTTAGATATATATACAATTAAGCTGAGTCTGTGCCACAGGGTATCTCCAATTCGATTACTGTGGTTTGTTATTCTGCGTAAATTAAAAAAATACCGTTTTTTTTGGCTTTTGTAATGTCTATAATTTCAACATTTTTGCATACGATTGGAATACTCGTATCTCACAAGCTCTCAGGCAACTCCGCAATAGTAATATAGTTGAATTTTAATTGCATTTTGTCACTCAATTACTGCCACCGACGATAAATTCGAAACTGGGACAGTGTGTCAAGTCAATTCCACTCAACTCAACTTAACTCAACTCATGATAGATCATTTAATAGCGCGCTGTAATTTTGTTTTTGTATTTTTAGCAACTTTCGGTTTATACTATATATGTGTGTGCATGTGTGTTAATCAGGAAGACTTTTTTGGCAAACTTTCGTTCACTTGCTGCACGGCCGCACCTGCAACAGCAACAGCAGCAGCAGCAGCAGCAGCAGCAAAAAAATAACAACAAAAATTATTACTGTCAAATGTTAACATTTTGAATGGGGGATGGGGCATAGTTAGAGTACCCACGGCGAAGAGGGGTGAGTGGAGGGGGGGAACAAGTTTCGCTTACATGCGAATTTGTGTGATCTTTGTTGTTATATCGTACTGCTCGCTTTATGTAAGGCGTCCAGCAGCTACCCCCCCCCCCTTTGGCAAGTCTATTCCTCTACCCCCCTCTATTGTCTATTTCTCTTCGCTCTCCTTCTCGCTATCTCCCTCTCTCTTTCTTTGAGCGTCCGCCTGTCAGTTTCGGTTAGCATTGATTTATCTTTGTTGGCAACAACGGCGCTTTAAAGACTTTTGTGCAATAATTTAATTAAAAACACTGTTGTTGTCGCCTTTCACTTTGCAGAATGTGACAACAAATTGTCAAGCAGCTCAGGCAGAACATTGTGCGACAGCAACTACAACAACAACAACAAAATATTGCAAAAGTGCTTAAAAATAATGTATAAATTTTTAATTGAATTTCAAAAATATTTTCGTTTCCTATTAAATGCAATTGCAAAACATAAACATTTAATGCGCGTCTCGTGTGCTGTTGTTGCGTTGCTTGGGGCACGACACGCGTGCCACAAAAAGCGGCGGCAACAATTAGAAATTGTTACCGCAGGCGCCATGCAACGCGTCAAATTTAGTTGTAGTTGTAATTGTAGTCTCATCATTTGGCTTGACGTTGTTGTTGATGTTGTTTTACCGTTGTTACTTTTGCTCAGCTTCCACAGCGAATAATCGCTGTGGTTGTTGTTGTTGTTGTTGCTGCTGTTGTTTGCAGTGATGCAACACAAAAACCATAACAATAAAATGTAAATTAAACAACAATGAGCCAACTTGTTGAGCGGCTTCAAAGAGAGCTTTAAAAGCTCAAATTGCAGTTAATCCTGTGACTTTACATAACAACAACAACGACAACAATAACAACAACCACAACAACAACAAACCACAACAAGAAACAAGTTATCATTGCAAACTCGCCACACATTTGCGTAAACATATTTTGTGGCCAACTCTGATGGTTTGGCAATCCATCGGTCGAATAAAACGTTGCCCCAATTAGCCAAGAGATATGGAACTGGAACTATCTAAACCGTTCAGATCTCATATGTATGATCTCTGCTCTTATGTGATGTGTCATTTTGCCCAGTGGCTATTTTGCTTCCATTTGCCATTTGGTTGGATGAGGGACGAGGTCAACCAACAGAACCGCAGGCACTTTAGGCCACGTTAGCCACAGCAGAGACCACAGACAACAGACAAGGGCAAGGGCAGATAAGATAAGTTAAGATAAGTTGTTATTGCTGTTGTCTGCTCAACGAAGCGATCAGTTTGTTGGCCAGAGACAGCGATTGGGGGATCTTTCGTTAACAGTTCGTTTACATTTGCCAGCCGAAAGTCGATTGTGCAGTTAACTTGCAGCTAAATTGTTGCTGGTAAAAGCTGATATACTGGGTGAGCCAGTTTGTAGCAAATCTAAAATACCGTTACCTTTTTTTAAATTAATTTCTTGACTGATCGTGTGGAGATTACGAGTTTAACAAGGCTTTTGAGATCCTTTCCTGTATGTGTTTTTTTTATGTATATGTACATGTATATTTTTGTTTTATACTTATTTATTTATTTAGTGTCAACTAAGTAAAAATTAAAGTAAAATAATGAATTATATTATTTAGAGTAAAAGTTAGTAAATTTATTTATATTTAAATTTCAACTGTTAGTATAAATGGGTTAATTTAAAAATTAAGAATCTGAGGATATTCAAAAGCTTATTAGATGATCCAACACTTGTTGCAAGAATTGGGGAAAGCCCAAATAGCCCAATCAGATCAAAATTAATTCGTAGTATTATTTAGTGGTAATACAATTATTAGAATTAGTAAAGTTAGCGATTTCTAAAAAGGAAGTTTAATTTTAAGTAATTTGTAAAATAATTTAGTTTAATATTAAAGAAAATACTTTAGCTTTATTTTTATATTCTATTAGAGCAATGATTTAAGTAAGATGCAATATAGCTGAATATGGAAGGACATAGTTATGTATTTAAAAATATAATATCTGTAATTGCAAAACTTTTAAGACAAATGGTCTGTTGACTAGAAAACTTGGGCAGGAAACTTGTTAAATAATGTATCAACTAAAGTCATTTTAACGTAAGGTAGCCAATAAAAGTCCCAAGTTTTAGCCAAGAATTAAAAACTTTAATCTGCGGCACGTATTTTCAATGGCTAAATAAGTTATATGTATAGAAATTGATGTCAAATTTGAAACACTCTTTCTTTTACTATAACAGCTATTGTAAGTCAAGTCTTCAAATTTAAAAAATATATTTGGAAAGGTCATCTAAATTCCGTTTGAATGATGCATAACTTTCCTTAACCCATTAAGTACCCATTGAAAATTTCGAATTTATATAAATGTCTACTTTTCAACTTTTTTCTTCGATTTTTAAAAAAAAATGTTGGGATGCAAAAATATTCTTCAAACATTTTTAGAAGTGATTGAAAAAAAAAATTTCAAAAATCTTTTCGCTTATATTTTTTATAATTTTTTGAAAATTGCTTAAAAGGCACTTATTGTATAAAAATGACGAATAAGTGCCTTTTAAGCAATTTTCAAACAATTATATTATAAAAAATATAAGCGAAAAGATTTTTAAACATTTTTTTTTGCAGTCACTCCTAAAATTGTTAGAGGAATGTTTTTGCATCCCAACATTTTCTTTAAAAAATCGAGGAAAAAAGATTTGAACGTATAATTAACTGACATAGTGGTAATCCATAACTATATGTGATTCACAAGGGGTGTGATAATGTTCTATTCACAAACAACTTTCACAGAGGGTATGTTGTCGATTGTATATTGACATGAAAGTTGCACTAGAGTTGGGTGTCAGGAGCACTGAACTGCGACTATGTTGTCAGAGACCGGCTAAGCTTTAGCTCCTCGAACTGGCCAGCTTGTGGTTTTTGTTGTTGTTGTTGTTGTTGGTGCCTCAAACTCCAAACTCCCACTGTGCACACTTTCCACCATGGCAGGCATTACGTGGCGTTCCTGCCCCTCTCCTGCCCGCTACTACCAATTTGTTAAACAAAAGTGAAACACAAGCTGGCAGTTGGCAGTTGGCAGCTGGCCAAGCCGGCTGAGCGGCTGCAATTGCAATGCAAATTAATTGGGCAGCCAAACGGATGACGGCACAGGAGGAGTAGGAAATGCATTTCTTATGTGGCGTTGGCGTTGGCGATCATCGTTTGTCACGCCCCAAAAATTGCTCAACTTTCGGATTTGCCACAAAAGACTTCTAAATGAAGGCTGATGAATCTACTAACAGACTGACCAAATCTATGTATTAGAGTTATGCCCGAGGAAGAGCAGCGCGCAGAAGAATCTTCTTCCGCATTGCGATGTGAGCTGTGGCATCGATTATGCAACTGCTGAGCCTGGGGATGGGGTGTGTTAGGGGTGTGGCAGGTGTACAGGGGCTGGGGATAGTTTCACTTCCTACTTGCATACATACCAATATCAATGCTAATCTCATTGTTCCTCAGAAATGGCGGCACTCGGTGATGATGTTTTCTCCGTTTTTTTTTTGCTCTCGATTCGTTCACCTCAGACAATGCACATTTAAATAATAATTTTCACACAGACATACAATATAATTGCATATGAGTATTGTACTTTTCTTTACTGTCCGATCAAGTACAATATATTTTCTTGCTGCTTCACTTGTTGTTGCCTTTCGCACAATTTCAAATTTCAATTGCTAAATACCAGTCTCCAAGTTATAACAAATGCACAGTTTAAAACAAAACAGTAACAGAAAAAAAATTAAAAATATATATATGGAAAACAGATGCTGGGAAAATTGTGGGAAACTTGCTCGTTACGTGCGAGAAGCTCAATGCGATCCGTACAGGCGTTCAAAAGTCGCGCGACCAACTGTGGCTGGCGCTGGCGCCGCGCTTGGTTTTTATGCCCGATGACGAGACCACAACGACGACCACGACGACGACAACAACAATAACAACAACAAGAGCAACAACAACAGCAGCAGCAGCGTCTTCGTTGCAGCAGCGTCCAAGTCACTTGGCCAGTCAGTCAGCCAAGTCAGCGGGACGAGCGTGCGGAACGAACCACAGACGAGTTCACAGGCAATGACATCGCACGTATGTGTGTGCGTGTGTGTGTGTGCTCTGTGTGTGTTTATGTGTGTTTGAAGGTGTAGGTTGACAGAGTCTGCTGCAATAAGAAATGCCATCGACAGATACGCAAATCCATCTCAAAGTACTGAAATAAATAAAGCTAATTCTGGAGTAACGTCAAGCAATCTACTTATAAGATGCATTTGTTTACAAACAGAATATTATAAAATTCAAAGATACAATGATTTATTTCAAATATCACTTTTCTGACTTGATTAACGGCATAATTGAATGAAAAGTGTGCAGGTAATTAAAGTAGTATTTAATTGATTTAAATAATTTATGAAACAATGGTTATTACTATTCTTAAATTATCTAACTTACATAATATGTAAAATGTATTTAGTCTTATCAGCTTATTTTAAGCTACTGAATAACAAATGATTGCCTTAGATTAAAAACTAGCCAGAATGTGTATAAAAGGACATATTTACTTATTTTACATATATATTTTTATTTAATGTCAATTAAATGCAGTTGACCAAAAGAATTTATAAAAATTAAAGTTAAATTAAGTCATCTAATACGTTATTAAATTAAAGGAATTATATTTAAATTTAAACTGAAAGAATTAAAAAATTTAATTTAAAAATTAAGACTCTGGGGATATTCAAAAAATAATTAAATGATCCAACATTTGTTGCAACGACATTTGTTTTTGGAAAACCCCAGAAAACCCCAATCAGATCAAAAATTATTAGAACTAAAAATTATTGGTAAAATATGTATTAGAATAAGTAAGATCACGGATTTCTAGAAGGGCAAAGGTAAAGGGAAGATTGTAAGGATAAGAGAGATAGTTCTGAAGAGAAAACGTGATAAAGACTATGATAATCTGTGAAAATGCGTAATCAGTTGTGCATGTAGGTAAGGATAAGGCTTGGTAGTCCGTCGGGGGACAAAAAAGTGAAACGTCCCAAAAGAACGTTCAATACAAAGTCCTTCCTCATTAGTAAAATTTATTTGTTTATTAAAAACAAACTAAAATTTTATTCTTTTTTATTTTTGGAATATATTTATAAAGAATTATTTTTTTTTACCTATTCTTATTTTTTTTTACAATTCTTTCATAGTTGTTTGCTATTATGAGTTGGTTATATTTGTTGATATTTGAATTGATATTATAACCATAAGGGATGCCACAGAAAACCAAATCAAGCAAAAATTTATGGTTTTGAGAAAAGAAATCCATATTAGCGCTTTTCTAAGTACTACTTACGAATAAACACTCTTTGAATTTAAGTTACTCAACAAGCTGACAAGAGGTGTGAATTTATTGGTACGATATTAGATTATTAAGATATGTGAGGTAGTCAAAATTTGTTCCAATGCGTAAAGTCGGACATATAAGAAACTGTGGTTAAATATGTGTGCTGAGTCATGTCAACTGAATAAAGCAAATTTCAGTAATTATAATTCATAATTATGAATGTCTTTTCACTTCAAGGACAATCATTTTCAGCTCATTAAAAGAGGATTAAAATTGGTCAGACTTAGTAAAAGACTTAAGCTCGTTAGTCACCGATTATAACAACGATTGACAGATGACAATACGTTATAAAGTTGGCTTCGTGAACGACCTTGCCGTTTATTGACGCCTTTTCATTTATGGTAATTGTTCGGCGTGATCCCTTTCATTTTACGAAATTTCTTTTTAGAAAGACAATCTTATTTGTTTGCCCAGTTCAAGTTCAAAGTCATAAAAAACAATGACAACAAAATATAAGAAACTGGCGCAATATTTAGCTGGGTGAACCATAATCGAGTATCGTCACGAGATTCAATCTGGAGAGACCTTTCATTTTAGATGAATAGATTTTATGGTTATTATTATGGCCATTACACAAAAGCCAAACACCACCGACGACGATGTTGAAGACCAATCGAAACTGAATTTGCATAAAAACAATTGCATAGACAAGAGCAAACCCGAACCCGAATACAAACCAAAGTTAAAGGTGGAAGGCAAAACTACGATCTTTACAAGTAGTGGCAATTTAATTGGCGCATTAAAGTTGGCAACGCCAAGCATTTGGATTAGGTTGAAGATTTCAACTTTTTGGATTTGGGTTGGAGTTGGGGCAAATGCTTGGGCTTGGACTTTAGTTTAAGTTGAAGCTGAAATTTGGGCTTGCGTGAAAAAAGAAATGGCATAACAAAGGCGGCAAAATGCAAACGTCGTGTCGTCGGTCAACTGTTTTTTTTGTCAGTTTTGTAATCTATTTGGTCGAAATAAAGCGCCAGCTAAAACATCAGCAACAGCAACAGCAGCGATAACGATAATAGCAATAAAAATATTTGAAAGGGAGACGAAAAAACGATGAGAAAATAAAAACAAAATAGCATTCAAATAATACAAATATCACGCGCCATAGTCGCAATCGGCAATCGGTTGCATTATTTGAAAGTTTATTTTTATTTATTTATTTTATGTTTTAGATTTAGCTTTGCGTATTTTACAAATTCGCTTTGATCTTGCATCGATAGGCGAATAAACAGCAATTGAAATGTTGATCAGTGAGCAAAGTCATCCCCAATTGATCATTCGTGGGTTAGTCTGTTACCCAATGTTAAACTGCTCCCCCCGAAAACCCTTCAAAGTATCTTTAGCCGAATCATCGCTGCAATTGTGTCAGTCGGTCAGTTTGTATACCTATTTTGAATACGTCACTGTTATTATTATTATTGTTTATTATTTATTATGGCATGGTATATTATTATTGTCATGTGTGTGAAGATGCGTCCAAAGTCTTGAGGGGCCCATAAAATATGAAATATCATAATGCCAGGCAATGATAATGCAGCTTACTCGCCCATTTGCAGAAGGTTGACCGTGGGCTTTGCCCCTGCAGCTGCAAATGCTCATCGGCAGTTAAAGATGGACACATTAAAAAATAAATACAACGACGAGCAGATACGCTAGTCAAAAGAGAAAAGTCAAATGTGCGTACAAATATTAAAATGTATATACAACTTAATGTGACTGAAAACATATTTACATTTGAATCAAAGTAAAGCTTTATACAACTCAATCATAGAGTATTGTCAGACTTATAAACAATCTGAAATATAAATAGTTAAGTAGAAAAAGTAAAATAGTTTTGTATTGATCATTGGCAACAATCGACATGCATTCGATTTGAACCGAAGGTGAGTTCCCTATTATGCTTACGTGTGGGTATTTAAATACTTTGGAGCATCTGGACCGAGCCCTTGGACAATACAAGGCCATACGATAATCTTCAATAGTTGGACTAAGCAATTGTCTAAATGCGACCCATAAAATATATCAAACACCAAATATAATATTGTACATTAATGAACAACTCGATAAACAGTTTGTTATTTGATTTATAGTATTTATTTTATTTTTTTACATTTGCACAATTAATTACAATCTAAACTGCGTCTAATTTCAAGCTGTTAACTCCTCTAAATTGTTGTATACTTTGCCAAGTAATTCAATTTACCGCAAATGAATGGGAATTTGATGAGATAATGAAGATACTCGAAATTGTGCTCCAAACACGTTTATTTTGCCTGTCTTTTTCTTTTCGCAACTTCTCAGCCAGATTGGCGATGGTAGCCACAACAGTTTGTTGATAGTGAGAATAACAATGTCTTATATCACCTGCGAAAGTTCATTTGCATTTCAACTGGCAACCTTTTCTTATCTGCATACAATTTTCTTATTTGCTTTTAAGTACCCTGTACCTCAAAAAGTATTTAATAGAGTTGTTGAGATCGATGTATGTACATATGTGGTAGAAGATGGTAATAAAGTTCAGTGACATATATGTAAATCTCACATAACATACAATCAGATGAGCTTACATTTATAGTTCTCTAACTCTATTTTAAAAAATTTTTTCCAAGCTAGCACATTTTATTAAATTTTTTAAAATCTAATAAGTTTTTAAATGTTTTTTTTTCAAAGTCTTAAAAGGCGATATTAAATTGCTGTACACTTCCCGAAAGCTTATGTTTTTGATTATATCTTTCATAACTATATAGTTTTATTTGAAGGTAGTAGTTTTAGAGACATATAATTAAATAAAAATATTATATAAATGAAAAATTGAAAAAAATACTATGATTTTATTTCAATATTCAATATATGTATGTATATTCAATAAAACTGTGGGAGAGACGACTGAATAATATGTGCCACATTAATTATAGATCACGAGAAAAACAATCAACTTGTTGTTTGAATATCCTTAAATTTTCATAAACTTCATTTCCTGATACATAAGTAGATTTCACTCCATTACTAAGAAACATTGTTTGACTCTTTAGCAAAATAATGTTAAGTGCACTGATCCTAAAGTTCAATGTCATAAGGTTAGCTACATTAAGTGCATTGTAATTCGTCAGGAAATATAGCGTAACTTATAGAGTTACAGAGTGACTCTAATAATTCACAGTCCTTAACCCATGTCTTTGAGTGGATGATGAGCGGAAATTTTTGATAATTTTTACATCCTCCGCTTGCAGATATTCAAATTTTCGCATTTAATTGATGACAAACAAACCGCAGCAGACAATGCAACAATTAGGGCCTTAGTCGGTTGGCAGTGGCAGCTAACTTGGTGGCAACTTCATTAACAGTGGCACACGGCAGATGTTGTTGTTGTTGTTAACGTTGTTGATGCTGCGGCTGCTGCTGCTGCAAGTTGACGTCGCCACGACGCTTCCTGCTTGCATAAATTGTATAGTTGGAGATGCTTTTCAGAAAAGCATGCGATACAACAAACACACTGCCACACAAATCATAATTTTGTGATCAGCGAAAAGATGCAACGTTGACTCTGACAGAGAGGGAGAGAGATGGCGACGCAGACAGAGACAGAGACAGACTGAGACTGAGACTGGGTCTTGGGTGCAGCTTCAGATGGTGCATGCTGTTGATGATCCGGCCAGCCTGTAATTGTTTGCTGTAGTTGCTGGATGTTTGGTTTATGGACGCGATTACATCAGCAGCAGCAGCAGCAGCTCATCGGGCCATCGACTTCATCGACTATTTAACAGCGCCAAAGTCACATTTAGTAGTAAATTGCACTTAGAGCTGTCGCATAATTCGATTGATTTCGCCTCGCTTTAAAAGGCCTGCCACATGATTGTGATTATGTGAGCACAGCTCTTTGGGATGCGACGTGACATATACATACATACTAAAAATAGATTCACACAACCACACAGTTTTTGTATAATCAAACAACTTGTCTAGGGTCCTATGCTTACTAAATTGTATCTTGAAAGTGGTATCTTGAAAAGGAAAATCGACTTAGGATTCACTTTTGCGCTAATCAGGTTGCTTAAACAGAGGTTAGTTTCAGCCAGAAAATTATTACGGCTTCTCTGATTCTGCATTATCCAAGATTTTAAGCATTATTTATATTAGTTTTGATTGTATATCATATCGAATTTCTTAATATTATTTCAAATTTTTAATTTAACTTTTGGTCAACGGTTTTTAGTTGACGTTAAATTAACAAATTGAATTAGAAAAATAATAATAAATAATATATTCAGTTTCACTTCACTCAACACATCTGTACGGTATCTGGTATTAATTGTATCAATTAGTGCAGACAGTCGTCAGGAAATCGGAAGCCACATTTAAACACTCCCGGGAAGATTTTCTCTTCCAATTCTAATTAGACTCTCAATTTCAAACCATTTGCAAATGCATAATTCATTAGAGAATGCATCTTCGAATCCATAGAGTATATTTCCAGGCATTACTTACATAATCACATATCCATCTGCTATGAAACTATCATCATTAAATACTTACTTTTCTAATAAAAATAATCATATTCAATTAAAATTTCAAAAGGTGTGCTTTAATAAATAAATGAAAATGCATATCTAATATACTAGTAAAAAAAAGTTTACCTATACAATAACCATAAGTAAATGCATAGGTCTCCGATGATGCAATCAATATGTAACATCTAAATCTAATTAGGCCGAATTGGCCGTGGCATCATTGGACAGGGATTTCTTAACGATTCTACTCCGTTCGGGCGATCTATCCAAACGCTCTTGGGAAGAGTCGCGCTTGAAGAGTCTCAGATTGGGCACGGCATAGGCCAAGGTTTGACGTTGATATGGGCGAGGTTGCTGATGCTGCTGCAGGAGACGCAGTACCTCCCAGCTGGGTATATACGACTCTAGCAGGGATTTAGACTCTCGGCCCGCAAACAGATCTGGCGTTAGGTCTGGCTGTGAGGGTTTGAAGGGCTTCGAATAGCTGGCAGCGAAACCAGATCCCGGACCCGGTCTCCTGGTCGTAATGCTGATAAAGCTGGGCGGATAGGGCAGTGGGATCCGGGAACCTGCCGCATAGTTGCGTTGTGGAAGAGGCGCATAGGCGAACTGCTTCGATTGCTGGAGGAGAAGGGACTGTGGACTGTGTGTGGATCGAAGCGGAAGCTGTGAGTGTTGAACAAAGGTGTATGGCGGTCGCAGTGGGCGTGGCCCGGGTCTAGCCAGAGAACGTGGCGGGCCACCAGACAGAGCATTGCCATTCAGATATTGCACGCCATGCTGCAACTGCAGCTGCAGGTCCAGATCAAAGGGTACAATGGGTTGAAGAAGGCGCGTTCGAGACTTTGTTGCTGCTGTTGTTGTTGTTATAGTCGCTGGCGTGGGCGAGCTAAAAGAGAGAGAGAGAGAGAGAGTAAGAAAGAGTGAGAAAGAGATGTGGGAGCGTGAGTTTAATAGCGTTTAACGAGGTCCTCTTATCTAATCTGAACGCTTTTATTATGGTAATCATTGCTGCCATTTGTCGGAAGCCAACGGCGGCAACAATCGTGAGTGAAACTGGCGTTTCAACACCCACCCACAATCTACCATCATCCCCTCCCCTCCCCTTCCCTCCCACCACATACCACATGCGAGTACAAATCTATCAGCGACAGCAATTAACCTGACATCATGTGCGAGATTGGACCACAACCTAAACAGACCTAAATGTCTTTAAGTGCATACTTTGCGCCTGCAATTTGCACTCATTTTGCAGAACAGCACAATTTGCCTGCCAACAGTGAGTTGGAAAAAAGAGTAATCTCACATCGCTCCAATTTTTAAGAGAAAATTGTACAAAGGCTTCTTGCATTTTGTTCATTTTTGGATCATTAACGCAGCAAGCATCTCATCAGTCTGAGTATCTTTTCGTTCATAAGTTTTGTTTTTTAAATTGCTAATATTAAAATTTATGAAAAAAAGTACAATAAAAATTATCTGAATTTCTTTGTTGACAAAAATATTCAGCAGCAATAAGATGCCAATATTTTTAATTTAAATTAAAAAAGTTTCGATTTTTTGTTTATTCCATTAATACCTCCAAATTAAATTTTAAATATTAATTTATTTGCCAAATTATTTCTAATACTGATTTTCATGCCTTTTTTTTTCTTTACAATTTTCCTAGTTTTGTTTTCCCATTTTCGTTCGTCATAGTTTTTGTGTTTACACTTATACAAATAACTTAGCTACGTTCCTATGCTTGAATTCGTTTATTCATACCAAGTTAAATTTAAATAAAATTTCCTAAAATCAAAGAAATTCTCTACAATTTACATCTCTATATTTATACCTGATTCGATCCTTATAAGATTCAAAACCTTATAAGTATTTAATATCTTTTTTTTAACAGTAAACATAATAAATGCATTGACTTTCTGAACCTTCTCATCTGGTCATCATTCCAATAGAGAATCTAGTTGATCTAAATATGATTTATAGTAAAACTCGAAAAATTGTAAAATATATACCCTGAAATCAATTATGCGATTTAAAAAAGACTGTTAATTGAATTGTGAATTCGTTGAAATTTTTTTTAAATTCTTTATGCAATTTAAAGCTACTTCTGCATGTGAAACTTCTGTAAGCAACAGCTTTAAAGGTAACGTTCTTCAACGCTTTTAAGTAATAAGCTCCCATTGCACTTATATGATTTATAATTTAAAATGTAATTTCGACATCAGTGTGATTTAAGCTGTCACAGAAAGCTTTTGATATTTAAATCCAGCCGATGCAAAAAGAGCTTGCAGCTTGGGTTGAAGTCCAATTTGTTAAAGCTTAGCAAGAATCGGTTAAAACTCTAGTTGAAACTAGTTTGTGCTTGCACCGAAAGCTCAAGTTGTTGCCGAGCTTTTGCTCGGCGCTTGTTGCATACTTACACGTTGGGACCGCCCAGCAGTATTAGGCCATCAGGCAGCTGAGCGGGCAGCGCGTAGCCAGCGCTGAGCTGCTGATGCTGCAGGTGCAGCTGACGCAGTCGCTCCGCTTGCTCCAGCTGGGCGGCATCGCGGACGTAGCTGGGCGGAACGCTGGCTGCCACGCTTGGATGCCAGTCGTAATGTGTGGGCAGCAGTGGCGGACGATTGACGTCCAGATGGTGATGGTATTGCTGCTGCTGCTGCTGCTGCTCCTGTTCCCGTTCCAGATCCTCGAGACTGAGTTGCAGCGAGCTATTTTCATCGTCATAGCGATGAGAAGGCGACAGCACGGCTCGTGTTGCTGGCAGCACTGCGAGCAGTGTCCAGAGCATAGGTAGTTGCTGCTGAAATAGTTGCAAAAAGGAGATGTAGTTTATTATTTGATCCATTAGAAGGGCATTCACCAAGAGACAACAACAACAAGGGGCGGACTCAGGTGCAAAACAAGTGGAAGTTGAAGTTGAATGTTACCGCGTAAGTGTTTTGGTGGTGAAAGGTTTTCGCTTAACTTGCTGCCTTTCGCTAAATGTGGCCATTGCCACGCCCACAAGCGCCCAGTGATGCGTTTAATTGAGTTTTTATTTGGCTTGAATTTGGCTGGGTCTACGACTTGTCCACAGCTCTGACCACTCAAGCGGGACAAATGCAAATGGAAATGAATGCTGTGAACTTCTCTGGGTGGGTGGGTTAATCGGCAATATTCGTGTTTGGATTGCGGCCTGTGGGTGTTCCGCTGGCAGCAGGGAAGCGGCACAAGGCCAACTAAAGCAGTACCTGATAAGCTGGCGCCTTTCTAAATATGCTGGTCAGCAACTGAACCAACTGACTAACGTCCATTTGTCACGGCACACACGCAACAAATTCCAAGCGCACCAAAATTGCAACATCCTCAACATACAGCATTCAACATGCGGTCTCAAATTGAAGCGGCCAAAACTTGCATTTTTTGCTCAATGCTCAATGATGGCACTAAAATAAAAAAAAAATAAAAATCTATAAAATTATAAAAACTAGTTGCAATTTTTGGTTGCAACTGAGGCAGCATTCACTGATGCCCGGGGCCAGCAACAGCAACAGCATCAACTTCAGCATCAACTTCAAATTTAGCGTCAGCATTATCTTCAATGCGTGCGCTAGTTTGGCGCTGCTCTCTAATTATTTTGGCCACGGCATCTGGTAATGATCAGCCAGGTCACATGAGTGCGCTGTGGACTTCAATGCAAATGCAGCTTGATTAATGACAAACTGGCTAATGCTACTGATGAACTGCTGCCAAATGCCATCGTTAACGCGCGTAATTTGCGCGCCTTTTTGTTTTTTTGCCCCATGGCAAAAATCAAATTCTTAGCAAAAAACAAAAGACTTAAGACACGAGCTCATAGAACTGCAACTTCAATCAATCATGCACATGTCTATGCCATTCAGAGGTGTCAACTAGCTACTGGGCGGTCTAAGTCTGACTATTAGCACTTGTGAGTGTATTCACAAATCGAAGCTGTAATTGCAAATTTAATTCAAGAGGCGCACTTTGATTTACTCATTGCAATACTCATTACCAAAAGCGGTTAGTTGTGTTGTGTGTTGTTGCTAACTTACGTTGTGTTTTAAATGAACTTCATTTAACAGAATATATGGGAGTATTAAATCCAATCGAAATTATAAGAAGAAATAAGGATGATTGAGAAGCTTCGGTTTTAGAAAAGAGAAACATACTTGGGGCATATGTATGTAAGAAGATGTGTCAATCCTATAGTTACTATAATAATCTTAGATTAGTAATATTTATATTAACCTCAATAGTCATATCTGAACATGAAGCTCTTTAAAATAAGTTATTTAACTTATTCTTAAATAAAGCCAGGTTAATGGAAATGTGAAATACTTTACAAAATTATAACTTCCATGGCTAGGGGCTATATTTGCATCTAAACCTTTTACTGTGTCTACATATTTTACATTAAAAAATAAATAGCTTATTGAATAATATTGGTTTTTGTTAACATTTTAGTTGATTATTTTTTTTTTAAGCCAAAAGATTGTGATATTTAAAAACATTCTGCTCTTTCTAAGTATTTTCCAATGAACCATATCCAAAATATCGTTTTAAATCTGTTAAAGCTTCGCTGTAAAATATATTAAAGAATAATTCAATTTTCTTTTTTTTTGTATAAACATTAACACACCATTTTCACTGCGATCAGTTTGCGTTTGTCGAATTGATCTTCTATTTCACAACACTACACCAGATATATAAATACTTTTTTTCAAATCAGCACTGGACACAATTGTAGGGCGAATGTTCCTTTAAACAAAAATATAAAAAAAAAACAACCAGAGTTGAATGTACACAATTGAAAACGAAACCGAATTCGAAAGCGAGCAACGAAGCAATTGCGACTGCGACAGAGCAAAGAGTGAACTGTGCGTTTTATACCAAGAGGCGACGACTTGGCCAACAGCGTTAGCCGTGCAGTTCTGCTGCTGCCCAACAAGTGGACGCATTGTTGGCTCTCAGAAGGCGAGAAAGAGAGAGGAAGAGGTAGAGGTAGAGTAAGAGGAAGCAACATTGTTGTTAACTGCTGTCTGGGCGATGGCGATGGCGATGCAGATGAGCGAAACAACTTCACAGCGTTGAAGGATTTGAGTTAAGTTGAGCTGTGTTGAGTTGAGTTGGGGCAGCGGCAAGCCCAGAAATGTAAAGCATAAAATAAAAAGCAGCTGAAAGCACCAAGTGCGCGCAATTAATTGAAATGGAAAGTAAATAGCAAACAGCTTGGATATTCAAATTGAAATCATTTCAAATTGAAATGCCGCCCAAGCAACAACAACAACAATCATCAAAGCTAATTTACGCATTTAAAAGTGTTATAACAGCTTCAGCCATGGGAGGCCTTAACCCACCACCAGCACCACACTTGCGACAAGCATTGAAAGCATCCCAAAAACTTGAACATTAATTGAACTATATACAAGTATTTTACTGAGTGCTTGTTGTTGCTTTTCTTTTGAGCCAATAGATAGCCCCAAACCGTTCACTTCCGCCCCAAAGCAACGACCAGTCAAAAGTCGACCCAAGTGAGCCTAATCAGACCCATCCACATTTGGATGGGCCCCCACAAGACGGTGCAACAACGCTGAATACGCCACGGGGCGTCGTCAGCGCCTCCAGAGCTCGAAAGTTAATTGTGGCAATATGTACATCGATGTGGCATGTAATGCTCATCGATTTTGTGCCGCACTCAATGAGGGTTTGGGCATAACACACATGACAAGCAAGTTGGCAAGTTGGATATTTTTGTTTTTTAATTATAAACATTTTTTTTTATCAGGAACTTTCAATCTTTATGTTGAGTAGTAAAAATTTAATAGCATGCAATAAATAACAAGAATATTTTTTTATAGAAAATGTAAATTTTTAGAGGTTTTTTAAGAAAAATAACTGCTTTTAATTTGCAAACATGTGAGAATGTGAGAACATGTAAAAATTTACCTAGAGAACTGTCAATAGAGCATTAAGCAGATTTTTTTATTTGTAATAAAGACAATGATACAAAAAATGTGAAACTTGGTGCTGATTGCATCTTATGAGCTGTGAATAATGATTTTTCCCGAACTTATAGGATAATTTAATTTGATTTGTATAGAAATGCATTGAAATTATCTGACAAATGTTTTCAGTCAATAGGTGCCAAAAAGTCAATTTAAGACAACGCTTTTCAACAATTATAAGACTCAACACAAACTAGAAATCGCAATCAAAACTTTTTCTATATACATTGGGCAATTGTGTCAAAGTCAATATTTTTAAACGCATACGGGCTTTCTGTTCATTAGGTCCTAAAGCTCAGAAATAAATTTTACCTCAATCGGAGTATGATAACCCGCCGACTTGGATCGGAAAATTTAAAAATTAGATGGGACAAAAAAAATTTTTTTTTATTTTTTAATTTTTTATTTTTTTATTTTGTTTATTAGGTCCTAAAGAACTCAAAACCAAGTTTTCACTTTAATCGGAGTACGATAACCCATTCAAATTTGCATTAAAACATGAAAAAACAGTGCTTTAACACTGATTATACATTTTTCGATGATTTTCCATGTTTTGATGCAAATTTGAATGGGTTATCGTACTTCGATTAAGGTGAAAACTTGGTTTTGAGTTCTTTAGGACCTAATAAACAAAATAAAAAATAAAAAATTAAAAAAATAAAAAAAAATTTTTTTTTCCCCATATAATTTTTAAATTTTCCGATCCAAGTCGGCACGGGTTATCATACTCCGATTGAGGTAAAAATTTATTTCTGAGTGCTTTAGGACCTAATGAACAGAACTAGCCCGTATGCGTTTAAAAATATTGACTTTGACCAAATAGGGACACCCTAATACATATATACAAATTCATGTTACACGAACTACACTCAATTATAATAAGTCTTATGCTAATTAAATTTAAATTTAAAAGAAGCAAAACAGTGGCATTGGGAATATATGAATATTAAATAAATAAAATATTTATTTAGGGTATTCAGTTGTTCACGTTGAATTTGAACTGCCCAACAGCATTTGCTCCACATAATGCCGCAAGTGAAAGAAGCTATTGGATGGGTGTAGTTGAGTGCAAGATGGAGAGGTAATGAAAGCTCTTGTAATGCCAAATGAATTTGTCAAAATGCGACAATTAGACAGATGAATATGAATACGATTCAAATCAGACTGTGACTTCGTCTCGAACCGAAACCAACTTCAAACGCTTCAAGCGACTGGCCAATTGTTGGACTATCCAACTGTCCAACTGACAGACTGACGCAACTTCAAGGTTGCCAACGTAATGTCTGCTTGGCTGACACATGTGCGTAAGTCTGAGTATTACCCATGTTAGTTATTTGACTGTTCCGGTACGGGCGTGAAATTTATGTTTACTTTCACAGAAACCCAAATAAAAAACAAAAAATATGCTCAAAGACAATGGAAATGCATTCTATAAGGCGGGTGCCGTCTTACTATGACCTTGTTCCGAGTTTTGTTTTCTTCTTTGTTTGTTAGCTTGTTTGTTTATTTACCTTTCTTGACCAATTTGATGGTTTTGTAATGGATGAGTAGTACGCGCTGTAACCATGATAATGCTCTATTAACGTGTTGTTGTGTAAATATTTTGGTAAACTTAGATATACTATAAGTGATGCAAATTGAATGCTTTTATAATTGCAAAATTGTTCTTTGGCAAAGTTTCTGATGCTAACTATTCTATTATTTGGCAATATGATTTTGTTGGCTTCAATTATTAGGTAGGATTTATAGCAACTCGATTAAATGATTGTTATACCATATAACAACTCAGTACGTTCACAAATAAGTTTAAGAGAGACATATATATTTTTCAAATTATAGCGAAACTTAAATTTTATTTAAGGTATATACGGTGGCTCACAGCTATATATACTAGCAAAATATTTTTGAACATTTTTTTTTTGCACACACTATTAAAATTCTTTGAAAAATTTTTTTGCATCCCAACATTTTTTGTAAAAAATCGGAGGTAAAAGTTGAAAAAGTGGATTTTTACGAAAACTCAAATATTTTCAATATTTTCAAATTATGAATTGATATAACGTTAGTTTTCTGAAAATACTATTTATGTGGTTTGTATTTTAGTTAGTTGTAATTGAAGCTTTTGAGTAAAGTTGCTTTTTGTGCTGGTTGAAATAAGCTGTGAGCCACTGTACGTGTATATTTATTCGAGCACTCTTTAGTGTTTAATTAACAGTTTTCCGTTATTATATATTTTATTGAGTTTTTTACAATGACAGTTATGCCTTTAAACAAAAAAAGAAAACAATAAGAAAAGACTTAGACAACAAACTTGGCTTTGGAGTAGAGTTGACTGCAATTGATTACATTAAAACCTAATCCTGAAGTATTATTGCGGATTTATAAATGATACGATTACGTTACCTACAATTATTTGGTTGGATTGATAACAACTCAATTAAATGATTGATAAACTATCTACTAACTCAGCAAGTTCCCAAGAAAACTTACAAAAAAGGTATCCAAATTTCAGATAGTAATAAAAAAATTATCTAATAATATTGATTAACTTGTCTGTAATTATATA
Organism: Drosophila recens; assembly: GCA_037043495.1. Classification (NCBI taxonomy): domain Eukaryota; kingdom Metazoa; phylum Arthropoda; class Insecta; order Diptera; family Drosophilidae; genus Drosophila; species Drosophila recens. Next base: position 150,061 of record JBAMBJ010000434.1, on the reverse strand, counting down.
TTTTATTGAGTTTTCAATAATGACATTTATGTCTTTTAAGAGCTAATCAAAAAAAAAGAAAACAAAAACAAAAGACTTAGACAACAAACTTGGCTTTGGAGTAGAGTTGACAGCGGGGCATTACATTAAGGCCTGGCTCTGATGTAGAGTTGATTATGCGGATGCGATGCTGCTGCCGCTACGGTGGCATCATGACCACCTGCAACCGAGGGCAGGTACTCATTCAGATTGAGGCTGAATGTGGGAGGAAAGTGTTTGTCCTTGGCCTCGCGGTTGATGCGGTAGCTGCTGCGATAGGCGGCGACCGGGTTGATGGAACTCGCATAGCCCTGCAGACCGGCGGAAGCGTAGTGTAGACCCGTCACTCCCGTATTCGAGGGCAGAGCTCCGAGCTGTACAGCAGATCCTCGTGTTGCAAACTCGGGTGTGGCACTAAGACTAGGAGTGAGTGCGGGCGAAGGCCCTTGAACGCCGCCAGCGCCAGCTGCTGTCAGAAAGGGACTGATGGGCACAATGATGGGACGAGTGGGAATCAGCTGCAGATACTGCACGGTGCCAGTTCCATCCTGCAGCGTCTGTGCCGGCAGATACTGCATCAGCATGGGCGTACTGGGCATATTGGCCAGAGTGGCGCCATCGCCGATGCTGCCACTTTGCATCGGTGTAAAGTTCGTCTCCATTTCGGGCATCTTGTAGGAGGGCTTGAAGCCCGCCTCGGCTGTCGGTTGCAGCTGTGCCTGAGACGGCGCCAAGCTGTCATAGCTGGTCGCAAATGCGCTCAACGAATTCAGATGCGAGTCCTGGCCATTCGAGCTGGACTTGAGCTGTTGTGTTTGCTGCTGTGCCAGCACACTGTTGGGTGACTTGGCCGATTTGTTGACTATCTCGGGACTAGACACTGGCGAGGCATCAATAAATAACGCCAGCACCAGCAGCTGAGAGAGAAATAGCACACTATGCACCTGAGCTCGACCCAGCATCTGCAATAAAGGACAGAAAATAAGGCGGGTGAAGCGGGCAGTTATTAATATCATACAGTCCAGGGTATATTTAGCTTAGAAATGATTTTAAATGGGAATAGTCAGATTCTCAAATTATAGTTTACATACATCCTACATTAAATACTATGGATATATGTTACATAAACTTAATCTTGGAGACTTAAAGAGCTAGAAGCCTAATGTGGTATATGTTGCAGTACATGCATTTCATTATCTTTGATAAACTCTTCTTTAAAACTCACAACTTATAAATGGTCATGTTATTCAAGAGAGTTTAAGAAGAAATAATGTCACATTTTTGTCAATTAAAATTTAATTTTTACCTAGTTTTGTACTTTGCGGAATAGGATATAATTAGGGGATGGTCTCTAAGTTATGCGTTCAAATTTAATTCATTTAAGCACTTAACAATTTGTGAAAATTCAAAATCGACACAAAAAAAAATGTAAATTTCTTAAATTATCTCGATTGAGGGCCGTTTTTTCAATGTACAGTGGCTCACAGCTTAATTCAACCAGCACAAAAAGCAACTTTACTCAAAAGCTTCAATTACAACTAACTAAAATACAAACCTAATAAATAGTATATTCAGAAAACTAATGTTATATCAACTTATAATTTGAAAATATTGAAAATATTCGAAAATATTTGAGTTTTCGTAAAAATTCACTTTTTCAACTTTTACCCTCGATTTTTTACAAAAAATGTGAAATGAAATGTGATTCAGCTCGTTATAATTACTATCGGAAAAATTAGTTTTAATTTAGTTTTAATCAATAAAAATTATATTTTATTATCACATAGCTTTCGTCAAATTTTTAATTCAAGCTATACAATCATTTACTTAATGACTGAAAGAAATTTTTCAGATATCTAAATAGACATTATTTTATTTATTTCTATTGACATCAGTTAAAACATATTTAACATATATTTATTAATATAGACCAAAATAATCAATTATTCCAAGATTAGTTTCGGGCACACCACAAAACTTTTTCTCATCACAAGAAATTTGGTTTAGTTCAAGATCTGGTTCGTTTTATTAAATAATTAATTTTTAATTTCTTTTTTGGTTTTTCTTATGTAGGGTCAAGCCCTGAGACGTTGGTTAACATGTCGGACGGCTTGTTCTGTCCAAAACGTGGCACATAAACGTGAAATAAAAGTAAAAACAAGAAATAAAAGCATAACTAAATTCCATGAATGGACAACAATGTTTTGACTGAAGTTCACTTTCACTTGCTGCGCGTTGCTGTTTAAATGTTTTTTAATTTGTAGTTTTATAACAATTATGCTTATGTTTAGGCGCAAATGCTTGCTTAAAACAATAACAAAATAAAAAGCAAAACAAAAAAGGGGCGAAAAAACAACACACTGAATGCTTCACCTTAGCTACAAGTTGTAGTTTGTTTTTTGGGGCGTTTGTTTATAACTAAAATCTGGTTATTTTTGTTTTGACTGTTGTTGGTGCTGTTGATGTTGTTGTTGCTCGTATTGTTGTTGTTGCTGTTGTTGGCAAAAACACTTGCACTTTTGCAGCAGCCTGAGACTGTCAAGCGACGCGGTTTGATTAACGTCACTGACGCAAGCGAAGCGGCTTTTATACCACTTGACCAAGCGGAGCAGCTGCAGCCAGAAAGACTGGAGGAAAGGAGGAGGAAATGAAGTGGGAGAGGTGGACTGCAATTTTCCTCAATTGCCATTAAAAGCGGTTAAACCAAAGCATGCCACAAGCTGCCAAGTTGCTGGCAATGCAGTTAGCTACTTACTTACTAACGACTGTTTAACAATTCACCTGTGCGTGTCTTTCTTTCTTTCTTCCTTTAGTTATTTTTTTTTTTGGCATTGGTGTTTTGAAATCAAAGCCTTTGCAACGTTGCACATTCTGTGCACATTGTTGCATGTGCATCATTAATCATTTTGGACAGATTTGAAGTTCAAGTTTACCATGACAATCAAGCAGCTATCTGCCCATGATTTTGATATTTTAATACCCTACCTTAATAAAATAAACAGGCTAATTAAATTGATTATACGTATCTTATAAGTGCAAATGCTAACAATTGATATCCAACTATCAATAAATGTTGATAAACATTGTCAATTTAAAATATAAAAAAGTCTTCAATTCGATTATTTTTCCTTTTTGTTAAATTGTATTTTTTTTTTAAATAGGGTATCTCATTGCTATATATTGTCTAAATGTTTGCTGTCGTGTTGTTGATGTTTTGGTTCCGTCTTCCGAATAGACGGCCCACAATTAGGCGCTTGCAACGGATGTCTTCCGCATTGCCACATGGCCATGATACGGTTAAACGGGTTTCTTTGTGCCTGCTTCGGTTGCCAGTTGGCTAATAGCATAACAACAACATACTTATATGCTTTCCCAAGTTGCATATTTTTGCTGGCTTTGTTGACGGTAGAAAATTCATGGCAAGGTCGTCGAATAAATTAATTAAATATTGAATGCAATTCTTACCTAGATAAAATATTATGAAAAGGATGGGGTAATAAATATTTAAATGTTGGTTGGAGATAAGAAGAAATTAATGTCTAAATGAAATCAATACAGATACCTAGATTTAAAAGAAATATACATATGAAATATATACACGTATCTTCTCAATTCGAAGAGGTTTTTTTTGTGTATTTTAAGAGGTTTTCCACGAAGTATGAATTTTCAAAACATAAAATATATTTCTTTTATATTTGTTATAGCTCATAAAAGTGTCTAAACGTTATCGTTAATCCTCAGTTTAATATGCAGTCGAGCCTGATTTTGAATTTTCTCATAATTGAAGCTGTTTTGCAGCTCATCTGGATTTTATGCATGAAGAAAATGAATCAAGTGAATGTTAATTCAATCAGTTTATTAAATATTTTTACATTAAATTTTGTCCAAAGATATCCGATCACGTAAGGAATGCACTGCCATAATTTTTGGTTTTACAGACAACAATATAATAAGGAACCAGGAGAGATGGTAATAAACAAAAATGAGGAAATTTTGAAAAAGTTGGGCTGGTTTTGGATAGTGTAATCGCCTCTCTCTTATTTCGTTCCAGTGTGCAATGGTTGATTGATTATATCAATGTCAGTTAAATTCGCAACGATATCCGGGACGTTGTCCAGTTATCCAGTTATCTAATGCTCAGTGTCCAGTCTACTGTCCTCAGCTAGTAAAGCTCACTTGACTTTCGTCGAGCTGTGGGGAGTTGCTGTCCTGTAGCTCCGCCGAGCCAAAAGCCAATTGGCAAATGTTTTGTCTAACTGACCGCTTGACATTTCGCTGCCAATTGTTGAAGCCGAGATGCAGCTTGTTGGGCAATGCGGTGGCCCAGAGTGTGAACCAGAGCAGACAGCAGCCAATGATGCTGGTGGTTAGACCCAACATCCAATACTCGCAGGAGGCAAAAGTGCGATCATCGGTGACAAGATGCTGCAGAACTCCAATGATGGCACAGTGGCACAACGCCTCGATGCGGCACCACAACTTGGTCAGCATCAGATCCAGTGTTATGCAGCAGACAGCCGTCTCCATTGTCAGTCGGAACAATGCCGAACAGTTGCGGCACCACTGTGGAAATATGTGCACCGCCTGCAACACGGCCCCAATGCAGGCAACGAACAGCCAACTGCCCAACAACGGGGCTGGCGAGCATCGGGCCAACAGAAAGTAGTACGAGACGCCCATCACCGAGTGCAGCAATATCGCCATGCCCAGAGCTGACATCGATAGGCCTTCCATCTTCCTTCTCTGCTCCACTCTCTCTCTCTCTCTCTCTATCTCTGCGTCTCCTTTTGTCTGCTGGTTTTTGTTAGCTGTGCATTTCAGTTTCAATTTTGATCGAATTTACAAATATGCTAAAAATATAAACATGAATCTGGCATTTTTAAAATATGTGCATGTAAAACTGGCTTTTAAATCAAGGAATTGTTGCTTTTATTGTTTTCCTCATTTTCCTCGCAGTTTTTCTCGCTCGTCTACTTTGATAAGTCCCCTGTTTACTTTCATTTTTTATTGCAAAATCTTTTCAATTTGCAGCTTTAAGCGCACCAAAAGCTTTCTGACAAAATCTATCATACAATTTAACAAAATGAACGCATTAAGTTTCAATCAACAACTCATTGTATTCAAGCATTTGCTATGCTTGGAATGTGGGTTAATTTCATTTATTTATTTAAAACTAAAATTTAATTTTTTAAGATAACCATAATTTAAAATCTACAAGATATAATATAGAATCAGTTTAATATATGATAGCTTAAAACTAATATTTCAGGTTTATTTTGCTTTAAGTTCTAAGCAAAGCAAGTTTGCTTTACTGAAACGCAACATAAAAGTCGATTTAAATCTTGTTATATCACACACACTACATAATAAAGTTACAACCTTACATTCATTAAAGAATAACAGTTGTTAATCAACAAAATACAGCAGATAATGAACTTAATTTTGTGATGATATGTGTCTGATGAACAGTTTTCTTAAGTAAGCTCATGAATGATCATCCTTTTCTTTATCTCACTAAATCTTCATGAAGTGCATTTAAATTCATTAAGTTTATTGAGATACAGACTCAATCTTTATAACGTTATGAAAAACAAAACTTACTACTATAACCCTTCTCGAAGACTTTTAACTTTGACAATAACTCACAGACAATATTGTGTTGCACCTGGCAGGAAGCCAGTCATAAATCCGCTTCAGCAACATGAAAATGTTGGTCGAATTAAATTTCCTTGCAGCCGTTTTGAGTGCAACTTGGCCCAACAGCTGCCAAGTAATTCGTCAAGATGCTTTGTCCTCATCTCATCTCCACGCGCTCTTGCTATCTCCAGTTATCTGTGCATCTGTCTGTTGGCCTGGCTGACAGTCAGTCAGTCAGTTTTTCTGGGCTGAAAACTGTTATTGGCGTGGGAGTTGGCCTTAGCTCTTTGAGCGCCTTTTATGTCAACTGCATTCTTCCTTGATGTTGCTTGTAGTGCGCGTCTTCTTCATCTTCAACTTATTTTTATTTTTTTTTGGCTTAAACCACTTAATGGGGTTTTTTCTTTAGGGATTTTCTGCGGGTCGAAGGTAAGGGGCAAGACGCTCTTCACGCACAGTTTTCTTGCAGTTTCCATTTACAAAGACTTGCAATTCATCAAATCTCGTTAGCCTCGGCTTTTATAGAAAATCTGCAGATGCTTTTGCTTTGCTTTTATTTTCGGGATTTTCCTTTTTGGCTTGCACTTCATTCAAGTGAAGAGGTGCCACGCCCAGCTAGAACTCGGACTTGGGGGCGGTGTCAGTTGCACATGAATGCCTTTTAAAGCATAAAAGCGTCTTTTAAGGTCTTCCTTTTCACAACCATACATAGGTGAAAGTGAAGCTGAAGCTTTTTAAGTGCAACTTGCAACAGGCTGTATGCAGCAGGTAAGTTGCTTGCAACTAAAATGGCGCTCTATCCTTCCCAACAATGGACATATCGACCCATTTTTGCGAAAAAATTCTGTGTGTTACAAAAATCAAACTTTACAGGAGAGCGTCTTTTCTGGTTTCATCCAATGCTTCTAAATTTCATAAGCTCAACAATAGTCAACCAACGAAATATACCAGCTGATATTTAATGATGAATTCTGCCAATTTTTTTTATAGATATAAATATTGTCATTTTATGGCACACACGATTAATTCACGTGCAAAGTCTTGAGCAGGTTGTGATTTACTTTGCCACTTACGATAACCAGTTAAACAGACAAAATGCGAATAAAAGGTTGATTTTAACTTACCATATATATTTATACGATTGTAACTTTATACACATAGCAATTTTACAAATGTACAATTCGATAATACTTAGAATCTTATTTAACGGTTAATTATTGGATGTCTGTTTAAGAAAATATTAATATGCTTATTCTTATTCACTTTTAACGTTAATATTTTTTGTTTTGTTTGGTAATATTTTATTACAGTGAGGAAGATAAATAATTTTATACAGCACATACGATAATTTTTCGACATGGCACATACGCCAAAATGTAACTCGTTATATCTTTATAAATACAAGGAATATCATTATAAGATTTTACCAGATGATGAGTGGGTAACTTTAGAACAACCTTGTATCAAAAACTCATTCCTGTTAAAAATAACATAAACGATAATTTCGCAAAATTGGTCGATATATAGTACCAGACTTAGCAAATTCCTTTATGAATAATAAATGTCAAGACTAATGCAGAAAGACAGATGTCCTGTATTCCCACATTCATATGTATTTTCTGCACTGACCATGAACAGGCAATTAAATGCCAAATAATTTCTGTGTTTTCAAATCGATATGTTGAATAAAATAAAAGGATATTTGTGCAGATTTAGATTAACATTAAATCAAAGCAATATGACTAAACAAGATAGTTTAAATCAGATTCAAACCACTTTCCTTAATATTTAAATCATAAAACTAACTTGGCTTTTTACAAAATTACCATTTTTTCCTTTAAATAAATAATTTGATTTGTAAAATCAAGGAAAAAAAAAGCAAAACATTTTTTATTTTGTTTTTAATTAAACCAAGACTCTAAGCAAAAGCTAAGGTTCAGTGGGCATATTAATCGGATCGCAAACCGAACCAGTTTATTTTTTGTTATTAAGACTTAACATTTTTAGCTCTTTAAAACACTATCGACTATTAAGATCGGCGTAAAAACTTTGGATTTTGAGAACTAACACTCATTCGGATATCAAATGGATTAAAATGAGTGTCTTCCTTTTTTGCACTGATTTCAACTGTTACCAGTTGGCAGCAACCAGTCAGCAGATGGCCACCTCATTTCAGTAAAAGGCAAACATTGCGCACCCCGAAAATGCATTCAATTAACAATTTCCCTGAATGCGAGTGAATGGTAGAAAAGTTTGCCGCAGTGCGTGCATGGTGTTTTGCAGCAGGCTTTTAATCAAAAACTTGCACCCAAGTGGCAGACAAGTTTTTGGCCAAGTTTGCCAGCCAACACTGGCACTGCCTGGCAAGCTGGGCTAACTTCTCAAATTGTGACGTCGACAAAAGTCAAATCGTGCTGGAGCTCTCTCACATGCTGGCAGCAATCAGTCTCGAGTCCACACAGAAATAAAGAACTCACTTTTCATATTGTTCCCTAACGAACTGTCATTGCTCTTGCTATCTAAATCTTGTTTTGTCCATCACTCTTATTTTTTTAGTTAAAGACCCATCAGAATTAAAACATAAACTTTTAAAGCTTTGCATTTTTTTTTAAATAAAACTTTATTTAATATGAAGATAAAAGAAGTTTTCATACACATTTCAATATTTTAAAATATTCTTTTAACATTGTTAAAGAATAAAGTTTAAAAAATGTATTTGTGTTTTCATTTTTAAAAAATAAAGAAAAGTGATTTGAAAAAAATTATATTAACTTTTACATTTGTATAAATAAGTAGTATTATTAAAATACAATCTTTGAAAATGTAAAATTTTTAATCAATACTTTTTAATAAGTAAAAACAAATGAATTGAAAAATAAAATGATTTGAGCTGAAAGCTGTACATATAAATTTAAGCTTGTTTTTATAAAGATCTTTGTGATGTGCATATAAAAATGTGGAAAGGTCGCAAAAGATCTCAATGGAATAGCATGCAACATATTGAAACGACGATCCTAAGCATACAAAATCAAATATGGTAGCCTGTCTTTCTAAGTTTTGTGTGAACTCTGGAGCATTCATGGCCAGAGTGTATAAAAAGAAGAAGCCTAAGCCAATGCTATGCCATAAAGTGAATGCAGTAAATTGCCATGCTGCAAATTCAAAGTGTGCCACAAGCCCAAACTCTCTTGCTACCTTTAACGCCCGCATGCAGCAAAGTTGGCCCTTGGACTCGGCCAGAACAGAACCAGAAAAGGATGTACGCCAGTAGGAGGACGGGAGAATAGAGAGAGGAGAGAGAGAGAGGAGCAATGGAGAAAAGCGTCCTCGCTCACTCACTCACCCACTGTTTACCTAACGCAGTCGACGGCAACGTCCGTGCCATTTAGCAAAAGTAATTAAGCGTCGATGCGTTTCATTTGTGTTACTTTTCTGGGCAATTAAGGCAAAAAGTTTGCAGTCTTAAAGTGCGGCGTAAAATTTTCATAGTTAATTGTAGCCCCGACTGTTGCCCATAGACGACTGAGTCAGTCATGGGCGTGGCAATGGGCCACGTCAATCGTCTGGCACAAAAAAACTTTATCCGCTCTCTGGCAACTTGAAATTGTTGTTATTGTTGCTATTGTTGTTGTTGTTGCGTGCACTTTGCATGGCTCTAAAATCGATTGTGGCTGTTGCTAATGGGAAGCTGCTGCAATCATCAGCAACAAGTCTACCCTTTATCCCCCTGACCCGCATTCCAGAATCTCCTGGTGCATAGGGTCTTTCAAGTTACAAACAACACCGACTGCCTAAGTTTAAAATCCAGCTAAACTTCTAATTGGTTTAAAGAAATTAATATCACAACTTTTATTCATTTATTTTTGTGTTAATTTGCTTACGGGGTATTGCTGGTTGAAAGGCTGTTTTTGGACCTTTTTTAAAAAATATCTTTTTTGAAAACGGAAATATTTATTAAAATTCTGTTCGATTTTGGGCAATTTTTTTGTAGTTAAGTGTACAAAAATTTTGAAAATTATGATTGAGGTAGGGGCCATAATGGTGACCATTCTGCGTCGATTTCATTTTGTTTAATCAAAATCGGCTCAGAGCTGGGGGCGCAATCAGTGTCGCAAGTTTTAAAAACGTGGTTTCGAGAAAAACGGGTTTAAGTTTTAAATCCACTTGCATTAAAACTATTTCGAATTTCAAAAAACCCTTTTAGGACGATATTCTCAAATATTCAAGCTATAATAATGAAAAAATAGAAGAAAAGTTGATGCCAACCAGCAATACCCTCTTAAACATTTGAATCTAAGCATAAGGTAACTATTAAATTGGAAAATTTATAAAAGTCAATAGACAAAAACGTCGCATCTTAAATCTCATGTTTATTGCTAATGTATTGTAAACCTTAAGTCACCAGAACCAACCTTTATTAGTGCTAATCAATTATTATTAAATAATAAAAATTAGTCAAATTTATTTGAAAGTTTTAGTTCTTTTATTGAACTATAAAACTGGTCGAATGTCGAGTTAGTTTCAAAAAACGCACATATGGCTTTGGTTAAATATGAATTAAGAATTTGCATTACAAATTCATCAACGATATATAGAAATTTTCAAAAATTGTACTATATCAAAATACAGTCAAATTAATTAAAAATTGTATAATTTCTCAATAATTTCTTAGCTGAAAAGTTGTTTTCTTGTTTTTATTTAACAATAGGTTGCTCTTCAGATTACGAGCATATCAAAAAATAATTAAATATGATAAGCGATTACCACTGAAATGACACTTGGAGTACGAGTACTCGTACTCATATCTGCAACTATTATCATTTACTTTCCGAAGGTCATTCCGACATTCACAACCGAGCACACAATGTAGTGTGCTGTTCTGGGTTCCACTTTCGATAATTGCAGCAAAATCTATGATAAATTTGCTAATTGCTGAATGATCCAAAAGTATGCTAAAAGTATGCTAGTTACTATCATTTTAAAGTGATATTTGGAACAGATTTCTGATATAGATATTATATGATATGATACTTAAAAGATGTAGTTTAGTATGCTAAATAAGAACGTTAATGGGCACTCAAGCGATTACCGCACCATTCAAAAATTACAAGTTGGTTGCGTCTTTGCTTCAGCTGACTTAACCTGACCATCATCATCATCAGTGGCAGCAACCCTAGAAGCGACAACAATTTACCAGCACGCATTTTGTCCTCTCCTCCCTCCACTCTCCCCTCTCGTTTCTCCTCTTCACTCCCCACAACCCCACCACCTGGCAGCGGAATGTGCAAAAAATGTTTCTCATTAAAAAGTTGTTTCACAATTTTATTATCCTCTCGTTGGCGTCCTTGGCGTCGCTCTTATCCCCGTGGTCGTCCTGCAGGTGTGCAGTCTCATTGTCACAAGCCCTGGTGACAATGTCAATAAAGCAAACTTCGGACCTGAAAAAAACACTCAAGTCCCAAACCCGAGTCCGAAACCAGCACAAACGCAAGCTTAAGCCCAACTCAACCCCACAGAGCGGCAACAGCATCAAATTATTTTTAAATTACTTGCAAAAATAGGGCAGCGCAAAGTTATAATAATATAAAGCGAAACAAAGACTGGAATAAGTAATAATGTGCTAGATGAGTTGGCGCGACTAGAAGATACCCTTTTCGCAAACACAAGTTTAGTCAGCTCTAAATTTGTCATACACTTCAATGGAAATTTTATACCACATCTAATTTTCGACATATATACAGGGATTCCACATAAATCGCTTTCGCTTGAATTTCACCTCAATTTCATTTCGCTGTGTCACAGGTCAATTCGCAGAATAATTTTACGCGAAATAAACTAGTGCTAAATCCGCTGGCGTCCGATGCCACCTAGTTCGATTTAGGTTTAAGAAGTCAGGGGCAGCGATGCCACAATTTTTAGTCAGAATTCGAAGTAAGGTGCTTAAAATATATATATGGAACCACTTTTGTTTTCTTAAATTAAGCATTCAAAAAATAGTTCTTTTGAGGTAAATCAAGTTTTACCGAAAAAAAACCTTTAGCTTATAGTGCAATTGGTGAAAACATTTGTAACGAAGAGTTGCCAGACTAATGGCAGACAGTCGCTAGAGTTGTCGAGTTACTTTTATTTTGTCGCGCCAATTGCTTTTAAATTGTTTGTCAATTATTATATAAATGAATTAAATTATATAAATTAAATAAGAAAAAAATGAAAAACTTATTGTTCTGCAATGAAAAACCTATAAAAGTTGCTAAACAAACCCTTGGGTAATTTAATCTGAGAAGGTGTCAGCCCTAAGCTTAGGTTGGTGAAAAAGCTTAAAAAAAATGTAATCTCTCGAGGTTCTGGTACAACTCGGAAATTCCCGTGCGGAAATGCTTTCTGCGGAATTCAAATTTGCTTGTGATTTCTGTAGCACGCCTAATAAATAGACTGCTTAACAAACTAAGGCCCATTTTTTTCATGTTTTAATAAGGTGTTTGATACTATGTATTGAAAAAAAAAACTTGACGTAAAATGTATAGAAATTAATGTCTAATTTGTTACTACATATACATATGTTAAATGGGAATTGATAGAACATTGAAAAAACGGCTTAAGACTTATAATCTAGGTAAATAGCTCTAAGCAACATAAGTCATTCATAACATATATACACTTCTTTATTTTATAATGGGAAACAAATTTGTGTTACCTTTAGGTTAGAGCATATTTGTCTATGTATAGCTGAGACTACTCTAATCCGGATTCTGGTCAAGTTAAATGTAACTTTTATAGTTTAAGGAAGCAATTTTTACAGAGATTATGTTTTAAAATTGTACATTGCTAGCACGTGGGTGTCAGAACGAAAGCCAATTTTGAAATATATGTTATAAAAGCAAGGTAAATAAAGGGTGCACGAAAATGGCAGGGAAAGCGAAGAAAAAGTGAAATAAAGAAAGAGTATGAAAGATGCATAGAGAGAGAGACAGAGAGAGAGAGAGAGAGAGAGACAGAGAGAGAGAGAGAGAGAGAGAGCGGAAAATAGAAAAAAATCTTATCAATAGATTGTAAAGGCATTTACCAAATATTAAAGCTTATCAATCGGCATTATCAATGCTCAACTTTCAATTTATTGTGGTAATTGATTTGAATTATAACTCTTTTAATTCTGTGTAATTATATTATCACAATATTGGGTAGAACATGAGAGTATGTCACTTGCAATCAATTGTTGTTAAAACAATTCCAGCAACGCCAAAACACTTCAAAGCTTCCAAGTTCAACTGCAAGCTATCAACAATAATAGCTTGTTCCACATATCATTTAAAAGCAATGCCATGTCCAGAGTGCACTGGCCACGCCCACAGTACTTATACATAATTGATCTATTAATTAGAAGAACAACAATTAGCCATTTCTTAGATGGACAAGATGGGGTAGCTTCATTTACAAAGCTAGCTCAGATTAAACAAACATAAATATTTAAGCACTTCATTTCAAAAATGGTTTCCAAACTCAATATAATTAAAAACTCTTATAATTTTCTTATTATTTTTTTTTTTAGCGATAAAATGAGTTTGTTGGACTATTTAAAAAAAATAATCAGTTATTGTTTGTTTGGATACACTTAAAGTACAAATAATCTGTAGATCTCCAAAATGATTAATCAGCAATGGAAAAATATTATTATCGATTGGTTCGATAAAAGTCTTTGAATTATTTATTACATGTTGTGAAACGCTAAGCTGTAATAGATAAAGAAATTTCCCGGTATAAGCGCCTATTGTTTTAGCCCGACGATCAACTTATCGATTGATTATTATATTTAAATGGCATATTTATTATTATATGTGACCATAACATTGATAAGCAGCGTATAAGACAACCAAAGAGATTTTTGAATTCCGCGTAAATGATCGTTCAAGTGATAATGGCAATGATTAAAACGCAAAATCAGGCAAAATAAATATTAACTTTATAGTCATTTTAAACGAAGATATGAAGTTATTCTGATTGGAATATACACGGTGTACAACCACACTGAAAAAAACTGGGATACAGATGAGGCCACTGAAAGAAATTCCGTTCTTTCAATGTCTAAATAAAGCCAAGTTAACGTATAATGTTTCAATATTTCAATCGATCGATAAGTTTTAAAAGAAATCCTTACATAATGTTTAAAATAACTCACTTGACGTAATTATTGATAATCAAATAATTTATAAATAATTTATTAAAATTAATAGCTTTAAATTGAAAATATAATGATGAGACAAGCTATTGCTAAACTTATAATGATTTAAATCTATCACATGTCATTATTGATTTATTGTAATTAGGATCTAAATCTGCTTTATCTGAAAGTTTATCTGACACATTGGATTTAATGAGCCCATTCAAAAGTTGATTTTAAACAGATAAGACAACTTGAGTGTTTTGATGTTGATAATAACTTATGTTGAAGATTGTGAATTCTTTGTAGGTTTTCATTTTGAAAAAGCCTTTTTCAAGTGAAGTTTTTAAGATAAATTAATAAAGATAATTCTAAGAGATAAATCCTTGATCGTTTAGACAAACATATTCAGGCCTGTTCCGGTTTTCACTATTTATTTTATAGCATTTAGTGAAATGCATTTATTCACTGTCCATTTAGGCTAAGTATTTAAATATTCTCGTTTTTCACTTTATCGGACTTAAACTCATCAGCTCAAAGTGAAATAAATCCGTAGAACTTCGCCGAAATGATATTAGAGAATGTTAAAGAAATTCACTTCCGCAAAATCTTACCGAAAGTGAAAACCGGAACAGGACTGATTATATTCATTTATGTAAATATATAAAATAATTTTTAAATTAAAATGGACTTTCTACTTTGATTGTCAACTATTTTTTGTTGTTCTCTTCTTGAACACACATTGGATTCAGGATCCTTGATAACTATGCAGTATTTGATTTCTTTTTTTTCTGAGTGTAAATGATTTCTGGTCGAACAGTCTAATTAGCCAACAAATGAATGGGAACAACAACAACAATAACGTTGATAAAAGTTCGGGCCAACTACATATGTGCTAGACGGTGGAGCTTCGTGCCGCCGTTGACATACATAATCACACAGACACAGAGTAAATACCCATATGAATATATGTAACTGAGTAACTCAGTAAGTGAGTAGGTGGGTATGTGAACATGCATGTATATGTAGATAAGGCTTGCGGATCCCAGCTCGTCGGTCGGTTCCTAGCAGCATGATTGGAGCGATTAGTTCGGTCGCAATGTCAACGAGAGGTAGAGGTAGCTTCGTCAAGCTGACGCTGCTGGCGTTGCTGCTTATGTTTGCGTTTCTGTTGCTGCTCAGTTCGCTGCGCAACTCGGAGTTGGATCTCCGAGAGCTGCAGCTGAAAGATTTAAAGCAGCAACTGGAGTTTGAGCAGCAGCCGAGGACGGAGGGTCAACCGCGGGTGGCGAAGGCGACGCCGCCGCCAGTGAGAACCGTCGAGGAGCCCGTGGACGAGGAGCTGGTGAGGCAGCTGGAGAACGAGCTGCCCGAGGTGGATTACGGCTTCTGGTATCGCTATGCCAAGCCCAAGAAGTATGCCATGAACAACACTTGTGCCCGATATCCGGATCCGCTGGATCTGCAGCTGCACAACATTTACTGGCAGACGTTTAACAATGCCAATGTCACATTTCGACTGTATGCCGCCTACCTGGACATGCGTACGGGCATCAAGACGAGGGGCGTGGTCCGGATTCTGGCCACGGCCAATCAAATTGGCGTCGCATTTCCGGTCACCCACTGCCAGTTGTGGTATGCGAATCACACGAAACCCATCACAGTACCGGTTAGCAACTATGTGAGTGTCTGGATCAAGAACTGGGGCTACAAGCCACTGCTCAGCTATCCCCATTTATTGAGTTGCCCCGTGCCCGGTCCCATGCCCCCGAATATACTCGGACAAATGCCCAGCACCGTCTCCTTGGTGAGCACCATCTGTGAACATGCGACAAATTCACTGCGCATTCACTACGATCAGCCCAATGACACAATGGTCCGTACAGGCTCCAATACAACGTCGAGACCTGAACTTAGCTTTGGAGTCTGCGTCAAGGGATTCGACTTCCCGTATATTGATCTATCGGCTCGACTCATCGAATGGTTCGAGCTGCAGCGACTGCTGGGGGCATCGCGAATCTATGCCTACATGTACGATGTGCATCCGGCGGTGCAGCGGGTTCTGGATTATTATCAGCGCACTGGCTACCTGGAGTTGCGTCCCTTGACCATGGCCAATGGCATGCCCAGGCTGCGGCATTATCAGCACATGCTGATCCAGCAGAGGCGGCTGATTAAGCGACTCAACGAGCTGATACCCTACAATGATTGCTTCTATCGGAATATGTATCGGCATGATTATCTTCTGAATGCGGACATCGATGAGGTGATAATGCCACTGGGCGCCCTACGCACCTGGCAGGAGATCCTCGACACGGATCAGGCCCTGACCTTGAAGAACTGTCCCAATGGTTTTGTCTCGCTGTGCTTCATCAACACCTACTTCACCAAAGTGGTGCCCGAGGCCCTCAACCACGAGCAACTGGAGGCCGACGAGCTCTACGTCCTGCAGCACACGATGCGGCATCGCAACTACTCGAAGCCCAATCGTGCCACAAAATGTTTCCACAACACGCGCTTCTCGGAGACGCTGCACAATCACTTCACCCTGAAGTGGCTCCCAGGCGGCTGCAGTCCTCGCACTATAGACGTCCAGATCGCCCAAATGCAGCATTATCGCGAGCCGGATAACAAATATAATTATTCCGAACTAGTTGAGGATCGCAACGCCTGGAAGTATGCCCCCGAGTTGCGGGCGGCTGTGGAGCAAGTTTGGATGCATCTCGACGACGTGCAGCGTCAGAGTGAGGAGACTGAAGATCAGGGATTGCTCGAAGAGTTGATGGATCACGAATCGGACGCGGAACAGGCTCAGGAGCAGCAGCAAATGATGCAGCAGGTGCAGGTGCAGGCGCAGGCGCAGGTGTCGAAAACTTAGAAATAACTTGTAAATAAATCCCCTTTTTTTTGTTAGTGTACAAATATTATATTATTTATTTATATAGTACGAATTTGTAAGTTTAATGTGTAAAATTAACAATAAAACTATTGATTATTATTATAAATTGTTTACAATATATTTAGAAATATGCTTAAACTTAATATACTTGATATACTCAATCTAATATTGACACACAAAAATTTATATTTTTTTTGCATAGCTTTTAAATAAATGAACCAGTGTATTGCCATCGTTTGGATGAGGTAATATTCTTAACAGTAAATCGTATTGTTTGTTTTCGTATTGTTGTCTGTGTTGTTGAAGTGCCCAACTATTGATGAAAATTTCTTTTAGCGCCACATTAAGTTTTGGGTGTTTAATTTTTGATCCTAAATAAAAGCTTTAATAATAATAACAGCAATTAATATGAAAAGCATTAATTTACGACTTGGCCGACAATATTTAAGCTTTTATCTATCTTTCCCAAAAATATGAGAGTAATTAGAAGAGTATTATTTAACCCCCGACTTTTGGACATGATCATTATAAAATTTATCATATCATTAAGATATGATATTTGTCGTATATCCTTAACTCGACATTTATTGGAAAATCGAAGACATTCTCTTCAGCTTCCCCTATAAGAATATCATAGGTTGAGAATGGAATGTAAATTAGAAAAGTTTCCACAATTTACACTTTTTCATAGTTAACTTCAACTATTTATAAAATATTAGACTGGAAAACCCAAAACAATTCAGTGTATCAAAACCATCCAAACGTCAAAGAACGAATCAACTCCCATCTATCTACTTCAACAAGTAATTACGTGTTTTCCCATTGTTCTTGTCGCTGATGACTCTTTAAAATCATGCTACTAAATTCTACCTATATACATTTTGTACCTAAGCAGTTTGATTACTGTATATATTGGGAATGCGATAAATACCGTGTAAAAACAGCATTTTGCAACTGGGTATATTGCTTTAGAGATTGAGTGGACATTTTTTATCAAAAAATATTTTTATATTTTTGAAACAGATTTTTTTATGCTTGAAAATCCAGATTTTTAACTGGATAAATACAGTCGAGCTTCCCTAACTCGAACTTCCCTAGCTCGAAGTTTCTCTAACTCAACAAAATCGAGTGGCAATACTAGGCAAATTTCATACAATTCTACTTCCCTAACTCGAAGTCTCCCTAACTCGAACTTTTTTCGTGGATAATGGTGATTCGAGTTAGGGAAGTTCGACTGTAATTGTATTTAAACAAGTTTTAGCAGTTGCCTTTGCTAATTGGAATTTAATTCGCAGCTCAAAAGTATGCAATGATTGTCAAATCTAGTGACTCAATGGCCCGTGTCTTATTACTGGGCCGCCTTATCTGTTGTCATTCACACTTGTCGAACCCGACATAAATTCAATATTGCTTCACACAAATAGACTGAATCATCATCGGCACCCGCTGAGAATTTTGGACTTTTGTATTCAATAAAGAAGAAATTGGTTACAAAGCGAATGAGATAAGAAGCGACTTAGCCAAGTGACTAGTGCAGGAAATAAAGTTAAAGCCACGCTGTATATGGCAATTCTATTGAAATTTAAGTTTCAGAGCAAATAAAAAAATTAAAAATGTATGATTAAGTCTCATATCAAAGAATATACTTAATCAGCTTATACTGAATTTGAGATATCGGGTCAGGTTTGAAGAAAAACTTCAGAACACATTTGTTTTGTAATCATTTGTTTATTATTAGCAATAAATAGAGTAGTTATTAAATTACAAAGTACCGCACATATTTCAGTAAAAACAAAAAAAATTAAATAAAAGTACAATACATACACACTTATACATATGCAGGAAATGTTATCACTACTTTACTTATCGCAGAACAAAAAAAAAAGCATTAAAAAAAAACGAAAATGGGAATGGGAGTACGAATAATGGGAATAAGGAATACTTTAGACATTTTTATTATGTGTTATGAGTATGATTTGCCTAATAGCGTAGCACGTAGGCGCCCAGGGCGAGTGCCAAGGTGCCCGTGAGTGTTGTGGCCAGTGATGAGGCGCCACCGCCGGTGCTGTTGCCCTTGGCGGCGAGGAGAATGGGACGCTCGTTGGCACGGGCGTCCATCCAGGCCTGGCAGTCGGTCTCGTTCTTCACGAAGCGGAAGATCGACTGGACAATGTTGGCGGGCGTGATGTCCGAGCACTGCTCCAAATGGTGCACCACACAGCCCTCAAAGCTCTGCAGATCGACGCAGTGGGTGGGCGAGAAGAGGAACTCGGGGCGGCTCATTAGGTCGGACAGTTCGCCATCCTTGGGCATATACTGATGGAATGTTTTGTTGAAGCAATGACTGATGCTCTCCTTGTTGGCCTCCAGGCACTCGGGTCCCTTTTCGGCAACGAAAAGCACCAGTTGATCCCCGCCACGGGAGCAGGCGAATCCCAGCAAAGATGAAGCCAAACGCATCATGACCGCCTGTTGACGCTGCTCCTCGGCTGTCAGGCAGGGCTTCAACTTGTTCTTAAACGCACGGAAGCAGGTTTCGGCCTCTGGGGCACGCTTGCAATACTTGTTGAAGACGGTGTCCAGTTCACCGATCGCACGAGCCGCATCCATTTCAGCCTGCAGAGCCGTCATATTGGCCAGGCCACTCAGGCAGGTGCCCAAATCGGCGGCCGCATTCTCGATATCCTTGTACAGCGTGGAGTTATCTGATCCCGTCACTTTCTTGCACTTCTCCCGATACACGCGCTTGATATCATCTGCATAATTGAGTTCCAAATGAGTTATGTTATGTCATTATGAATATGTCAGAGGATTAAACTTACCCATGCTCACGTTTGTGTTGCGAAACTCTGGAGGCAGGAACTGGGACGAAACACTGTCCAGCTGACTCGCGCTGAACTGGGGCGGATTGGCAGGGCTGGCACGCACCTCCAGCAGCAGGGCGCCCAGGGCTGCCAACAGGCACACAACCAGCATGGCGTATTTGTTCATTTTGGCCACTGTTTAGAATCGAGACGAGTCCAATCAAATCCACTCGAATCAAGTCGAGTCGAGTGTGCGATCAGTAATTATCTTTTCTTATTTTGTCTTTTAATTTTCCTTGCGGCCTCCGTGCCCGTTCAGCGCGCGTTGCTGCGATTGAATGAGCGAATGAGCAGAAAGCAAGTGCGACTTGACAGTGCAGCGCCGCACAGTGGTTCACAGCACATGAGAACCAAGTCCAACCAACTAAACAACTGGCAGATTGACACTGTTATCAGGTCATAGCCAAATGCTGCTTATCAGCAAAAGAGAGGCATTATTTTGTCAATACATATGTATGTATGTAATATACAAATATGTATTTCTATTGTTATAAAGCTAATTAGCAGATCGATTGTGCACATAAAATAAGTAAACTCACAACAGAAAACAATTCGAATAGCACATTATTTTGTATAGAGTAATAGAGAGCATAATTTCATTTAAGGTCTTGGAACTAAAAGTTTTTAAAAATATTTGTATGCTTATCTTGTATGAAATGAGCGAGCATTTTGAGTTTTGTCAAACATAAGATGAATCCTGTGTTTAAGTGCCTTAAAGTAGAAGTGATGAACAGAATATTAGCTCTGATAATGTCAGATGATAGATTATAAGCTTTAGCATATATTAAAATATAAATATAAACTTTTAAAACTTATTATATCAAATATCTCAAGTCTGATGATTCAATAAAAAATATCTACAAAATTGTGTTAGAAAATACATGTTTATCTCTTACATTAGATAAAGTATGTCATTAAAATAAATAAAATTCTAAGTTCTAGCATGCATTTAAATTTATCATCCCTATAATTTAATTATAAAATATTTATAAGATAACTTTTTATCAACTAATTAGGAAAGATCTAACATTAAAAGATAAATTGAATTACCTGTAATGCACAAATACTCGGAATCAATTGAAGTAAATGATATATTAAATATCACTTTCTAGTAAAGTACTTGATTGAAAGATACGTTAGCAAGTGGTTGGCACTTGAGATAGAGTCGATGTTCAACCACTGTGCAACATCGGTGGCTCGGTGGCGGCAATCCGAACACCTTTGTAGTCACTGGCGGTGTGACATCATTTACGTGGATCCCATGTGCGGCCGAAAGTGGGCAAAGGGCAGGAATTGTCTTGCTGCTAGGAAAATAATTGATTTTCAGTCGATCAATCGAGTATCCGTATTTAAAATGTACTCATGTACGAGTATAAAGATATTTGGACTCGTGCGATCGTTGCTTGGTTTCAATAGCGATATATTTAAGTACGTGTACATAATGTACATACAATTTATGCTATCCACATACATATGGTTCGTCAATCTTATCGGAGTTTGCCTTAAATGTTTATTTATACGCTTATTGCACTATCGATGTATTTGTTCGTCCGTTTAGTAACAGTGTCACCAGAGTCGGAATGCTTTAAAACTGATAACACTCAAAAGTATAAAATACCAACAACACCAATACCAACAAAGACATGAGCAACTTTAACCATTATAACAACAATAACAACAACAAACATCGTCATCAACGACCTCGATTCGATTGCAGCGTTTGCAGAATTTTCATTTACGAGCTTTTTCAAGAGCAACTCGGTTCCTTTAACGGTAATGTAGATCACCTGCTTCACAATTTCGTTGTAGCTCTTGCTTAACATATAGTGTATTTTTTAAGATATGTAATTTGAGTATGACTTATGCAAATACATACTTACATATGTATATGGATGGGCCACATATTTTTAGGTACATAACATTATTTCGCAGCAAATTTGCAAGCAACCCGTCAAAAGCTGACGAAAGAAGCTAAATTGAGTACAAAGAGTACTTATGAAAGAATCATGTGAATCATTTTATTTTCAGCCTGCTAAATCGTAACAGTTGTAGTTTACAGCCAATATTATTCGATAAGTTTATAATCAATATTAGGCAAGGTTGCTTCCTACTTTTTTATAGTTAGTATCAAAAGATTACCTTTATTGAATCGAATGAGCCGATAATATATTTTGGGCATCATTATAAGTCGATAAATAAATAGAAAAACTTTCATAATTTATTCGCAGTGTCAATAATCAGTTTTTAAATTTATAAATAATGATGTGACACTTTTTATTAAACTGTAAATTATAAAATGTTAGCCTCCAACATTGTTTTTTATCATCTAGGAAATAACAATTAGATTAAATAGAGGTGGATCGAAATGGAACTGAAACAATTATACACAAAATATCGCATTATTTATATATTATATCAACGAGGTAAAATTAAAATTAATCTGCTCTTCTATGATAATAATTTATTTTCAGATCTTGTATATGTGTATGTATGTACATACCCAATAATCAAGTGATAAGTGTTATGCACTTAGTCGCTCGAGCTTTAATTAGTCTAGCGTTTAGTGTGCATTATTGTTTTAATTAGGCAGCCTCTTAGTACCTCATAAGTGGCATGCACGATCGTAGCAGAAACAAAGGCTTAACTCATCTGAATCCAAAGCTCAAGCTTTTGTCATAAAGCCGGCTGATATGCGACAAAATAAAAGCGAACAACATTCAGCATTTTATTTGGATTCAAAGTTCACACACTCGAACTGCCGAAACGTTTGCTACGTAATGACTGCGATAAGTTTTTATTGCTCAATTGCTTTATATGAATGGAAGAGACGTAGGAAGCCGACAAGCAGTAAGCGAGAGTGACTACTGCCAAAGTAAAACTAATAATTTATAAGGAAATAAAACAGATATGGAGTATCGTACTATTTACGAATCCTTTCGATCTTAAGAGTGTGAAGTTAATTTCATAATTACAGAAAAGTATATGAAAATATATAAAGAAAACATTTTAATTTCCAATCAAAGCGGGTATAGTTCGAATCGCGAAAATTAATTTAAATAATTTTTCTATATTTCTTAAATAAATACAATCGAACTTCGCTAACTCGAAGTTACTTTAATTAAACAAACGCCTTCTACACTATTCGATTTCTATTTAAACTTTTTTATTTACTTAATGCACAATGAAATACATATGTATTAGGTACATTTCGCACACTCACTTGAAGACTGTAGAAACTTCAAAAACTTCTATGTACAAGTTTCATACTCTTGTATTGTATACACTTCTGGTGAGAATTTACTATTTTTTTACTGTAATGTAGTATTAATTTTAAAACTTTTTACCTTATTACCTAAAGGTTTCAGAGAATTTTGCCTCTTGCTTGTGACAATGGCTTTCTGTCTATCCATATCTTTAATTTTAAAACTTAAATCTTAAAAAAATAATTCTTCTAATTTCGGCAGTTCAAATGGCGCTGTCTCAAATCATATAGCTTTTTTATGTTTTTTTTTATTTTCCCAAATTTGAATATTTTTTTCTTTTAGATCTGTTGTTTATCTGCAATTTGAGAAAATAAAAGCAAATACATAATATTAAAAATTGTTGATCGGAGTCAGTTCTTTCTACTTATCTGCTTAGGACCGAGAGTAAAGCCAGCTGGTGCTACTTGAAATCTAAAAGCACATAAGGGAACTTGTAGGAAAACATGTTGGGAATAAGTTGCCTACGCTAGTTATAAATAGTTTTTAAAATTCCTGACTTGTAGGTGGAAATGCTTTATTATTAGTCACTGCATATGCATTTAATCTCACTTTCTCTCACTATCTATGTCTCTCTCTCTCTCTCTCTCTGCGAGTATGTTACTGTCTCTGTCTGTGGCTGTCGGCGCACATAATAAACTCAAAGCATACTTTTAGGAGCAACTAAAACGGAAGCAACCAGCCAACGGAAATGCCAGAAGCGCAAACTGTGTGTGCTACATCTGTGTGTGTGTATGTGTGTGTGAGTGTGTGTGTGTGAGTGTATATTGCGTATACGTCGCGTGTTGGCCCACTTAAGGGGCAACAACTGAGGCAACACAAATGCAGCAAGTGAACTGCATACGAGTACTCATTTGTATGCCTTGGCTAATTGTGAGTCTGGCACAGGTGGGCCAGCAAATGATTATCTATGTCTGTACTATCTTACATATATATTTGTAAAATCTCATATCGGTTTGTCGAGCAAAGCAATGCGAAGCTCTCTTGTCAAAGTCTGCCTTGGATCTGATTATTCTGCCTTGGCCAGCTCATGAGCTTAGTCAACAGCTTTAGTATCCCAATTAAGCTGGCAAATATGTTTAACAAGTTAATGAATTCTAAACATTCAGAGAGAGAGAGAGGAGTGCAGTATTAAATATATTCCACGAATAATATATATAAAAAAAATATAATAATAATAATAATCATCACGATGGGGGAAGTAAGCAGTGTGCAACGCCTGTTTTCTGCGTGGGGCGTGGCCATGGCTGTTGCTGTTGCTGCAACATGGTATGATTTTAAATGAAATTAAGCTAATTTAGGAAACAGCCAACGTGTCGTCGTCCCCTTCCTTGTCGGGGACTTGTCGACGTACGTCGTCCTGGCTGTAGTTTAATTCAATGCAGGGCCACCGCACACATCACGACCTCATATAAAACGATGAGTCGCTGTGTGTGTGTGTGTGTGTGTGTGTGTGTGTGTGTGTGTGTGTGTGTGTATTTGGAAAGTGTGTGTGTGTGTTCCCTGTTAGCTATTTGGAACACATGCTACCTGTCCGTGTCCGTGCGTTCATTCGCTTGTCCGTCTGGCGGATGTGTGTGTGTTGTCTGCCCAGCTCCTGAGTATTGTAATTTATTATCCTGCATGGCAAAAGGGATTTTCATCAATTAATCATGCTGACGATTCTGCTGCAGTTGGACAACCAGAACAACACACTGTTGGCCCACACTTAATCGGCCTTGCGACACACACACACACTAACGCACACACACAAACAAACAGTTGGGATGAGCTCCAAATCTGGCTCAAGTTAAAGTTTAGCTTTGAGCCCGCAATTCATAGAACTTGTCTATATGGTCAAAAATTCGTAATAACCAAAAAACCAATGGTAATCCGGACAACTTACCAACATTGAATATTCCGCTTTAGTCGCCTGATTATAAGGATTTCTGGCATAGTCAAAGATCTCAAGAAACAGAGGCATGTTCATCTCTAAATAGTAAATGTGACATGATTACGAAAAGAGTTGCAGAGAGTGTATTTAAAAGATATCAATCACGGTTCAAAGTGAACTTAAAATCAGTCCAGACATTCCGATATGGATTAGCAACAACAGGAGTGGGATCGGGATTGGCAAAGTACCAACAATAACAGCTTCCTGCGACCAGTTTCCTTCCTTGGCCAATAGCTTCCATTGGCCTTGGCCTTTGTGAGGTTACTCCGAGCAGTGGCCCCAGCATGAAGTGCGGGTATTAAAGTGATTTATGGAGTGGCCGGTCCATTGCCAAAGAGACCTCGACGCACGGCCATGTAATTTGTGAGCAAAACTATTTCAAGTTCTTCTCGTTGTTGTTATCCTTGTTGTTGTTTTTGTTATTTTTGTTATCGTTGTTGTTTTTGTTGCTGGTGAAGGAGTCAGCTTTAAGTGCATGCAGTATATATGGGCAATTTTCTGAGCGATTTCATCAATTATTTAAAGGCAAATGAGTTTTGGCTGCTCTAAGCGAATGACTGGCAAAAGCATTACAACAAAAGTTGAGGTAATTTTTCGTTTAGTTTATTATGCAAAATTTAATTTGAATAAACAAGCAATCAATTGCTGCCATAACATTGCATATCGAGGCGAACAAAAGCGAGTATATGTATAATTCTAGTTCGGCATTAAATAGTCATAGTTAGTCTATAACAGGAGTGATTGACCTGACCCAAAATGGAACTTTGCCAAACAGAATTTATACTTGTCATTTGCATATTTTCAAGCACATTAATTTTACTAATTTTAATATACTCTTATGCTTAATCATTCAAAGATAATGTTTTTTAATTAGTAAACGATTTTTGACTGGTAAAATTTAAAATGGTCGAACTTGAGTCTGTAATTGCACATCTAGTCTGCTTACCTAACAGCAACGAAGCTTTCATATCGTTATAAAAGTCGAATTGAGGCCGAAATCAAATAGAAGTTTAATGAAAATCAATGTCAACATTTGGTATCTAAATAAATGCAGATAAATAAAAGGATATCAAAATGCAAATACGGCAATTCAAACGCATATCAAGCTTTGATTGACATTCTGCACACAGTTCGCATTGCCGGGACAACATTCTAGCCAAGTGAAAGCATGGTCTTATCAAAAGAAGTCCAGAGTAAAAATAGCTTGAAAAACTTATCAACCAAATTTCAGTTTTTGTGACCGGCAGCAAAAGTTACGAGGATTCCAATTATGATTTTCTGTGTCAAAGAGAATATATATACTATGCGATCATTTATTTTTGAGCCCCACTGTTGCCCCTTACTGCACATAATTGATTTTTTCTTTTTAGATTTTAAAAGGAGATTGAAATAAGTATGTATATCGAATATGAATTTGAACTTTCAGCCCTTCAGCATTCGTTTACTCAATATGGCAATTATTGCTGTGTCCATCTATGATAAATGTTCGACTAATCAGCCAAAGACATAAATTTAATAAGTATTGAAATGTCAATTGAATTTTTACTTGAGATCTCTGTAAATTTAATAAAGATTTTAGATAATTAGATGAGATTAGCTACTGAAAATATTGTAAAACAATTTGCCAGGCCTTTTCCACTCAAGATATCTGTTATTTCGTTTATAAGTATGAAGCTCGTCCAAACCACAAGCTGTGCTTTGATTTTTAGCCAATCATGTAGCTTTTAGAGTATTATTAGAGTCTAGATGGACTTATACGTACACTCTATTTTTTCAAAGAGTTGACTTGGTTTATTGTGCAGCTGCCTTGAGCCCTTTAGATGAAGTTTGCTTGTAATAAGATCTCAGGTAAATGTATAAATTCTGTTTAGCATTAGATAATCTTTAAATAAAAGTTTCCAAGTGGAGTTGTGGTTGCCGTCTTACAAGTCTTCTTGCCCGCATTTTAACCAGTTGCGGAGCTTATTTAAGCCATAAATTTGAAGCTGCTGCTTCATGATGCTCTTTTTGCCACCAATGTTGTTGCTGTTTTTGTGTTTGTTGTTGTGGCTCGTTACAACTATACCGAGTATAACTAGAGCTAGTCTACATTGTGATGTAATGTGACACCAGCTGCTTAATGTTTTGGTTAAAAGCATTTTAAGTAAAAATGCAACACACACACACACACACACACAGACTTCTGGAGAGGAGAAAGAGAGTAAGTAGGATAGAATGAGAACACCTCCGCGTTGCACGTTGCCATTTTGGGATACTCGTTGCTGCTGTCGCTGCTTCCATTGTACGACGAGCACAATAACTCAGCGCCTTTCACTGGTCGCAAGTACGAGTACAAGGCACTGAGGCACAGGCAGCGAACGCAAACTCATCAGAACACAGCAACACATACACACACACACATACACATACACCACACACACACATTTGTATATGCTGGCAATTTGCTTAAGCGAAAGGTTGCAACATATGAGCCAAAAAACGATGCAACAAGCAGCAACAGCAGTGGATGCAAGACTTGCCCAAAAGGTAGCAAACACAGCTTAGAATCGCACAGTGGGCTAAATTGGATTTGTTAGGGCTACAAAAAATAGCATTAGATATTATTTACCAAAATACAGAAATAACAAATGATTAGTTAAACTTATTTATTATATTAGTTATTATTCATAGCTATTAATTGATTTGCATTTGAATGATTAAATCTCATTCAAAGAGTAAACGAATCGAAAACTTACTATTTTCTTAAAGTTTCTTATCTATGTACGTTTACTTGTAGTAGAATGGAAAGTTATTAAAAAATTTATTTTTCTGCTACCACTTGTTATTTTTAACTCGTCACATTTTAAAATATGTATTTCTCATCACTATTATTTTAATCTACTTGTCACATACTTGTAGTAGAATATTAAAATTAAAAAGTGTTGTACTTGTTAAAGATGTGGCTAATAATTAATTTTTTTTTTACTGAACTATCACTCGTTATATGTCAATTTGTCAATTTTAAAAGACATAAAAGTTTGCTGCTATTATGTTTGTTAAAATGTTTGTTTTACATATTTGATGTAGAATATGAAGACGAATATATACGAAACCGTATATACAACTTAAAAAAAGATTTAAAAAAATGACGCTAACGAGTAACAAGTATTTCGTCCCACTGTGCCTCCTCCAGGGCTGGCAACGTGAGTGAGTAAGGGCATCGCCAAGGAGCAGCGACTACGAGTACATAACATCATCATTCATTTGCGCTCAGGTGCGTTTTTGTGCACTCTTTGGGCATAGACACTCTCGCACAATCAGACACAGAGATAGCAAAGGAAGACTAAGGCTCGTCTCGTGTACCGTTTAGTTGCGTCTGTGTTTGCGTTTGGTTTCTGCTGTCTGTTGCATTTCTTTAACTCCCCATACCAGACCACTTCCATGTGAAATAAGTAGAGAGGCCTACCTACATATTTATACTTGTGACGGTTTATCTTGTTAGCAACAATTGTATAAATAATGACTGGACTGACCTTGTATAATTACTATTTCCTTCATCAATGCTATCTTGTAGCTATTTTACTATTTTACTTGACTCAAATAAATAGTCGGAGGTAAGTTCCAATAATAGCGCATATTCAATACTATTCCAACTAAGTAAATATTTTTCTAGAAAGAAAAAAATCAAGTTTTTTGTTGAGGTAATTATGTCATAAAATTTATTGGACGTGTTGAAAATTTGTATGTTCTTAATTAGGCATATATAATTGCGTACATCGGAGATAACTAATCACTTATCATTTACCTATCCCTAACCGTTGCTAACAATGCCAACAACAACAACAATATGTCATTTCTATCATCTATGAGATAAGAATATCACATAGCTTATAAATATATTTTTTCTAATGACAGCGAACTAGTTTATCTAAAAAAAAAAAAAAAAATTAATATCTGAAGATTAGTTAGCAAACCTGCTTAATTTAAACAAGAATAAAATGGTAGTCCTTCAAGAGTTTAGCCTATATTACGGCCTTTAAGATTAGGATCTTTATCCCGTTTTTGCTTCGGCAGTGTTCGCCAATTAGTTCAAAATTGCCATTAATAATCCCACAAACCTTTTGGGATATGATACTTCAATGCGGTACACAGCTTGTGATAGTATAGATAAAAAAAAAAGAGTTACTTTCATTCCGTAGAAATGCCTAAAAACTACAGTACACAGGAAAAATTATTCCTTATAAAATTCAAGTTTGAAATTCTTGATTTTAGCATGAATTTGTTGTGTTAATTTAACAATAAAATCCTGAATTATTGTTATATTTACACAATATGCGGATAAAAAGGCAACCATTTAACAAAAAAGGTCAAAAATTCATTGAAAATATCAAAATATTTGCGGAGAAGGAATTGAAATATCGTACTGGATTTAAAAATTTCCAGATTTTCGAACTTTGTGATTGACTTTTTCCGGAAACCCGGATTTTGTATCTGTGTACCTTTGATTAAAATATCTTTAGAAAGCTGAGATATCTATGTTATGGAGATCGCTTCCCGAAGTTGTTGCTCGTCGTTATGAATTCGCTGCTCTTCGGCAACTTCCACCTCGTGGGTGGTGGGCAGAAAGCCGAGCTTGTCGTATTGCGCGTAAACTTTTTGTTGGAGCTGGGGCTGGAAGCGCCAGATGTTGTCGTCGATGATGGGATTGATCAGACGGGTCTTGTTATCGGGCTCCCGATAATGGTGCAGCTGGGCGAACTCAATTGGCACGGATTTGGCGGCACATTCGCCCGTCTCGGCCCGATGGAGGGGAAAGTGATTGTGCAGTCCGACAGCATATTTTGTGGAATGCAGACACTTGGTGGCCGAGTAGCGATCACAGTGCTCTGCCACACGTTCCACATGCTGCAACATGTAGTAGTAGCTGGGCATCTGCTTGTAGACCTTGGGTCGCTCCTCGTAGCGGGGAAAGTAGACGTTGCGAAAGCAGAAGCTTACCCAGTCCTTGCACTTGGTTGAGTCTCTCTCATAGTCGGGCACTCGGTAGGCCAGCTTGATCAGATCATTCCAGTTGGTGACATTGCCCAGCGGCATGATGACCTCATCGATGTCAAAGAGCCCGATGTAATCGTATTTGTAGATATTTCGATAATAGCAGTCATTGTAGGGTATCATCTCGTTCAGAATGCGATTGAACCCATCGGAGTCCAGGGCATAGTGATGGAAATGACGCGGCGAGTGCGGCTCCCCACGGCCCAGAGACATGGGTCGAACCTCTACAAAGCCGGGACTGGATACTTTATAGTCATCCAGCACACGTGTCATATTCGCATGCATCTGGGCGTCGTAGAAGACGACTTTATCCACGCCCAGCAATCGCAACAGCTCAAGCCATTCAATCAGACGCCACGACATGTCCGTGTAGGGAAAATCCATGGCTTTCAAGCAGACCATAAAGCGAAGAGGCTTTTCCTTATCCGGCGACTGATTTGCAGATGAATTGCCCGGCGAGCCCTTGACGATTTCAGAAGTGGATCTTTCCTCGTCCGTTTCGTGCACGACGCGCAACAGATTCTTGGCCCGATCACAGCGATCGGATACGAGAGAAACCATCTCGGGCACCTCCTGAGTGCTATTTGTTTTTGATTTTGTTTTTGGCAATGGGCAGCTGATCAGCGTTGGATAGACACGTCTCGCTGCTCCGCCCCAGACCCAGACGATCTTGTGATCTACGGCTTCGACAGTCACGGGATCAACACGATCCTTAAACCAGAGCTGACAATACGTCAGCGGATACTTGAGCTCATCTCCTTTGGCATAACGATTGACCATGGTCAGCAATCGGACTAGCGGCGTCTTGGGCACCGCCTTCCTGTCATCATAGTAGGCGCCAAATAAGTAGAAGGTCGTGTTGCCATTGTGGAGCACCTGCCAGTATTCATTGTGATACTCAATGTTCATGAAGTCCGGTGCCTCGACGCAGCCTTGTTTCTTCTTCCGGGGTCTTCGCAACAGCTCCTCGAGCGGAAACGATGGCATCTCCTCCCGTATTAGTTTTAGCCGCTCCTGCAAACTGGGAGCTGATGGGCGAAATTAATAAGATATCTGTCTGATTATATATGTATGAAGGCTGTAAATACCTTCCCGTCGATCGATCAGCAGTTCATTAATAAGCACAACACGACCGCGACCGTGACTTCTCCTTTGTATATCAGTGGTGTTGAGGCACAGAAGCACCAGAAGAATGAACACCTTCACGAAGATAACTAGGAACAGTATCTTCGAGAGACGCGTGTGTTTTCCCAACATATTTCAAATGGCAATTCAAGACTGGATGACGTTCGACGATCAGCGTTCGATGTTTGACTTTCGACAACTAATTCTAAATTGTCGTCAGAAACTTCATTCAGCTCTCTGTTTGCCCTCCAATTCATGGCAAAACTCCCAACGTCAACGTCGACGTCGACAGAGGCAGAGACGTCTAAACACAATATTTGATAAAAATGTTTTTAGCTGGGATCGTGTACTTACACTTACGAGGGCCGGCTGATAAGTCACTACCCTAAGTAGAAAAAAATACTACATTTTAAAACGTAAATCAATTTACATTTCAACCTAATCTCCTTTAAGAGCTATTCACTTTATCCAATGGCCCTCAAACTTTCTTATGCCATCCAAAATATAATAATGGTCAAGGTCCTCAAAAAAGATATTCGTTGCACAAATAACCTGAAATATCTGACCGCCGTGCCATTTTTTCTTTAAGATAATAGTTTGTAGCCCAATACTTATACTTTTACTACGGCAACTCGCTATCGAGTTTTAATGCGTTTACCAACCAGCTCCAAGATAACATTAACCAAAAAGTTAAAGAAAGTGACGTTTTCTTACTTAGACCAATAACTAATCAGCCGCCTCTCGTATGGCTATAGATCCAGTTAACACATGTCTCTGTAATCGAGCTTTAAATAGCTGTATTAGCTTTTATCATTTAATTAAATTTTATAAGACATAAGTTTACACCTGAGACACAGCAATAATCATTTAATTTTTTACCAATGATGTTTCTTAAGAATTTCCGGCAATATCGCAATACCAAGAATCGGAATTGGTTTAAAATATGTTCAGGAAAATTTAATCAGTAACTTCATGACGTGTAGTGCTCCGCAATTCGGGAACATATTATACTTAAACAAAAACATTTACAAAAGAGAAATTAGCAGAGCACATACATATGTATCTACAGATATTAATATATGCATACATATGTACATATGTGTGAACTTAAGCCAATATTTTATAAAAACAGTTTGTGGCCCATTCTATTATCTATTATTTCTAAAACATCATCAACCATATTTTTCTCATTATCCATTATTTTACTGTGAGCCAAATTTTTCATTTAACACTTGAACAAACAGTAAAACAAGTTCTTTCCACGTTACGTTATTAACAGTTATCGGATCTGCTCTTCCAACAACAGTAACAAGTATGTCAGAAAGGTGGCTGACAGTTTATCAGACATCTAATATTGAGTTTAGAGACAAAAACAGAAATCGTTTGCTTATACTGCTTGAATGATAACCCAGTTAGCAACTTATCAGATTGTTTAGAGATCAAGTACTCCAACCGCACGCGTTGATCTGATAATATAACTTTTCAAATTCATATTCAAATTTAGATCTAAAAAGCTTTCGCTTTATAGAATTTCTCCAAATTATTTAAATATTAATTAAGGTGTATTTTTATAAGAATTTTTGTAAGCAGTAAATATGTAGCAAAATATTGCCTTTTTGGAATTTACAAAATTAATAAAATATATTTTTATTCTATTCAATTTATTTTTTAATTGCATTCGTATCGTTTTGTTTTTATATTAATTTTATAATTAATTGCATTGTATAAATAACCAAATCTACCCCCAAAACTGACTTAAAACAAAAAAAACAAGTCCTAAAATGTTGAACTAGTCGATAGCAAACATTATGCTTAATAAGTTCTTAACGCAGTCAGGATTCCCTATACCTTACCATTCAATTGAAAATGTCCTTTGATGAGATAGTTCTAACTGCCAGATAACAAAACGATAGATATGTAGTTATGCTTAAATTCATGCACATAATTTATTAATAGTATTATTGGTGACCCCTTTGAAAAGCTATTTTTTATAACAACTTAATCACTTCGTTACAATGTAATCAATACTATACCTATTGCAGGGTATTAAAAGCCTACTTGTATTTACAATGGATGTATGCAAATATAAGCTAAGCTTTTTTTGTGGACAAAATGGCCAAATAATTATTGGAGCCAACTAGCGAACTTTATTGCATTTTGCGCTCGAGAGCACATGAGTATTTTTTAATTAAATGTTCAACTCTAATCTCATGGGGGAACTATGGGAAGTATTTGTTCAGCATGCGGCAGTTGCTGTTGGCACATCAAAAAGCAGATAAAAAGACCAAAAGAAACACAGCCAAAAAACTAAACAAACTCAAACGAACTGAGGCGAAAATGGAATCGCAAACGGAAACGAAACGCAGCGACAAATCAACAACAACAACAACAAGAACAACAATAAATTGCAGGAACAGCAGACTGCGGCTGTCAGCGGAAACGTCTTAGCCATGGCCCATATTGAAATATTTGCAACCGTCGCGATGTCCTGTGTCATGTCCCCTTTCCCTTCTAGATCTATTTAGGTGTTGACCTCTCTCTCTTTCTCTCTCTCTCTCTCTCTCTCTCGTTGCAGTCCAATAAAATGGAACATCAGAAAACAAAACATATTACAAAAAAAAAGTCAACTGAACACAAAAACAACACAAAACAACGCAACATGAGCTTGCCATGTTTTTTGTTAATTAAAATTGGCACAGCAGCCACAACAGCAACAGCAACAACAACAACAACAACATCAACATTTTCTGCATTTTCATCAACAACATAAGAGGATTTGGAAGAGTACTGCGGGGAGTGCATTAAAAAAAATGTGAAACGCATTCCAAAGTAGTTTGAAGACAGGTCAGGATTTAAATATTACATTTATGGGATTTAGCTTTCGATTTGAATTTCGAATTTGAATATAAAATTTGGCAGTCCATTTGAATTACATGGCAAATGGGAAATGCTTTTCCAAACAACTGGCAATAACTGCGACGGTTAGTATTTTCTGTTAGTATTTTGTGTACTAGAATGTTTGATATAGCAATTGAGGATGTCAATGGTCTAAGTTCCCCAAGGCTTACAGGACAGAGAAGATACACTTTAGTAGCTTTGATTTATGTATATTAATAAATTAAATAACTACTATAGTGATATAGAAAAAAAACATTGAGCTAAAATTTTAAAGCAAAAAGAACTAAAGTAAAAGATGCCGAAATTGTCAGCAACGAAAGTACGAGCTTACAGCTGGAGCAACTATAGCAAGTCTGTATGAGCAACAGCAGCAGTATCAGCAGCAACACCAACGCCAACAGTTGTCGGTGTTATCCATGTTCGGTTGTCGCAACTGCAACATCATTAACATTTAGAGCGCTAAGAGCAACATATAAGACATTAGCACTCACAAAAGCAACACGAGCAGCAGCTACATCAGAAGTAAGAAGATTAAGAATTAGCGCAGATACAGCAGCAGCTAAAACAGCAACATTTGTATCAGTAAGTAGCAGCAAAAGCAGTTTTAGCAGAACTGATACCAACATCATTAGTTGCATGTAGCAGTAGCAATATTTAATGCATTAACCCTAACAACGGCATTAGTCGGAGCACTGGCAGTGGCAGTATCAGCTTATTCAGTAACAGCAACAGCAACAGTAGCAGCAACAACAACAGCAGCCACATCGACAGTAGCAGCAACAATACTCGCAAGTCACAGCAACAATTGCAATTTTAGATTGCTTGCATTATGGCAATTTGCATGCACGCAACAATATTTTTAAATAATGACGAAAAATGTGCAAAAGCGAAACAAAAAACTACATAAACTCCTTGGCGATAAAAGGTTATATAATCGTATTTAGAAAAAAAAATATGAAAATCATACAAGGATGCACTCTAATGGTATTCCTTTTTTATGATACATAAATTGTTGACCAATATCAGTAGTTGAATCGAGATAGACATGTTCGTCTGTCTGTTTTCTAAGCAGAGAGAGATGCATTATTTAATTTTGAATAAATGCACGAATTACGAGAGATATTTATGTTTTTATGTTAAGTCCAAATCTGTATCAAAAACTTAATACTGGTCGATTAACAAAGCGTTCTTACATGTTTTTTTTATTTTTTTTTAAATAGATGCCCTAACAGTATTCCTTAAAAAGCTTGGCCCAAATGACAGCAGGAAAAAGCAAATACGTAGGCAAATGAAATGGAAGTGGAAATGGCATTGGCAATGGCAATGGCAACGTCCATTCAGAAAGCGATTTATGTGCTGCCAATAAATTTACTCAACACTTTGGCCCCAACTAATAAAATATTTACATCAAATTGTTGTAGTACATGGCGCGGGCGGATGTCCAAATAAAAAATTGCGGTGCGTATATTTTCCTGTTGAGTTTTGCCCTAACCCGCAACCAAAGAAAAACAGCAGCAGCATCCAGTCAAGCTAAGGGTACCCCAGATTCTTCTTTAGCTTACTCAGGTCTTGCCTTTTTCCCCTCCTAAGACTGTCATTTAAGTTAAAAGCGCATTTGTAAGTGTACTCTGACTGTGCAAAGTGAAGTGTATATGTATGTGTTTGTGTATGTGTATGTGTATATGCATGTATATGAGCGCTTGAAGCTGAAACTGTTGCTGGAAATTGGGAATGGGAATGGGATGCTCGAATAAGGGAATGGGGATTGACTTTGGCCTGGCAGCCAATTTCAATCCCTGCGCGCTTTTTAAAAGCAAATCTGGCACAAGCTGCGCACTTCTTTGCGCATTTTATGTCTGCTGTGCAATGTTTCAGCATTATTCTTGGCCCCTGGCACTTTATGATGGCGTTAAGTGTTAAACGCTGCCAGATCAGCTCGGACAGTCAAAAGTGATGACATTTATTACAGCAAAGTATTCTAGTAAAACTTGTTATAATACATGAAATTTGTCTAACGAGTTTGCCCATTCAATCAACAATAAAAACACTCTTAAAAAGCAATTTTATAAATAAATTTCGTATTTCAAAATGAAAATACTTTAAACATCCTGAGCATACTTTTAAAGGGTGTAAAATAATTTAAAGTTTACTAAATAAAATTTAATATTCGTTTCTAGCCAACATAGAAAATTGGCTAAAAATTCAATCACATCATTAAAATTCTGTTTGTTTAAAAAAATAATATATTATGTGTTTATGTATGTACATAAGTTTATATGGAAATTCTTAGACTATTCTAAGCATACTTTTGAGAGAGTTTAAGTATTTAATTTTTATTACACACACATCACCATCCGTTTCTCACCCACATTAGAAATCATTCACAATTCACTGCAATTTTGCCTTGCGCTGAAAAGTATGCAATGCAAATATCTATGGAGTTAGTTTTGCAGATTAATTGACAAGTTGCCATTGAATATCTACAGCATACTTATAGGAGCGTCTAAAATTAAATTTATTTATGGAAGTAAGTTTGATTTTGTGTGTTGCACTTAAAAACAAGCAATATCCACTACTTTGAAATTGAAAATCGAACTTTTTGAATGATGTTGATGCAACTTTCGGTTCTAATCCTGAGAAGAACTTAAGTAAACAAGCTGTATTTCTTTTTGGTCTCGATAATGCCTTTGGGGCGTGGCATTGGTTTAAGCTAATGCATGCACTCAGCTTGTGACTAATTGGAATCTCAATTTTGAGTTTAGCAGCTCAGGATCTGGTTTTGGTTTTCATTTGGCCTTTGCACAAATATTTGCCAGCCAAGTCTAACGATTTTGTTGGCATACTTCGGACTTGACATTTTTCATACATCCTTATGCTGCTGTGAATGCTGAATGCTGGCCGGCTTTCCATTTTCCCCCGTTGTGCCCAATAACCCCATTTAAACTTATGACAGCCGGAGCCAAATGAAAGTTTGCTCTTTTGCTTTGGCTCAATAACACTCGACATAAGCAAACAAAAATGTTGCCATTAGTTAAAGTTGGCTTACTTATTCTCTTCCACTTCCACTTCCACTACTGCTACTGCTACTACCACTTCCATTTTCTTATTCTCTTGCTTTCACTTCCGTTTCGTCGAGCTCCTTTTTCGGGGGCCAACCGAAATGCCATAATAAGTTTGGAGCACAACTTTGCACAGTTTTTGAAGTGCAGCTAATAAGAAATGCGTGAAGTGTTGCTCCAGCGTGTCGGCCGAGTGTGTTTCGAGTAGTGTGTGGGTGCTTTATGTGAGTGTGTGTGTGTGTGTGTGGGTTTGAGTGTGAGTAAATATTTATTTTGAAACTCAAGTTTTGCGTGCGATTGGAATTGAAATTGGGCTTTGGGTATTCGATTCCTGCAGGAGTCAAAATCCAACCTTTATATTCGACACTGCAAACAGTCCACATCTTAAGTTTACTTTTTTTATGCTCTACAAGTTCCTAGGTCAGTACCTTAAGATAGCATAAATCAAAGATATTTGATTATTTGATTACATTAGTTATTTCATACATCTAAGTATATCAAATTGAAAAGCTGATGGAACAAGCAACTTACAGGGTGTCCTAAAGTCGTGCACTCTCAAGTAAAGTTAGATTTACTTTACTCTTGGCAATTTTCAAAAGTCAATTCGAGAAGAAACTGTGTTCACCTGTACGTTTAAGTGTATGTGTTCTCCATCTTCTTTCCTATACCTCTCAATGGAAAGGTATAATTAGTTGAACAAGTTTTAAGTGAGTTGTACGTATCAATCAGTTGGAAAGATTGTTGCACTTTGTGAGCACTTTTAAAGACGAAAAGCGTTCAATGAAATGCAGTAAATTAAGTTTTCATTTTATTTGCTGTTTCTTCTTTTTTTCAAAAGAGTTCTGCTTATAATAAACATGTACTTTTCTTTCATTCATTTAAAGATCATAAGCTTCAATTTAATCTAAAAGTTATTCTTTACTTTAGTGTTATCCAATCTTTTCTAAACACGACAACAAAATCGAAAATAGAATTGGAATCTAATTACAATGGTATTGTTTATTTGTGTTACACTTTATCGAGTTAATGCCTTTGTAATTAAATGGAAATGAATTCAAGAATTGAAATTAAATCAAACGAGGCTTCTCAGGATACCTCTAAATACGCCGACCATCCTCGGACAGGTAGATAACGTCGACATCATCGCGGACGACGTAGCCGTGCATGTGAACGGGGCCGCTGCCTCTAATCAGACGAAATGTCACCTTCGATTCGTAGAACTCGACACCGGGATTTGTCGTGCGCTGCTCGTCAGCCTTGAGCACGGCAATTGGTATCTTCACCAAATCTATCGAGCTGTTAACCTCGACCACGTTGTACTCATCGTATTTGGCCTTGGCGTCCAGCATAATCTGCTTGATGACGAGCTTATGACAGCGCAAATCAGTTTCCTCGGAAAAGTCCCACGTGGCGCTGGGATTTTTATCATTCAAAGTCACGCCGAAAAATGTTTTATTACTCGCTGACATTTTGAAATCAAATAGATGAAATAAAATAATCCGAGAACGCGCTTTTCTTAGAAACCTTGTTAAGAGTGACCATATCGAAATAAAGTCATACCATTTTTGCAGTATGTTTTGAGGTGTTGTAAAATGCGTTAAGCTGTAAACTTAACGAAAGTTAGTATAAATCGGTTACTCGATGTTTCTTCTTCGATAGATGTAATTTCAAGGTAACAACAGAGAAACCACCTTAGAAGTGAACGATCTATCTTTTGACTCGTAAATTAAATTAACATAAAAAAATATTTAATTTTTTAACAAATTCTAATAGGTGGTATTTTTATCGCCATTTCGGGTAATATATACAAACAATCTGTAAATAAATTTATAGCCTTTGCAATTCCCCTTTTCAATAAGAATTGCGATTTATTTCTTGATTTAAGTTAACTTAAATATTGCGGTTCAATACAATTAAATATATGAAATGTTCTATTGTTAAATAATTTAGTCTTACTAGGAAATTTGGTGCATAGTGTTCTAATTGTTTTTGAATAAGTTAAAGTTATACCATACAAAAAAAAAATCAACTGTACAAGATTTAAGACATAGTTCATGAATAAGTTCATCTCTTAGTTTTTTTGACTCGTTCACTTGAGCTTGTTCCGAACGAAACAAGCGTTGCCAAATATTTATTTAAGCTGCTAACTCTGGCGTTAACTGGAAATCACTGATACGGCAACATTCCTGAGAAATTCGAATTATTGAAGAGATCAATATTTTACTATTATGATAAATAAAGCTAAAAAGAAATTAAGACTGAAATGTTTGCTTTGTTTTTCAAGCATGCGTGGTGCAAAATTTCAGTCATATAGTTTGCTTTCTAGAACAGAAATAACATCGTTTGCATGTTGTGATAATCCTAAAATCAAAAGCATCAAATTTGTATTTGGAGCAAAGTACAGAGGAACACAAAAACGGCAATTGAGATCAAGAAAATCGCAGGTAAAAAAGGCAAGTCTAAGTTAATTCCAAGTATAAACTTTCGATAATTGTTAGTACTTTTCAAAAAAGAGTTCAGCGTGAGAGTGCAACATGAACCCATCGAACTTTTACAAAATGAAGAACTTTGCCAACCCGAAGACCATGTTCAAGTCGTGCTCCAACAACGATGAATTCTCAACGACACCGGTGCAAAGCGGCTCGCCCAACAAGAAGACCAACAATAATCATAACAACAAATCGGGCTCGAGTGGCATCCGCAGTGGCAGCAGCAGCAGTGGCAGCTATAAGAGTGTCATGAATGCAACATGCGGCAACGGTGACAGCTGCGTTTGCTCACCAACATCGACGCCACGCTCAGATTTAAGCGGTTGCACCACAGACGGAGCATATATGACGCCAATGGCGGCGGCCAGCGATAGTACGGCCTCGGATACGGTTAGCAGCAGCATTGAGGTGAACGCCAGTGAAATTGAGCAACAGATACCAACGCAACCGCATCATCCATTAAATAGCGAATGGACACTTTGGTATTTGGAGACCGATCGCAGCAAGAGCTGGGAGGAGATGCTACACGAGGTGGCCAGTTTTAATACGGTCGAAAATTTTTGGAGCCTTATCAACCATATTAAAACGCCATCGGAAATCAAAATGGGCAGCGATTATTGTCTGTTCAAGAAAGGCATACGACCCATGTGGGAGGATGAGGCAAATGTGAAGGGGGGTCGCTGGGTGATAACCCTCAATAAAAGCAACAAAAATGATTTGGATAATTTCTGGCTGGATACAATGCTAGTTCTCATCGGCGAGAGCTGCGATTATTCGCACGAATTGTGCGGCGCTGTTGTCAACATACGCGTCAAGAACAATAAGATCTCAATATGGACAGCAAATGGCAGCAATGAGGCAGCCGCCCTTGAGATCGGTGGCAAGCTGCGCGATGGACTCCGCATGGAGAGCGCATATGTTCTACAGTATCAACTACACAAGGATACCATGGCCAAGCAGGGGTCTTTGGTGAAGACCATCTACACGCGTTAAGTGTGTGCGACGAACAACCATCCACAATATCCAATTACAATTACATCCCCTCCCCACCCACCACCTAAATAACACCAACCCCTTCCCTCAACAAAAAAACACAAAATATCAAATCAAATCAAACTCATTTGATGTGAATCAAATTATTGATACACAATAAAACACATGCAATCCTTATCAACACACATTTACACACAACTATATATATATATATATATATATATATATAAATGCATATATATATATATGGACAATATATATGTTTAGTCCGATTTTGGATATCAGTCCTGTCGCAACACATGCACTATCAAGTATAACATCATCAAAAGCAGCAACTGCAAAAATTTTTATCACACGGAAGTAAAAAACAAAACACCGAAATCCTCTGACGCAAAGGCTGATCCCATTGACGCCAACAAAATTCCAAGTCAAATATTAGAAGCCGAGTAGTTCCGAGTTTTACATTGAAATTTTTTAGTTCATATTCTGTGGAATAAAACCAAAATTGTTAATAATCATAAAAATTAATTGTCGATCATAATAAATCTGAAATTGTAAAGCCCTAATATTTATATAGTGATTGTAGCGTCAATATAACCATTGGTATACAAATAGAGCGTATAGCATATAAGAAAATAGATAGACACCCCAAATATTTTCTGACTGTTTAACTTAAGTTTCCGCTAAAATTTGCAACATTTAATTAAATTAAAAAAAAACATTTCAAAGGTAAAATCTCGTTCAAATTAATGTTTTGAATTTTCAAACATTTGATTGACAAGTCATCTCTTTATTTCAGAATTTCATTTCGATCTGATAATAAAATCCAGAGTTGCCGAGCAAAGAGAACCTTAACATGTGGATCTGGACTAAGTGGTATTTATATATTAAAATTTAATAAATTTCATATTACTGTCTGTCTTACTTCTTTCTAGCATAACAAACATTTCATTAACTAAATTCAGTAGTCACTACTGCTTAAATTATTAATTTTTAGGTCTGGTTATTTATTTTTTGTAAGTTTATATATGTAAATATATATATTTAGCTTTATTTGTATTTTTACAATTATATTATCGTATTCAGTTATTAAATTTGTAGTTTTTTTTTAAATTTTATTTAAATTTATTGAATGATGATTTTGTAAAACAGTACGAGTATATACACAATATCAATAGCGACATATGACGAGTTAGATTGATTTAGAGCTGAGTTAAATTGTAAGACCGATCAAAGGCTCTTAGGGGAGTTTATGTGCCTTAATTGCAGGTTAAGAGTATTTGCCAGTTATTTTTGTCGCAAACATTTGGGCTTAAGTCAGATGAGTAAACCGAGCACATTTGCCTCCATGATTGGGATAAGAGCACAATCAATGAAAGAAGGCCTGTCATTTTGGCATTTTGCTGCTGTTGTTCTTTTTGTTGTTGTTGTTTTTTGCTGCGTTGTTGCTTGTTGTGTGGACATTCGGAGTGCTCCATTGGCTTTTGACTGTTTTTGGGGCCACAAA
This sequence comes from Drosophila recens, assembly GCA_037043495.1. NCBI lineage: Eukaryota > Metazoa > Arthropoda > Insecta > Diptera > Drosophilidae > Drosophila > Drosophila recens. Next base: position 108,193 of record JBAMBJ010000434.1, on the reverse strand, counting down.
CGTTGGTTGGACTTATTTGGCGCACGGCGTCACAAAACTTGGCTCCGCTCAATTGTTTGATTTATTGACGTTTATTGGCAGTTGGCATTTTATTGTGACTATTTTTGTTGCTGCTGTTGCTGCGAGTGGTGCAGGAGAGGGACGGAAGCCTTCAGATCAGGTGGTTTCCGCCGTATGGTTTCTTACGTTGACCCTCTCCTCCACTTACCACATTGTTGTCCATTGGACCACTGGTCACCCACAAGCCGTTGACCACTTTACTTCCATTCGATTGGGTTGTTTTTAATGTTGGTATTATATTTTTTCTGTGTCCGCATAACTGAATGTCCATTATACCCCATTCAAGCGTCATTGTTGTTAGCTTTGAATCCTGTCACTTGTTACCTTGGTCTTTAATCAACAGTTACGAAACTGTCTCGATACTCGATACAACAATACATTATACATTTGCAGCTGTTAAAAGCTTTTCAATTCACGCAGTTATAATAATTTAATCAAGCATTTGTGCGGTCTCAAAGTGTCCTCAGAACATTTTTCTATCGACCCGAAAGCCTTCGCCAAATAACACATCAGCTTGTCAAAGGTCAAGGCACAAATATGTGTGTGTGTGTCACCATTGAGTTTGGGGCAGCAGCTCCCAAAGTATTTGGCATTGATTTATGACATTTAATTTCATTTTATTGCATACGCGGGGGGTGGCAGTAAATTAGTTGTAATTGCGTTCCCATCCATAAAGAAAAACCTGCCTGAACATAGATTAAAACACTTTAATCGAAAAGCCATTTTTATTGGCCCAAGGCCAAAAAAAAACAACAGATTTTATTACGTATGCACAGGTTTCCATATACTCACAAATAAGTTAGTATTACTCAGTTATTTGACAGATTTATTTGTGCTCAAAGTTTCGTGATTGGAATATTTAAAGTAAACTTATGCTTATTTGGAGAATTTCACAATAAACGCATAATCAGCTTGAGAGTTACATGAGAACTGTGACATTGTACTCATAACTAAGTATTTATTTATGTATTTTTAGAAGAAAAAATTGAAGTTTTGGTTTTAGTTACAGTATATTTTATAATTTAATCTAAACATTTTATTTATTATAATGATTATATTATACGAGTAATTTATATTATATTCTATGCTATTGGCTTATAATTGTAATTGCTTTTGGGTACCATATGTATTTTTATTTGAAAAGTGTAATTTTTTGCTCTCCTTTCTAGTATACGAGTTTAGCTAAGCGAACAAGTGCGGCACAAACGATGCCCATTTTAGCTTGGCTTAAAATCGGAAAATATGCAAAGTAGTAGATAAATAAAGAGTCGGGAAAATGGAAAAAGGGAAAGCAAACCACGCATTTCAACAATTGACAGTAGCTACCGACTCACTCCTTTTATTTTTTTCAAAATGGAGAAAAAGCAAATTTACCTGTGAGCTGCCAACTACACCCCAGACATCGAGTGAACGGGTCAGGAACTGACGACGGGCCCCACAGGTGGCATTTGTGTGTTGTAAAACGTCGATTTACATGCGTGTTATATATATGAGATGGGCGGACGAGAGTGTGGCAAAGTGGCAAAGTGGGTTGGACTCGTTTGGGGTAAGGTGGCATGTATTTCAATTTATTTATTTTTATTTGCTTATGCAAAATAGTCGGCTTGATTTTGGTTAACACACACACACACACACAAACACAGAGAACCACACACTTCCAGTAAGTGAAAAAGTGCTTTTCCATTTGCGGCAAAGAGCGATTGGGACCCGTGTGGATTCATCTAACATTGGGTTCTGCCTGTTGTTGCTTTAAGTTTAAAAGCAAGCATACTTCATGCTTTCATAAAGCCACAAAAAAAAATGAGAAACTATCTTTAGCATGTCGAATTATAATAACAATTCATATCTGAACTAAACAAAGATCTCTTTGAAACAGAAGAAAGGCATAAAATCGTTTTGTTTAGTAACGCATAAGTTAGATAGAAATACATATATATTTGAATATATGTGTTAATTGAAATCGCATCTTCATTGCATTAAGTTTTATTTGAAATAAAATAAAAGGATTTTATTGGAACATTAGAGAAGCACATACATAGACCCAAAACTAATTATTTTTGAACTATTATAATCGATTTGAAACCGCTAGTAATAGTCTTTTATAAATATATAAAATGGGACATTAATTTGATTGCAAAGTTAAAAAAGATAGGTAAAACTTAAAATAAAATGCTCTTGCACTATTTTTAGTGCATAAGGTAGGAACTGTCGATGTTAGGACTCAAAAAAACATAGATTTATATGTAGATTGATAGGAGTATTAGTTTTCATTGTTGGAAATTCACTTTTTTTATTTAATAATTGACTCATAATTAGTACGTTGTCTGGAATTCTAACTATTAGTATAGTTTTGCAATATATCTTAGTTTTCGATATACCCATTTTTTTAACATACTTATTTAATGCATGTTTAAATATGTATGTCAAATATAATAATATCATTTAAAATTCCTCAAAATTTTAGGTATTCAACCTATGTTAGTAGAAATTATAATCATATCAATATCAATAGTGAATATAAAAACTCTTGGTTAAATATAGCTTTTGAAAAGCTTTGTTTGCCAAATCAATTGAGCAGCACACAAGTTGCACAAATATTTCTATGCACAATTCAATTTTGTTGCCTCTCACTCTCACATGCCATCCCTCTCTCTATCTCTCTCTTTTTTCCCAGCAGCAATACCATTTTTTTTTTTAATGCATTTTGCATTTGTGTTCTGTGCTATTTTTCAATATTTGCATTTTGAACTCAATCAATTTCAATGCACAACGCACACGTTGCAGGTTGCAGGTTGCACGTACATTGGTAGCACGTTGCACATTGCATTGCACTCGGGGGACGGTGCGAGTGTGAAGTGAATGAAAAGCAAAGCAACTCATTTAATTAATGCAACGAGGAATTAGTTGAAACATTTTGCCAAACATTTATCGGCGCCTGTTTGCTCGCATTTCATCGAATATCACAAAATTTGTGGACCAAATTGGGCAGCCGCCGTCCGTTGACCGCCGCGTTGACCTCGTTTGCTGATTGACATATCGTGCCAATGGTCAAAGTGGTCAAAACTCAGCCTTCCCCAGCCAGATTGCATATTGCACATTGCGCATTGAACTTTGACCGAGTCAAGCAAAGCGGTCAATGCTCAACAGCTACAGGTCAACAGTCATCGGGTCACCATTGGCCAAAAAGGTAATCACACCAACGCATGATTGACAGCCATGGCATTACATATTTAAGATGCCTGCTCCAACAAGCTAAGGCCTCCTTCAATGAAGGCCAAAACAACGACCTGGTCCAATCTCCATGCATTAACAAGCTGTGTGTTTTGGGCAACACCGCATAATTAGGTGCACCGAGTCTAGAACTGCAGCTATTTCAATATTGCATTTCATGCATGACAAGTGTGGCAGTTGGTTACCTGAATTACCACCTCACTTAATACATGTCCCTGCAAGCCCAGCCTTTCCAATTTGTAGAAGCAGTTCGACTTAGAACAAAAGCTGAGAGCAATCAATAGGTTTCACATTACTATGGACCCTATTTTAAGTTAGTAAAATCCAAAATCCACAAAACCATTTATTTATGACCAGGGATGAAAACCCTTACCGAAACCGTAACCTTTAACCGGTAAAAACCGATTGAAATTTAAAACCGTAACTGAAACCGTAACCGAAAAAAAAATTTTTTTTTACCGAAACCTTTAAACCGAAAGTCTGTAAACCGAAATAACCGTTTAGTAACCGTATCATTTATAAGGGTTAATTTCGGTTTTTCATGCATCCCAAAAATTTTTTTTTCATTTTGATTGTAATTTTCTTCTGTTTAATTTTGAATTTCTATATTCATATTCATGATCGAATTTTTTACTGAATAAGCGCAAATAAAAAATTTGTTAAATGAAATATTAAAGTTGTTAAAAAGTAACTAAACTACATTAAACTGAAGAATATGTGAAATAAATGTGTGAATGAAACATTAAGAACGTAATGACTTATTATTATTTTTATTTTGCTATTAATATATGTAATTCTATTTTTGAAATAAATTTTGTTTTGGGAAACGAAACCATACCGGTATTTCAATACCGAAACATACGAACTCCGGTTCACCGTTTCGAAACCTTTATTCAGAGATTTTGTGTAGCCGATAACCGAAAACCTAAATTCGTTTCGGTTTTAATTCCTGTTTATGACAATGATCCTTAATACTATAAGATTGCTTATCTATTGCAATTAATAAGAAATCGACAAAAAAAAAACTAAATTCAGTTGTCGGTATGTCTCCAAATATTAACAACAAATCGAGTTTTTCCTAAAAAAAAAAAACATTTAAAAAAAAAACATATTTGTAATCATCAATTATGTTACACTCTAAAATTTTGGCTTGTAAGACTGAAAAGATTTTTTAACAGACTATAATTTTGATTATGATATTCGCAGAGATGGATAACGAATTTTAGCAGGCAGCTTTACAACAAAAAAAACCTTGCGAATGACAATGTTAACATTGCGTAATTTAAAAAATTCCAAATCTAAAATCATCTTAATTATTCAGTGAGTAAAATATGAAGTTATTAATATCTAATAGCAATCATCAAATAGATAGTAAACATTTATTACATTTCTTAAGTGTTGTTATTGGAGAAGGCGACATGGAGCTGCCAATTTGCCAAAAGAAAAAGAGCTCGGGGAGCCAAATGAGACACAAGGTGCCCACTTTTGGACTATTCGTGTGTTAGTAACCTCTCTACTTTTCTCCTATCACTTCCGACTTGAACGACCAACAATTCAATTACTGGATTCCTTTCAACAGAGCTGCTTATACAGCAATCGATACGCTTTAATCGATAAGTCAAGCCAGCAGGATGTGGACTTTAACAAAAGGACATTGTCAACAGACGACGACGACTTGGATTTTGAAAGTAAAATAGTCAAAGCAGCAATTGTGCACCTGAATTGAGTAGCAGCCCAGTTGGCCAATTGGCCAGTTGGCCAGCTGCAGTTCTGTTGGCCATATTACAGAGAGTTGGCTGGCATTGCTGATACGGCGATAACGTTATGCCAATAAACGTTGTTGCATGCCACAAAAGAGGCAGACCAAAAACCATTTTGCAAATTAACATCAACAGATCCTGGGCCAGAGAAGTGAGCTGGTCATTTTTGGCCAGAGTTTCTGGCTGCCAAGCAACCGCAACATGAAAATCCGCTGCCAATTGAAAAGGACTGGCCAATAAATTGAATGGCGTCAGTATTGGATGACCCAAAAACAAAAAAAAGGGCCACTTGACTCCACCGCCTTCGTTCCACAGACTTCATTAAGGGCAAATTAAATGGATTGTTTAGCTGTGATCAAGATAACTAAGCCGACGTGAGGCATTCACGTTTACTCCATGCCCATGTCCATGTCCACGTCCACGTCCAAGCCCATGTCTAACTCCAGTTGATGCCGATGTCCTGCACTGCACTGTCCTTTTCCTGCTACCAGTTTGCGTTTGCCTTGGCAAAGTGCACTGGCAAATGTTGACATTTATTGTTGTTGCTTTTACTGTTGCTTTAATGCGCTTTCCCTTGTTCTTGGCCATCTTATGCCCAATCCTATTCTAGAGCTCGTATGCTATGTCTTCGTCCTCGTCTTTGTCTTTGTCTGTGTCTTCGCCTTTGTCTTCTTCTGTGGCGCATTTGTGCTCTGGATTTTGTTTTTATTATGATTATTTTAACTGCCAAGGCAAAGGCAAATACACAGCACAAGGATCCCGCAGTTGGATGCTTGACAGTATAACGGAGGAAGAGGGAGGGGAGGTGAGAGATTGCTAGGATTGAGCAAAGTGTGGCAAGTAGCGCAGCATAAAATGCAATTTTCACATGCCTGACAGCGGCAACTGGCGAACTGGGAACTGGCAAGAAGACTTTTTCGGATGGGGGGCAAATGAATTTGGCGTCGGGGCAGCAGCAACAACAATAACAACAACAGGAAGAACTGAAAGCCAGTAAAGTGAAATGCAATAAAACAAAAAGGAGTAAAAGCGGGGAAGCGGGGAGGTAGGAGGCGGGTACAACAACTGTGACTGCAACTGCGACTGCGACTGTCTTGTCTTTTGGCTGCGACGCTGCGAGCTGCGAGCTCTGAGCTGGAAACTGAAGCTGCAGCTGTGACAACGACGCCGTTGCCTGTCAAGCGTTTGCCTCGACTCGAGACCTTTGGACTACGAACCGCCACGTTCTGCTCCCCAACTCTACTACACAGTACAAAATAAATCCGGAATTCCGGAATAAAATCAATCCAACGCAGTACCAGAAGTTCGGTAATCCCGAATATTCTTAAAGCAAGTACAAAAAGCTTAATTCAGGTATGATTTTTCAATTTCTTTTACGCAAATATTTTGACTATCGGAATGTTTCTGAATTAATATTTAAAAAAAATGCATGCTAAATTAAACATTTTTAGACTTGAATTGCAGAATGATTATTTTTCTTTTTGTGTACTCTCCCACTCTACACACAGAGACAGCGCTAACGCCATTGCATTTACAGTGCAATGATTCAAATTGTCGCCTTGGATTATGGATTTATTACGCGTCTCGTTTTTAGTAAGCTCCAAGCGACTGCAATTGTGCATGCTGCTTGCAATTACTATCAATGTAACAACCAGGCTGACGACGACATATCACCAACCCCACCCCACCCCACCATACCCCAAACCCCACCCATCATCATCATCTCTTCTTAACCCCCCAACAATGTGCTCGACTGACTCTCACTCTCTTCCTCACACGCTGCCTCTTCCCGACTAACCCATAAAAACATTTATATCGAATTCGAAAATGTGTCACTAATTCGCGTTGACAATTTTTCGGGTCTTTCTATGTGTGTGTGTGTGTTTTGATGTGTGTGTGTGTTTTATACTAACGCTTCGTTTTTTGTATGTGACGCCTTGAATAGAAATGGAGCTACTCAAAGAACTTATGAGTGCACTCAATGAAACTGGATAGCCTTAAAATAATGTATGAATTGGAAAAATTATTTGAAATGCTCAAATGTCTGGTTAGTTTTAAAGTTTAAGCTATTACAATAATAATAATTGTTTATTTGATAACATTCAAGTAAATCGTTTATGCTCTTTTTATTGAAAACTCACAAAAAATAATCAATCTGAAGCTTCAAAAATAATAAAAATAAGCTCTGGGAGTCTATCTTAATATAACGTGTCATTTGCCGTGCTCACAGGGTATGAACTTAATCAGACAGACAGTTAAACTTAACACCATTTTAAGACTAACTAATATGATTTTAAAAAATGAAGTAAAATAATAAATTTGACACGAAAAGTATAAATTGAATTGCAATAAAAATGTAAAAGTAAATGCAATTACTTCAGAAATCACGTTTATAAATTAACAAGTAAAATGGAGCAAGCTCAGTTATATGAAACACAATTACAGGGTATCAGCGTCACGAAATCGACTGGTCTGTCTCCAAAAAAGAAACACACAGTGCCAAAACTCAATTTGTCATGGAAGCCTTGTCAAAGATCATTCGCCTGCTTTGTTGTATCTTCAATGATTATTAAATTTTGTCAAAGAATTTAAAATAATAAAAAAGAGCTTCAAAATATTTTGAGGGCCAGCGTTTAGTCAAGGTTTAAATAAATAAAAAAAAATATTTCTACGAGTATAAACAAATACTTATAAATTTATGTATTTATTTATAATAATGTGTAGTATCTGTAAGATTTTGCTTAGTCAGCCAGAATTGCACAAGAGCTCGTGCAACAGTCGACCCTTTAATAGGATGGCGTGGAGGTTGGAAAGGGGGAAGGGGAGGTGTTGGCTTGTTGTGGCGGTGGCAAAGGTTGCAGACAGCCAAGTGGGTGAGTAGTATTTTGGTATTGGGCAAACTCATGGGCCATGCATCATGCCACATGCCGCATGTGTCGGGCTCGTGCCAAGGCCCAAAAAACTCAAAACTCAACTCAAAAACACAACACAAAATGCCCAAAATGCGACGGCGACGACGAAAACATTTAAACAACAAACAGCGCATTTGAAAGCTTTTCGCAATTATTATTATGTATGTATTGTGCATTATTTGTGTACAAGTGTAATTGTTGTCAACGACAAAAAACAAAAGCACAAACATTGTGCAACAATCTGTATGTTGCAGCTTGTTATTGTTGTTGTTGTTGTTGTTGTTTTTGCGACTAAATTGCCGTTGACAACGCTGACATTTCAAATTTAGACGTCGCCTGACTGTTGACCGCACATTAAAAAGCGCTGTTTGTTTGCCACGGCACAAGTAAGTGCCCCCACCCCAGCCCAACTGCCTGTCCACCACCTCACACCTCACCACGCCTTTCCCTGCTCCCCTCCGCTCCCGTCTCATCATTTAAGTGGCAAATACCCCGCAGTCCACAGCTTACAACTCACAACTCACTCAATCTTTTTATTTTTTTAAATCTTTTATTTTTTGCTACACTTTGTTTATATTGTTAATTGTCATTGTGGTCGTGGTCGTCTTTCTCTATGTCTCTCTCTCTCTCTGCACATCTCCATCTTTTTCAGTCACTGCCATAAAATTATGTAAAAATATTAGAAGAATTTCCGTTTCGCAAAACGTGTTAAAAATGTTTACAGCCTTCGTTCGCAACAGACAAACAAGCAACAAGCAACAAACGACAACAAAACACAGGCCAGTTGCCTGTCATCGGGGGCATGGAGATGGGATGCCAGCAATTCGACCTGCACGAAGATGCAGCAGCCGCAACAATCATGTTGGAGGCGTCACAGATTAATTAACGTCTCTGCGATAAAGCACGTTACAGCCAAAACCGTCGCCTGCACCACTAACACCACCAACACCATCACCACCACAAGCTACTTCCATGGCCACGATAACCACTTTACTGCAGCTGGAACTGGCGCATTTTGTCTACCATCGCCCACTTAGGAAATATGCATGTACCCCATGAACAGTGGCTCAGATATGCAAATTGGCTTTCAATAATGTTAAGCAAGCTCGCCTCAAATTTTCAAAACAAAAAAAAACAGAACCATTTAGTTATTCACATAAGTGATAAAATTATGCCATCTTCAAAGTGTTAAATGATATGGCAAACAACTGAATTTGAACACAGATAGTAGAAATCCAAATCGCTGCAGAAAACGAGATTTGTTATAGGAATCAAGATATGTTGTAGGTTGATTAGCCTTGCAATTTTAAATTAAGATAAAAAGTGAATTTCGTAGCATTCAAATGGAGTCAAAATTATTTGAATGGTAGAGAAAGCAATAAGAAAAAATTAATTTAAATTGTATCTCAATAGACACACAATTGCTTTGCCCTATTATATTTTACTTTTTATTATTTTATTTCGGCTTGAAATTAAAACTCTCAAAAGATTGAAAATTATTTTGTTAAATTAGTTTATTACCTTAAATAAAATCGTGAGATATAAAAAACAGCCATTTGGTAAATTGTTCAAAATATTATGTTAATAATATATGTATAATGAGAATAATTTTTCTTAATTAATGGTAAATTGAAAGCAGAAAATAATGAGTTAAAAACGGAAAACAATTAGTTTAAAAACTGTTAATAAATAACATCAACTGAGAAACTATGAGAAAGTTGATACCACAAAAAAAACCTCTTTCGAGGTAAAAGTCTAGTGACGAAAACATTTTCATGCCCCAAAATTTCTGATATCCAATTTTGTGACGAATAATATTAAGTTTTACATATAAATTATTTTAAGCAAAATTTTGGCACTCGGCACATTGCGCTAAAATGTATCAATGTATCGTTTGACTGCTATAAGGGTTTTAATTTTAGCGGTTTTTAGCGATTTCCCGCTAAACTAGCTTTTTTTCGAAAAAGTCGTAGAACAAACGTTTCTAGATTTTTGATCGGGAACAAGTCCTCATTCAAACTTTTAAGCTAAATCAACGATTTGATCCTTACAAACAAACAAACAAACAAACAAACAAACAAACAGACTGACTTTTCATCTCGTTTTGAGAAGGGCACCAAAAATTTCAAAATTAATTATCTTCTGAACCAGTGATCGGATTTTGATGATCAAGGTGTCATTCGACGCGTATTTTTGATTAGAATAGTTAAAAATTAAAAAAAAAAATCAAAAAGGCTCCAACGGCCCCATTAGCTCCAATCATTTAAATTTTGCCCCTCCCACTTACACCTGTTTATCTCACGAACCAGGTGAGTTTTCAAAAGTCTTAGTATGCACATTTGTAAGTTTAATTGATACCTTTCGATCGGTATATAGCTCGACCTGATCGGGCAGTCATAGCAAATTTTCCATTCTTCCTGTGTATATATGCTAGTCGCTTTCGCACACTTCGTGCTGCTTTCGTCACTAGCGCGGACTGCCGTCCGCAGTGATAGAATTGAACGAGGATTCAAAAAAAGTACTTGGGTTCGGGCTTTCTGAAATCAGTTCACACACCTAAGCAATATCTATGGTTCGAGTCATAAATTCTTTTCCAATGATTTGTAGGTTTGCAGCCTTTTTGTTAATTGTTCACAATATTATGTTAATAATATGTTATGAGAATGATTTTACTAAATTACTGGCAAATTGAAAGCAGAAAATAAATAATAATTGAGTGCATGCAAAAAGCTTTTCTCCTTTATTGGTTACAGTGGTCAGTCTAACTCTCTCTCTCTCTCTTTATTTTACACTTATTTTCTTTCTTTCTCAGTCTGTCTTTGTCATAGATGGACGAGCGATGATAAATGAATGCAATATCCATGTCATGCTCAACTTTCTGAAGCTCGAAATTCATCCTCCTCGGTTAAATCGCAGCGTGAGCTGATTTATCTAACATATCGCGAACGGCGACAGGGATAAGGATATTGGCCAAGCTTCTGCTCGACTTTTGGCTGAGAAATGACGTCTAGACAGTTTTCGTTTTCGACCCCAAAACAATGGGCAGCAAAGAGTTCGCATTAAAGTGGAAACATTGCTTGAGTTTTCCAAATGCTTTGTCTGTTTTCTCCCCACTTTACAGCTGTTAATTTTTCTTGGGCATTTTCCTTTTGTTATTTAGTTTTTTCTTTTATTTAATTTTTTTTTATTTATTTATTTTTTTTTTTTGGAGAGGTATTTTGCTTAATTTTCGTTGGTTTCGGTGCTTTTTCGCGTGCTCCTTGTGTGCTTTATTTTGCAGTCCAGCTAACTAAATACCTGTATAAATATTTTATTACGCAAATGAAACAAGCATTGTTTGCATTTTATTTATTGTGTGTGTGTCACGCTGTGTGTGTATGCTCTAGAACTGCGCCACATCCTGCAACAGGATGGCTCCTGCGAACGTCCAACTACATCCAAGTTCTTCCTCTAGTTCTGGCTCTGCTTTTGGCCAAATGAAATGGCCGCATTAAGGTGACGGCGTTGCCAACGCCGAAAAAAAAATAAAAAAAAAAGAAGTTGCCGATGGCAGCACGTGCCGTATCCTGAGCAAAATTCATTTGCATGCTGCCTGCAAACAGCAATGGGAATGGGAGCCGGGAATGGGGTCGCCTTGACCACAGGACACACAGAGCAGACGCAGGAAGCACAAAGTAAAATACAAGAGAATATACCAGAGACAAGATAAAAAGAACACACATCCCACATCAAACCAACGCAAGAGGAGCAGCTCCTTTTAAATTTATCACAAAGCATATAACTCATTGAAAAAGGCGAGAGGACCCTATTTATATAAATATGCCTATGATCGGGACGTCGCGTCGGTTCTAAAATCTTGTCTTGTGATCGAATGGTGACTGAATAAATGTGTTTAATTTGAATGGAAGTGATTCATTAATTTTTTAGTTTTGTAAAGCACAAGAGAATTGTCAAATCAACTGAATAGGAAACGCTTAATAAATGAACCCAGTTTTCGTCATAGAATTAGTCAATCAGATTTAAAGGCTGACTTAAACTTAATCACTATAGTGTAATTAAATATCCCACATGCATTGTGAGTAAATGTTAAGTTAACATTTGAATATTGAACGGAGTAAGGAGACCGAGCATATGCATTTGCATAGGGGCATTCATTCAAATCAAACCAAGCACATGGATAAATTCCATTGAATTTCAATAGGGCGGCGTCTGCAGAAAGATAAATTGGTCCACTGTAATTAGCTAAAGTGGCCAGTGGCCAAATCAGTGTGCAAGTGTTAAATGGTAGTACAAAATGCAAAGTAAGAAAGGAAGAAAACTAAAGAGAGAAACTGAGAATGCTAACGAAGATTACGTCAAGTTAGTTAAGCCCAAATGTGTAAATGTGTAAGTGATTATTGCACATTTCAATATTAAATTTTAAGTCATTAACACAACAAATTTTTGAGGTATTTGTTACAACATGGAAAAAAGTAAGAAATATTATTAAGTTTTGTTGAGATATCACATATCTCACTACTCATGGCTTATTCGTTGCTGACGAGATCAGAAGGACGCTTTCATCTATTCGCAGCATTGTCGGAGCGCGATGTGAATGACTTCGATCAGTTGATCGAATGGATCAAGACATCCGCTAGTCCGTCGAGTCCGCGCTATACTCGACTTCAAAATCTGGGAAATGGTGTTGTCTTTTGTCGTTTGATGGCCAAAATCTGTCCGGGCTCATTGGCCAGCGTCCTGATCATTAATCGGCCAGCAAATGATGGCGATTCAATGCATAACTACATGCTTTTGGAGGCGGCATTTGGCAAGGCTCACAAACCCTGGACTTTTGATTCCAGGAAACTGATAGCTGGCAACAATTTAGAGCTGCTTCGGTTGGCCACGACCCTGTCGCATTTCCGCGACACTCGCAACAATCAGTTGCAGTGTCAGCAGAGGAAATCAATCCCGCGAGCAAATACAAATCGCCCAGCCCGCTGTCCAGCTGGGGAGCTGGAAATGTCCCAACATTTGGACGAGTCGCAACAACCATCGGCTGAGTCCAATGAAGAGTCTGTGCAGCAGCAGCAGCAGCTGTCGATGAACCAAGAACAATCGCAGTCAACTGCTGACCACGTGGAGTCGCAGCTGAAGCAACAAATTCAATCACTTTTTAACAAGCAACAGGTCGCCGTGGCTGCTTTTATGGCCGAGCGAGAACCTCTTGCTGCCCCCGCTGGTGCCAATAGGAAAACAGCCACCGTCATGTGTCTCTGCAGCAACTGTGTGAACAAGAGAAAGAACTTGGCCAACACAGAAATCAATTGTAAGTTCCACCTATGATGTTAATTCCCGTTCATATAACTATTCCATCATTTCAGAAATTAACTAAAACTAACGAGATATGGTTTAAAGAAGAAATTAAATCTATATTTAGCCAGTTTTAAAGATTTCATATTTTTGTATCTTTATCAAACAAATTGTATGTACTTATCTCTATAAACAAATCACTGCGGACGGCAGTCCGCGCTAGTGACGAAAGCAGCACGAGTGGTGCGAAGGCGACTATCAGATATACACAGGAAGAATGGAAAATTTGTTATGACTGTCCGATTAGGTCGAGTTATATACCGATCGAAAGGTATATATTACTAAGACTTTTGGAACTCACCTGGCTCGTGAGATAAACAGGTGTAAGTGGGAGGGGAAAAATTTAAATTATTTGAGCAAATGGGGCCTTTTTGAATTACTATTCTAATCAAAAATACGCGTCGAATGACACCTCGACTATCAAAATCCGATTACTGGTTCAAAAAATAATTCATTTTGAAATTTTTAGTCGCCTTCCGAAAATTAGATGAAAAGTCAGAATGTCTGTCTGTTTGTTTGGATCAAATCGTTGATTTAGCTAAAATGTTTGAATGAGGACTTCTTTCCGATTAATAATCTAAAAACGTTTGTACTACGACTTTTTCAAAAAATCGCTAGTTTAGCGGGAAATCGCTAAAAACCGCTAGAATTGAAACCCCCAAGCATGCAAACGATAGAAGCTACAGATGTATCGTTGAAAAGGTATTTCGAAGGGCTCTTAGGCATACCTTCAAAAATACCAAAAAAAGAAAAAATATGTTATACAGTCGAACTTCCCTAACTCGAATCACCATTATTCGACAGAAAAGTTCGAGTTAGGGAGACTTCGAGCTAGGGAATTTTTTTTTTAGTTTTTTAAATGAAACTACAATTTCATTCATTCATAAATACATTTTAAATTGCAAACTTTTCTTGTTATTTTCAACAAAAAAAATTCCAGTTTTATCAAGACCTGTCGATATTCTCAAAAATAGGTTTTATCGTTCTTTTGCTGTATCCAGAAGAATTTCCCGATTCAAATGACATAATTAATTTTCCATTTTTGAATATAATGAAAACTATTTTCGATAAGATCAATATTTTTCAGCCACTTCAATTTTTTGGTCAACTTTTGAATTTCTTAACAAAAAAGTTTAAAGATTTCTTAAAAAGAAAAAAAGAGTTGGCGAGCGTAGCGAGCAGGGAGTGGAGCTCCTTAGTTAAAATAATAAATATTTTTGTCGATTTAATTTATTCCCATTAAATTTGAATAATATTCAACTTAAAAACAAAATTTCTTAATTTTTATTTATTAATTAAGTTAAAAAATATGTGAAACTTTAATAATATACAACTTAAAAACATAATTTTTTAATATTTATAAATTTAATGGGAATAAAATAAATCGAAAAAATTATCGCTAAAACTATCGAAAAAGGCTCTCTAAAAACTCATCACCAAATTTGATATCATTTATTAATTTAATGGGAATAAAATAAATCAACAAAATGCTATCGATAGTTTTTCGATAGTTTTTTAAGCGAGCATTTTTTTTATTTATTTTAACTAGAATTAACTAAATTATTAAATAAATATTAAGAAATTATGTTTTTAAGTTGAATATTATTCAAAATTCAAATCATTATTAACTAAATTAATTATTAGTGTCAAAATTTTGTTTAAAATAATTTATGTGTAAAACTTAATATTTTTTGTCACAAAGTTGGATATTAGAAATTTTGGGGCATGAAAATGTTTTTGTCACTAGACTTTTACCTCGTAAAGAGGCTTTTTTATGGGTAAGTTGTACAATAACGCAATATTTGTTGAATTTAGTAAACCAATTTGTAAGTAGGTAAAAAAACTATCATTGATAAATTAAAATACAGACGGATCAAGTTCTTCTGGTTCCAGTTTTTTATTTTTAAGACATTCAATAACAAGGTATGTTTTCAGGATCGTTTTTCTACTAAGTCTTTGAAGCCATTTTAAAAATTTAAACGTAAGTTACAATATCATCGACAATACAATAATGCTATAATTCTCGGTTGTGGGTGTTCCCTATATTCAGACTCTACTTTTATTTTTTTTGTTATATGTATTCACAAGGAATTTCATACGCATCACTTTCATCACATTTACTCAGCAATTTTCGTGTCCCCTTGGGTCGTGTATTCTTTTTCTCTTGTTTCCTTTCCCTATTAGCCCGAAAATCAGAATATTAGCTTCCTATGCAAGATTAACACTCTGCTCTTGACTTTATCTTGTTTCTACATTTTTTTAATACAAAAAATTTAAACAGCACCAAATGTTTTAGATTTTCATAGAGACGAAAGTACATTTTAGTAGCTGGTTAACCTTCTAATGTTCCATGCCAAGTACCAGCAGAAGCATCATTGCGATAGCTGTGATAGAAACATTTAAAAGCAATCAAAATGGACATGGGAATAGAAGAGAGACAAATAAGAAAAAAATGTGTACTCGTACATAATATTGCGCATACGTCGCGTGTGACAGTTGACCATCCATTTTGAGCGAATGCTGCTGTCAGTGTCGTTCTTTACTTTTTGTTTGCTTAGCAAATGATGAAAAGCGTCCGAGTCAAATGAATGGGGGACGTGAATGGGACGGACGGGAGCCTTATAGCTTATGGACGACTATGGTAATGCGAATGTTAAGCCGGCAGCTGAGCGAACTGAGAGATTCGGGCAGATGGCGTTTGCTTTGGGCTGTGCTTTCAGCTTTGGCTGGCTTAGCAATCAAACAGCGAATCGCCATTGAAATTAGGCTAATGAAATGCTTGTTAACTGAAAGTGACAACATGGCTGTGGCCAAACCAAACATGCCAATTAAAGTGGTCGACGAAAATCTGAAGCGACTTCAAATAGACAAATTCCTAGCCAAGGAACAAACAAATTTAATTAGATTAAGTCACGAGCAATTCACAACTCAAATTTAACTTAGTCGAGTATTTTAAGATTGAAAATAAATCTGTAGAAACCGTTACAGAAAATCAATTTTAAGTTTGCTTTCAGTCTTGCTTTTATGTCTTAATAAAACAGCCTGATATCTTTGATAAAATTGTGAAGATTGTTTCAAAGACAACAATGTCTTAATTTAACTTTGTGTCTAAATATATTAATTATTTAATAAATGGTAGTACTACGTTCGACTTGTGACGCAAGAAGCGTTTGTTGCATTTGCTTGGTTTTCTAGCAATTTCCCAGAAAACTAGCATTTCCTTGTAAATGTCATATAATAAAAGTTTTTCAATTTTTGACAATTAAAACACGAAAATGGATTTATTTCGAAGTATAACTTCCTGCAGTCCAGGAGTGCCGCTTTTTAGGCTTGTTGTAATTATTAATCCTTTTATAATAAATTCATGCGACGTAATTATAGGCAGCGAGAGCTGTAGTCTGGTTTCTCCATTTCGGATATATTCTCAGCCTCATATAGAACGATGTGACCGAGAATGTTGATGGGGCCGCTGCCTGCAGTCAAAGTAATTTCCACCTCTGAATCGAAGAACTCGAGATCAAGAATTGCGACGCGATTCTCGTCAGCCTTGAGCGAAACAATTGGTATCACATCGTCCTCAGCAGTTTTAAGCTCGACCACATTGTACTCATCCGCGTTTGCGCCGGCGCCCAGAGCCATTTGCGAGATGACCAGCTTGCGACAGTCCTCGTCCTCGGATAGATTCCAGTAGGCGACGGCTCTGTCCGGGCGTAAAGTGATGCCAAAGAATATTTTACTTTCGTCGAATTCCATAATGTATTGATTATTTTTATCATCAAATAAAACGGAGAGCACGCTTTGCGCTTTTATGCGTTAAGAGTGACCATATCAAGATAAAGTCAATCAACTTTCTGGTATTTAATTCAGTGCTGTAAAATGCATTTAACTCAACGAAAGTCAATATTAATCGACTATTCAAAGGGTATACTTTATTTAGCTCGTATATATTAGTGGGATTCCGGTAAACGTTTTTGATTTGATTTTTATTTTTCAGTCAGCTGTTCTCAGCTGCTCCATACAAAATTTTCAGTGTGCCCAGAGCAAATCAGGGAAATGTGGTCTTACTAATTGATTTAAAAAAACCAGCTCTGAGATTGATTATTTTTGCATTTTGATTTTCTTTCAACTCAAAACTGTGTCAGCTGTGTGGCATATGGTGTTTGTTTACATTCTGCTGTCATATCAATATGGAGAACGTTAGTCTAATGCATTTAAAGTATTTATAAATAAATAAATATAAAATGTTTGTTTAAATCTGCGAATATTCAATAAAAACATAATCGAAAAGCAAACTTTCGTTTAAAACGCGTATAAATTTCCTTTTCTGGCTTTCTTTCGGCATTTTGTATACTTTTTAGTTGTCAATTAGCTGTTCGCCCAGGCTGTCAGCTGTTCACGAAATCAAAAAATAATCAGTGTGCAAAAAGGGTCGTTCCGTCAAATAATTTTGATTTGGTTAAAAATAATCAAAAGCAAATCAAAAACGTTTACCGGAATCCCACTATTAATTTTTTTTTTATATATGTTAATTTTAATCTCACAATGTGGCACATATCACAGAAAGTTAAACGAAAAAGTTGAAGGAATTTCCAAAACTCTCTCTATGTATAGTAGAAGTTAATTAATTATTACTTATTAAAATTAGCAAATCTGCTATATTACTTAATGAATTTGACGTGTTGACGTTGTATAGACAGATAAGTCTAATATTCAAGAAATAATCCATATAAACGGACAGCCTTTCGTGAAATGATATTTGAAAATGGTTCGATAATCGATAGTCTTCGACTTGAAGATGCCCAGCTCTAGTTCTTAAAGTACCTCTTAAATTGTTTAGTAAAAGTGTATTTTTTTTAACTTTTTTCTCACTTTTACGGCTAACTAACA
Organism: Drosophila recens; assembly: GCA_037043495.1. Lineage (NCBI taxonomy): Eukaryota > Metazoa > Arthropoda > Insecta > Diptera > Drosophilidae > Drosophila > Drosophila recens. The sequence goes on along the minus strand of JBAMBJ010000434.1, from coordinate 89,991 downwards.
ACCATTACATTCGTCTCACAATGCTAATTCAGGAATTTTTTTGGAAAGGTCATTTCGTCAGCTAAGTAAGCAGGGGATATAAAAGAGTCAAGCAAATTTAAATAATAGATGGATACATCTGATATGAACTGTATATATGTACATACATACATATGTTGATATACAGTCGAATTTCCCTAACTCGAGTCACCATTACCTAGTTATGGAGACTTCGACTTATGGAAGTCTTTTTGTTAAGTTTAGTATACGATATTGTCACTCAATTTAGTTCAAATTACAGAGAATTCGAGTTATGGATGTTCAACTTTATATGCATGTATTAAGTAGTTCTTTCAGTATGTCAATGTTTGTTTTTCAAGTGTTTCATTACGGTGAGTATTTATATTTGTTGTTTATTATTTGTTATATGGCTTTTATTATCGACGTGCTTGTTTATTTACTTATTTGACAGTCAAACTAAATGACTTTACAGTTTATTTATATGCATGTACTTGACTTTTTCACGTTTATGCAATATTTTTATTAATTTTATTTGATTATTTTTTCTCATTACTCACTTTAACGTTAATGATGTAACCGCAGGGCCCTTTGGGTCATGGCAAGTCGCAAAGAAATTAAAAACAAAATTGAAAAACTTTTTTTTTTTGGTCTTAGGAAAAAAAAATGTGTTAAGTGATGGGGACAACTCAAATCGAGTGGCAACATTCATCAGCCTGAGGGGGGCAACATCATTGATATGCCACCCAAGGACGGTGTGGAGGAAGGGAAGCCCAGCATATTTGGCCAGTCTTAATGACTGCCAACTACGAGTACAACAACAACGAAAACAATAACAACGACAACAGCTTATGCAGTAAGTGCAACTCTTGGCCATTAGCTGCATGCCCCAAGAGCCAGGCAAGCCGAATGCATTTTCCAACTCATTTAATGCGCTTGATCGTCCTGACTGGTCGACTTGCCGCCTTGGCATCATGACTTGCATGTTGTTGTTCCTTGCCAGACCATTTTGGCCATTTTGCTGCTGCTGCTGCTGCTACTGCCATTGCCATTGCCGTTGCTATGACCATGGACATGGCCATTGCCATTGCCATTGCCATTGCAATTTTCCAACAATTTCATTTTCATATTTTTCATTCTCTTTGCACACTTTTCCGGTGTCCGAAATTTATGCGCGCTTTGCTTGATTTTTCATGAATTTTGATCACCTAGCGAAGAGTCTTAATGCACCCAGTCGGCCACTGAACTGAACTCAACACAGTTGGACTGAAAGTGGACGCAGATGTATATGGAGATGGAGGTGGAGGTGGAGATGGAGACTGGACACCCTCTCTTTAAATGGATTCAACATATGTGCATAAATTTCACACGTGGCACGCCTGCCGCGCCAGCCCCTCATGCATTTTACATGCACAAAAGGATTTTCAGCTCAGGCATGGAGCCAGACCAAGAATGCTTCAATACCCAGTCAGCCAGCCAGTCATTCTTTCACTTCTCTCTTCCCCCATTTTACTTTTTCTCATCGTTGTTGTCGTTTTCTTTTTATATATCTCTGTAGAGGATATTATAGTTACGCCATGTAATGTGTTACGTATGAAAGAAGGCATGCTATATACATAGATATATTAAGATGTATATATTAAAAAAAATAATACTATTAGTATTTAAACAATAAACAGATTAAAAAAAATGTAGCTATAATTATTTATTGTTGAAACTTTATGTAAAAGGTTAGCCAGGACATCAAATATATATATAACCGATTTGTATTTGTAACTAGTGCACTAATTTTTAGCATTAGAAAATAGGAAACAAAATAAATGAATATGAAGAACAGTTGAACTTCCTTAACTCGAACGTTAGTGCTTCGAATTCTCTGTAACTCGAACTAAATTGAGTGGCAATAGCATATACCAAACTTAACAAAAAGACTTCTCGAACTTTTTTCTTGGATAATTATGATCCGAGTTAGGGAAGTTCGACTGTATATATATTCTTGAGCAGAGAAGATCACGAGCTAATCTCTCAGTTTTCTCATTAAGTAGGGCTACAAAATGATTGCTTTGAACACCTTGAACAGAATTGTAAAATCTGTTTGAGTATTTCTATTAAAATCAATAACTAATAATTTAAAAATTTAAGCTAGCACAAAACTTGGTGTGGACATCTTAAGCAAACTTGCTGAACTTTACAAGGATATCAGATCTTCGGCGTGCCGACGATAAACTTTCATCTCCTTTTATTTGTATTCCTTTTTGCATTGCAACAATTCTGTGGCCAAAGATGCAACTGCCACGGCAACCGGCAACTCGCGACTCGCAACTGAAAAAACTGATGCAGCTTGTTTGTTAATACGACAACATTTAATTTTTAATCGCTGCATCCGACTCTCAATTGCAGGAGACGGAGCTGAAGCTGAAAGTGGAGATGGTGATGAAGCTGGGAATGGTTAACGATGCTGGAATCGCAACTTGTAACCCAATGCGTTACATATGTATGTATGCTTAATGAAGAGCGTTGCACGCACGAGTTGCCACTGCCACAGTCTGTTCAATGCAATCCTCACCCTCCTCCTCGTCCCACTCTTCCTCTCACCATTTCCCATTATCCCAGCTACAACCAACTGCAACTGCCACATCGACAGATAGTCTGAGAAGTTCAGCAACATTCAATGCATTTATGCACTGTAACAAATTTGTAAATTAAGATAGATTGTGCAAATAGATTGGATAGAAATAATCCATAATTAATGATATTTTTTTTATATAGCCGTGAGCTTATATAAATTCCAAATGAAATACGCCAATAAAGGAAGATACATTTGTACATACATTTAAAAGAAATCCTATTTTTTAAAATAAGAGCTTAGCGGCATTTCTCAAAAATTAAAAGAAACTCAATCTATCTTACAATCAGTTCTTACAAAGGTGTACAGACTATCTAGCTGTTATGCAAATATTAGTTAAAATTTAAAAACTGATTCATTAATTCTTACCACACCACTAATACACAACGAGATCAGAAGAAAGCGCATTATATTAGAACTCTCTTGGCTTTTGGGAATTTAAAGGATCTTTTTACAAAAAAACAATCTTAAGGCCATATCTGGGGTCCAGTAAACGAAATTGGTGGTTAAATTCTATTGATTTAAACATTTTACAATATAAATCGAATAAAAATAAAAAGAATTTCTCAAAATTGTTAAAATTTGTTAAAAAAAAAATATAATCATTGCTTGAGCCTTATATTTTGTTTGACAAATTGTTGGATTTGCCTAGCATATTTTATTATGCCAATACATACAGCACATGCATATTACACAAAGTGTTAGGACAATTCACAATCTATAGTATTTTCTTGCAGTTTATATTGTTAAACAGCCTTTGTCATTGCTTTGCACTGAATGAATCTCTCTCCAGGCTCGCACATATGAATTTAAGGCTATAGACGTAGCTATAAATGTGCTTGCGCTCATACATATCACATCCATATGTATATATATACATATATATATATATATATGTACTGCCAGATGGACATGTGGGTGTGCTTGTGGGTGTGCAGTTGAAGCTGCTCGACGCTTGTTTCTGACTCTGCGGCAAGTTATTATAACAGTTCATTGATTTTCAATTTTCAATGCATTTCATTGCAAGCATTTTCATTGTTTGCTTTCCCCCCCCCGTTGCAGCAGCTTTCCATCTGAGTCGAAAAGGTGAAAATTGTCCAGCCCTTTGTGCCACCATCGAGTCGTGCAACTTGGCGGCGCAACTGCCGCAAATTTCCACACTGCGAATATACTCGTATGCATAAATTCATGGGTAGTTTATTTTGGGCAGAACAAAATTAAAAAAATCCAAAATGCAAGAAAAAAGGAAAAAATAAAATAAAGTTCGTAGCAATGAAAAGGAAATAATACAAATAAAAATGTTAAATGTACAAAAAAAAAACGTTAAAAATGTAAATGATTTCGTTTGTGCGTGGTATTTTCGGTTGGCAGTTTAAACTTTCCATTGGACAGGAAAAAGGCAGTCGGATTGTCCCAGCTGATTGACTGCGGCTTAATGTACTTCAATCTGAATTTACATATCTCTTGACTTATGGCTAACCGGCTTAAACTTTAATACGCTCTTTCAGAACTGTTCAACTAAGGATACAAGTTTGAAGTACCATATGATTTTATTTTATATTTTCAGTTATTTTATAAATATCAGTTTCAAAATTTAGTGTCGATGAAAAGTGTATCTATATTAGGTGTAGTTTTTCTCAAACATTAACTCAAACACATTTATATAAGTGGCATATCTTTTATACATAAATATATTTTAATTAAAAACTCTACCAAGTTAAGAGTAACAATTAATTTAAATTGCACACAGTAGCTCACAGCTTTATTCGTGCAGGGGTAGGGTCAAATTTTACGATCGAATAACTTCTAAACCATCAAAGATATCAACAAAATTTAAATGCAGTTCTTTTCAGCAGACTGTCTATATTAGTTAAGATATTTGATTGTTATTCTTTTTCTGTAAACATACCTTAAAATTAAGAAAAACTTTAATTATTGACTATTTTATGTCACACCTTATGTACATATGTGACTATAAATGGCACCGATGTGAGCCTGAATACACTAAATATTAATATTATATAAAACTATATTTTTTTATTCTTATTTTGGATTTGTAATTGCAAGTTTCCTAGTGATTCTATTCCGTACAAGTTTAAAATTCTTATTTCGCAAAGTTCTTATAGTGAATTGTAATTTCCAGGAAAATAGAATCTCTGATTTGAATTGGTTTGTGTAATTGACAAACTCAAACCACAAGCTAGGAGTTATTTCTGTATATCCAAATATATTTTGTCACATTGATATTCTTTGAGAGAAAAAGATAGTTTGTAAGCAACTAATGATGCAGAGGTAACTTTCTGTATGTCGATTTTTGCCACATGTCACCCACATTGCAACAATATGTCGCAGGTTTGTTTGGCTAGACTTATGTCATGCGTATTCGCAAAAACGAAAATCGAAATGCCACACGCCTATATCATTTATTATAGACAGCTTATTATTTATTTAACATCAATTTGACTTCCGCTCCAAGCGCGACAAGGGCAATAACAAAATGTCATCTCATTGTGACACATTTGGAGCGACACTTTTGTTAAGCGGCTTTTGTAAGTGGCCCCTGCCCCCTGCCCCCTCTCTCTTTCTCGCCCCCCTTTGTTAACGACCTCTGCTTGTGCGACTTGGCTAACGTCTTGTAATTGGTCATGGCTAATTAGTAGCACTTTCCCGGGAACTATCGCAATTGTGGTGGCCATGACTTTGTTTTCTATTTCTGGCCACTTTCAAATTGAGTCCCAACACAAAAGGCCAATTGCAAGTTGTTGCCAGACAGCCAAACAGCCAGACAGACCACATTATCAGCCTCGGTATAACGCCAATCAATTTAAAATTAGCCACCTCCATAAAGAATTTCGATGGTGGACATCAGCAAGGTCAGCCGACTAATAATATACCTTAAATAGAAACTCCGAGAATTTGGTTAAAAAAGCTTTAGGGGAAAAATAAGTAATAACTTTGATAAGAGTTTCGGTTGAAATGGTCAACGATTCAGAAGCTCAAATATTCCGTACAATATAGCATCTTTCCATATGCCGTCTTTGGTTTCATTTGAACTGCCAATAAACAAGTTTTGCAGTCAATGTCTTCTTCTTCAGGCTTCACTCGATTGTCCAACTGGATGACAGAGTCTACAGAGGGGTAAATTGAATATATTAACAAATACTTTATTATAAAATTATATAACATTAATGTGTATGTACCTCGTTTGCATTTGATGGCGCGGATAAATGCACAAATATTAAAAGCCGATAAAAATAAAAAAAAGACAACAAATGCATACGAAATTACGTGTGTATCAGCTGTTGCCAGTGTTGCACAACATTGAAAATAAATACCAGCAAGTCACAGAATGCGATTAATACTAAAGTACTTGACAGTATTGAAAATACGAGTATTTAAACAACGACAAATAAAACTTAACGAAAGATCTTGTCGATTAAAATTGATTAAGACTTTCAAGCAACTTTGTTAAAATGCTGAAAACTCTTGTTGTTATTTTTTAAATTTCTTGAATGCTACGGTTTCGACTTTAAAAAAGTTTAAGAGATTTATTCTGTCAAAAATTTTGAGCAACTTGATGGGAAAAGTGCTGACAGCTTGCTAATCTCTTGAGATTTTTGCTATATTGACAACTGTATTTGATATTTTATCATTGCTTTTGATCAGATCGTCCATTTGTCTTGGCCAAATGCAAGGATTCATGTACGGCTTCCAATGCCCTCAAATGTCTTATCTTATTTATGGCCTTTACGTTTAAAAGAGGGCTGACATCAAAACCTCTCCATCTGTTGTTCAAATTAAATAAATTATATTAGCAAATGCCATAGTATTTATAAACTGGACATTTCATAGTCCAGCACCCTCGACTCGAGCATTCGCTTTGTATCTAATTTGTTGACTCATTTTGAGCTGCATTTTTATTATTGTTTGAATATTTGTACCTTTTGGGCATTCGTTTAACGGGTATTTAATTTGATTGTTCTGCATTCGCTTTGAGCAACACCTTCGTCAAAGGTAAAAGTCAATGAGATGGTGAGTTGGGTAGCTGATGGAACCAGTGGGCATTTGTTATTAGAGTCCTGCTCATAACTTTTAATTATGTGCATTTTATAGAGCGCTTGTCCCTTCTGACCCCTGACCCCGTGCACTGAGTCCCGTTGAGGTGCTGAACCATTAAATAAGGCAAAGCGTCCCCTGCGGCAAAACTATATGTATAACTAAGGGTTGCTTTTTATTCCGTGTTCCTCGGCCGCCATAAGGTGCGTCATTAATTAGGAGGACAGTGCAAGTTGCCAGTTGCCAGTTGGCAATGCGCTTGCCACATCTACTATAACTTGCCCCCAAGTAACTGGCTGGCCCCATGACGTCATCAAATTAGCGCTTCTATTGCATCCGTTTCAATTTGCAGCGCCATTCGATACGCTGTTGCTGTTGCAGTTGCAACAGTCAGCGCGATTGCAATACAATTTTTGGGGCATCGCCTGTGGCGTCCCCTTTGATGCTGAGCCTTGAACGAGAAAGGCGACAACCCTGCACAACAAAGCAGCAAAGCAACAAAACGAAACGACAAACCGACAATCAACATTTAAATGATGATAGCATTTCGTCCGGGGAACACTCAACTCAACTCTGCACAGAGCTGAGAGGTGAGTCTCACTGACAAAACTCGACCCCCGACAACTCGACCTAAGGCTGGCGTCGACGTCGGCGTCAATTACATTTCGGTTGCGTTGTGAAATGTTCGCTTTTGGTAACTAAATTGACGGCCTGCTCCCCAGGTGTTTGCCACCAGGCGCTACCTTTTCACACAATGCCCAACGCTCGTACCAACATTGATTTACTGATGGCAGTGCCAACGTCAAACTTCAATTGCACACAAAAATAATCGTACTAGTCTTACCTAAAATAGGTAAGGTTTTTCAAATGAACTTAACGATTACTGATATCTGAAAATTTAATCTGCTTTATCTAGATTATGAAACAAAAATTAGGTTCTTTAAAATGTGAGCTATTTTAAAAAAAAAATCATTATACTGGCTAAAGACATCAAGGAAATTTGGAATTCGAGGGGGCTTTATAATTTAATCTTATATATATTCATTATCAGGACGACGCTGAGTCAGCTGAGTCAGTATACCGATGTCTCCCAGTTTTAAAGCTATTATACATACATATACAGTTAAAATTCCATTACTCGAACGTCTATAACTCAAAATCTTTTTAGCTCGAGCTAAATTGAGTGGCAATAGCGTATAAAAAACTTAACAAATAACTTCTATAAGTCGAAGTCTCCATAACTCGAACCTTTTTCTTGGATAATGGTGATTCGAATTAGGGAAGTTCGACTGTATATATGTTAAAACCAGCCTAATCGGATACCCTATTCACATACTTGCCATAAAAACGATCGGTCGAAATTCAACCTTTAGGACGAAAAACTTATTTGATTTTTAGGACATGTATCTCAACCAAACACTGAATATGCATTTGGATTTGTTTATATACACTACTAGCCAAAGTAATAAGCACACTCTTTCTTTTACTATAACAGCTATTGTAAGTCAAGTCTTCAAATTTAATAAATATATTTGGAAAGGTCATCCAAATTCCGTTTGATTGATGCATAACTTTCCTTAACCCATTAAGTACCCATTGAAATACTCGAATTTTAAAAAAATTATGAAAATGACGAATAAGTGCCTTTTAAGCAATTTTCAAAAAAATAATAAAAAATATAAGCGAAAAGATTTTTGAAATTTTTTTTTTTGCAGTCATTCCTAAAATTGTTTGAAGATTGTTTTTGCACCCCAACATTTTTTTTTAAAAAATCGAGGCAAAAATTTTTGAAAGTTGACTTTTTTTTAAATTCGAATATTTCAATGGGTACTGCCGTCCGCAGTGATGAACATGTTAACAAAATTTAGTTCAAATCGGTTCATCGGCTGTTTTTGGAAATATTTCAAGGATATAAAGTCCCTGACTCCCGAAGATTACCTTCCGTTTGTACTCAATTTTAACAAAGTTCAAAGAAAACTTTGGGCCTTGAGGTTTTTAAAGCCACATCGAAATTTTAATCAATGGCTTGAAACATCGAAATTAATTTTCTCCAACATTTTGGATGGCAAATTAGCTTCCTAGTCAAATACATAAGAGTAGACAACTATCGAGCAGATATGTATACACCATATAAAACACCAAAATTTCACAGACAATCTATAATAGAAATAAGTTCATAATTAAAAGCTTATCTGCCAATAAACTTGAGTTCATCAACAAGTTTTCATCAGCAACAAGCTCAACAGCAACATCGACAGTTGGTAGCAACTTTAAGAGCGCCGTACAACAACAACAATTTGTGGCACCTACTCGATGTGTTGTAGCTGCCACAGCCACGTTGCCAGTTGCCAGTCCCTCGATGTTGCCAGTCCCTCCTCTGCCGCCTTAGTGGCGACCCTAAGCCACATAAGTCCAACAGCTTGTTGTCTGCTTGTTGGCAGCTTCCTCATCTTTTTTGTTTGGTCCTCATCGTCATCGTCATCGTCGCCATTTCGTCCAAGAGCATTCATAATGCATGAGAAATGCTGCTGCCTCTTACAGCTGTCCTCCTGTCTCATTTCTTCTTCACTACTCTCTCTCTCCTTTCCTTATTTCTCTCTATTTTTTATCCCTGCTGCTACTTTTGCTGGTACTACCATTTGCTGCGAGATTCACAATAGTTCAACTTTTGCCATCGACAAGTTCCATGCATAAAAAACTAAGCGTTCCATCATTTAAACGCAGCGTTCCCGCCACGCCCCCCTCCACCGCATAAGTCGCCGCCCAAACTAGCAAAAGGTGCAACTTCAGTTGTTTCTGTTGTTGTTGTTGACCGCTTTTCCATTTTCCGCATTTCTCGCAGTGCCCACGCTTAGCGATGCCAACACGCCCATAGCAAAAAGAACGCCCCAATAATATTTTTTGAATGCTATTGTTGTTGTTGCAGCTACACAGGACAAAATCGAGGATTCCGGAATAAAATCATTACCAATCGATGTGAAAAGTTGGATAATCTCGGAATTTCTTGAAGCGAGAACGAAATACTTGATTTAAGCACGATTTTTAATTTCCTTCTCCACAAATTTTGTGACTATCTGGGCTCTTTGATAGTTTTTTTAGTAAAATAAATTGTTTTTGAACTTTTTACCTTTTTTCTGCTGAGTGGTTGCTATTATATTTACAAATTTTGTTCATTTAACATGATTGAATTAAATTAAATTGAACTAAGTTTTCTATTCTGTTGCAACTAACACTGATATAATATTTATTGACCCGATTGGATTTGTTGCTTTAATTGTAACTTTTTGAATATTCCCTGACTAATTATTGTCACTTAATGTTACTATAACATTAATTTTGTTTCAAAATTGTTTATTCTTATTTAAAATTTAAATTTATATTCCTAATTTTCATATTGATTTTTGTCAACTGCATACTAAAAAAAATCAAGAATTTTAAGCTTGAATTTTAAAAATGCATTTTTTTCCGTGTATAGTATTTGTTATATTTGTTGTTGTTGCTGACTACTTTTTGGGTTGTTGTCGGTACGAGGTACGCAAAAGTTGCTGCTGGTGTTTTTCAACCTACCTCTCCTCCTTCCTTTCTTTCAGCTGACCCCTCTTGGCCATCTGCTTCCCCTGCACCTCCCCCTGTCTCTTTTTGGCCCACAACTGCCGTCCAACGGAATCTGTGTGTATCAGTGCAGAGGATTTATGTGTTTATATTGCGAGTTTGAAGTTAGTTTGGCAGTCCGCGCAATTCTAGGGCGGCAGTTGTTGTTGTCGAGTATTCAAAAAAGGTTGAGAGAGATGGCGACAGAGACAGAGAGGGAGCATGTTCCTTATGGAATGGGTATGCGGTTGCACAACTGCCGGCCCAGCGCATAAATTGCAACCATGTTTATGTATCGCATTGCAAAAAGTGTTGCAAAAAAAAAAACACACACACACACAAAAGAAATGCGAATTTGGCGGCACAGACAAGTTGCCAGTTTTTGGCTCAGAAAAAGAGAGAGAGAGAGAGTGAGAAAGGGGAGCAGGGACAAGGAGTATTGCTATCCAAAAGGGAGTGTATCTGATTGTTTGGGTTTATTCTCATTTTTGCGTTTGCCATTGAATTGCTCAGATTGAATGCTGCGGGCTGTCCGTCCACCAGGATGAGCACTCGACCAGTTGCTCAGCTTTACAACACTCCCTTCCACTTCCTTCCTCCACATTCCTCTCCTCTCCCCTCCCCACCACACCATTCCGATTGTGCATGTAGGATATTGATTTGTTGTTGATGGAGCGAGCATTGGGGACATCAATCAATCCTAAAAACTGCATCTGAATGCTTTGATTCGTTCGATTCTTTAAACTGCATTCGAATGACAGCTTCAAGTTGACTTTAACTTACCTGTTGGCTTTGCTCATAATGGTAACAACTTAGACATATTATTTGGAGATTGTCGAAGGAATTTTGAAATGTCAATGATATTCTAGAGAAAGAAAGAGAAAACTCTTGAATATTGCATTAAATAGTTTTAATAAATTAATGAAATTTATCTTATTGGCAATTTGAAAACCGTGGTGGAGCTACACTAATAAAAATATTGTCAGAGCTAAGAAAAAATTTAAAGCATTAGAAAATATTTTTAAATTATTGTATTATAATCATTATCTATTTAAAGTTTGAAATGTTTGCTCTAATTTGAAAAAATTTAAAAGTAATTAAGAAAAAAAATAGTTAATTTTCATGCTGCGCGAACCAAACCTTCTTTAATTGTGTTTAACTTTTACACAAAGGTTGACTATAAATTTAACTTAAACAACTTAACAAAGCGATAAAACAGAGCAATTAAAAATTGACAAAATATACTGGGGTGCCACAGAAATCTCTTTCACCTGAAAAATGACGTAAATTTCATACAAATGTACGTCAAATTCAGGTGAAAGAGATTTCTGTGGCACCCCAGATGGAAATTGAGACGACGAATTTATAAATCTCCCTTCGATATATCCTATTCCAGATTTAAGTTCGTCTTCCTTTATAAAATCTCAGCTTCGTCCCATCAATTAGAAGCATTTGCTGGAAATTTCACACTATCTAATCTTCGCTGCCGATCTGTCAATTTTAATTTCATATTTTCTCTGTCAAATAATTTCTTAGAATTCGAAATTGTATGTAGATTTTTGATCTTGTCCAATATTTTTATTAGAACTTATGCTATGGATATTTTTCTAAACGGTAAACAACAATATAAATGCTGGCAGTTATTTAATTTAGTTTTAGACTATAAAATTTTATATTAATTGAATTTTACAAAAAACAGAAAATGTTTAGTTCCTTTAAAAAAAAGTTCATAAACTAACAACAACAGTTAATCAAAGCAACAAAAACATGTGCAGGGCAAACAAAGTAATATGCGATCATATGTATATATGTACATACAAATATTATTATTACAAATATGTGTGTATGTAAGTGTTACATATATTATCGAACGAACATTTATGTATATGAAAAATCCCATAAAAAAACCTCTTTACGAGGTAAAAGTCTAGTGACGAAAACATTTTCATGCCCCAAAATTTCTGATATCCAATTTTGTGACGAATAATATTAAGTTTTAGAAATAAATTATTTTAAACAAAATTTTTGCACTCGGCACATTGCGCTAAAATGTCTCAATTCTTCAGAACAAATAAAACCCACTGTTTGGCGCAGTGCCGAGTGCAAAAATTTTGTTTAAAATAATTTATTTCTAAAACTTAATATTATTCGTCACAAAATTGGATATCAGAAATTTTGGGGCATGAAAATGTTTTCGTCACTAGACTTTTACCTCGTAAAGAGGTTTTTTTATGGGATATCAGAAATTTTTGAATAAGACATCAGAAATTTTAAAATTGCAATATTTGATGTGTTGATTTTTCTTAAATTGTCAAAATGTGGGAAAAAATACCTTATTTAACCTGTAACTGCTTACCCTTATAATTAAAAAAAAAACTTTTAAAGTATGCCTAAGAGCTCTTCCTTTTCAACGATATATAGATCGCATCTGTAGCTTCTATCATTTGGATGCTATGGGGGCTTAAATTTTAGCGGTTTTTAGCGATTTCCCGCTAAACTAGCGATTTTTCGAAAAAGTAGAACAAACGATTTTATATTTTTGATTATAAAACGATTTATCTGCCGCAAAAAGAATTCACCACTTGCAAGCAGTTTATTTCCGCATTACGCTGCAAGCAGTGTACATACTGCATATGTACATGCAGTAGTGTTAAGGTAAAAGGTATATTCAGTTAATAGGTAATATCTTGTCCAAACGAATTTTGACAGATACGTTTTATATGTCAAAAAACGCGGAATCAAATTGCCTATAACATATAACATATTTTAAAGTGATCTCATGTGTAGATTTTTCTTAAATCGCCAAAATGTGTAAAAAAATACCTTGTTTCACCTGTAGCCGTTTACCTTTTTACTTAAAAGAAAAACTTTGAAGGTATGCCTAAGAGCCCTTCGAAATACCTTTGCAACGATATATAGATCGCATCTGTAGCTTCTATCGTTTGGATGCTATGAGGGCTTAAATTTTAGCGGTTTTTAGCGATTTCCCGCTAAACTAGCTATTTTTCGAAAAAGTCGTAGAACAAACGTTTCTATATTTTTGAGCGGGAACAAGTCCTCATTCAAACATTTCAGCTAAATCAACGCTTTGATACTAACAAACAGACAAACAGACAAACAAACAAACAAACAGACTGACTTTTCATCTCGTTTTGAGAAGGACACCAAAAATTTCAAAATTAATTATCTTTCGAACCAGCGGTCGGATTTTGATGATCGAGGTGTCATTCGACGCGTAATTTTGATAAGAATAGTTAAAAATTAAAATAAAAATAAAAAAGGCTCCACCGGCCCCATTAGCTCCAATCATTTAAATTTTTCCCCTCCCACTTACACCTGTTTATCTCACGAACCAGGTGAGTTTCCTTAAGTCTTAGTATGCACATTTGTAAGTTTAATTGATACCTTTCGATCGGTATATAGCTCGACCTGATCGGACAGTCATAGCAAATCTTCCATTCTTCCTGTGTATATATGCTAGTCGCCTTCGCACCCTTCGTGCTGCTTTCGTCACTAGCGCGGACTGCCGTCCGCAGTGATTGCGTTGGGAAATTTTTAGCATATTGCATTGCTTCCAGCAGCGCCAGCTTATTCCGCTATAAAAACACATGGTACATAAATCTTGCAGCAGCATCTCTCTCTTTCTCTTTAGCTTCCCTCCGTCGCGTCATCTGTCCCACACTTGAACCCCTTCATGTACGATATGTGTGTGTGTGCACAACCCTTGGCCACCTGGCAAGTGCCTCCACCTTGTCGAGACGAGGTGCTAATGTCAGCCATTGCCGCCGGAAGTGGCTGCGAAATGTGCGAGCTGCGAGCTGTGAGTCTCGTATGCTGTTCAATTTTAAATGTAATTTCAACCACTTCAGCTCCCTCGCCTTTTCCCCACTCCCCACCATACTACATCATTCTCTGCTGCTGCAAAATAAAAATAAAAATAAAAAAAAACCCATCGCAAACTCCTTTTTATTGGCACGATATTGAAAATTATGCGAACGCGCGTGTTTGGCTAAAGCGATTTATGTACTTCACTTGCGAGCAACTATCTAGGCAGCTTATGGGGGAGAAAAGGGTGGTGAATTGCTAGCAAGGGGATTCCCCCTTGCGTTGGGTAATCGTGCAACAAGAAATTTTGATTGCCATGTAAACCATCATCAAATTTCTGATTTCAAGTCATGAAGAGCCAAATTGTTGCACATTTTCTAAAACCACAAATATTGCACACACAAATTTTCATTTTGTAAAATCTACAAGAATAAACAGAAACTAACAAAAATGCTACAGCACGTTTGAAGAGTGTAGTACTTATAAATATAGTTGCTTACTCATTTTGCCACTTATCTTCAACAATTTGCAATTGAAATGATATTAAAGAAGCCAAGATTTCTCTGCCAATCAAGTGCGTTGACTATGAGGTAAAATTTGATTAGCTATAGGCAGGCTTAAACTATTCCACGTCTTCAGTTTTCAATAGTTTTGAAACTTATCGATGTTAATTTTAAAAAATTTAATTGGTGTTTACTTTACAAATATTAATTTTAAATTAAATTGTCTTTACTTGTGAGCTGTAATAATTCTACATCCCTTAGTCTTTGAATTGATAATACGCATAGCAATAATGTATTTATTATTTGTATATCTGTGATATTTGTTTGGAAATCTTGTGTCAAAGACTTCTCAAACTGAAGGTATACTTACTTATAACAAGAAAACCTTTTGAAAAGTATATATCGATTAATTAAAGATAATCCTGTAAAGTCAAAACTTAAACTGTTTCTGGAATACTCCAAATACATTTGCACATTATTTATTTAATTACTAAGCAAAGACAATGCTGCCTCAAATTGTACCCCCAATAACTCAAAAACCATCACTCTACTATCGTTAAGTTAATACCAATTGTGATTAGATTAGCCAACAATGCGATGTTAACAGTCTGGACGAATTAACGAACTGTTTGTCATGATCGCAAATCGATTGACTTCGTGTTTTATTCATTTTCCGATGTGGATGCCACTTTTGAGCTGCAGAGCAATACGAGCACAGTGTTGCAGCAACGCCAGTGTTATGCCCCCAATAAGTGTTGCAGTTGCAATTGGTGGCAACACTTTGTTCAAACGTGCTCGCAATTAAGCCAAATTCCAAGTCAAAAATGCCCCGAGTGCTCGAACGTGGCCGAAAAGGGCCAAAATAAAACAACAACAACGACGTCGACGCTTGCAACACATCTGCCCCGAAGTCGCAGCATTTGACTTCAAGGTCTGCGTCTGTCATTACGAGCTGGAGATCATCAAGCCCTCGACAAATGAATGTTTAACGAGTGGGACAAATGACAATACAGCCAAGTTAAACCAAAGCAGACCAAACCAGACAGTCTGTCTGTCTGTCTGTCAGCCAAGTCAGTTAGTCGGTCAAAGAGTCAAAGTAGCAACCGAAAAGTGCATGAAAATTGAAGTTATTTAATAGTCCGGCAGTTGCAACAGCGCTTTGAACCATCCACGATCATCATTTGAAAGCAGGTATTCGTATTCGGATTGGGTACTCACATTTTGTTCAACTAATTGTCGGCACCTTGTTCCAACAGTTCCAACAGCTTTGGCCTGATTATTCCAACAACAATGCACCTCAAATTTGACAGATCATTGAGGAAGTAGTGCTCAATTATGATGCGTTATGTTGTTTTCATTTTGTATTTTTTTGTTTTCTCCTTATTTTTGTTTGGAACTATTAATGGGTTTTGTAGACCAAACATTTCCCAATGCAATTCGACCATCAATTAAGCCGACGACTCATATTCCGCATTGGGGGAAAATGATTTAGTTGGAAACTGATTGAGCACACTTTAATCGTGACTGCAATTGTTTCAGCTTCAATACATTCTTGAGGCCAACAAATGTGAAATTTAAAACACAAATTGTTAAGCCTTTCACTTGTGCAAGGGAATCGTCTTTAGCCAACTGATTTAATAATATTCATACCAAAATGGTTTAGCGAGCCGATACTTTTCTATTTTTTAAAAATAATAATGAATAATAAGTTTAATAAATACTTCTTAGGATTGATTGCCTATTCTTTGCCATTTAATTCAAATATAAATAGTCTGAAAACTGAAAGTTTACAATGATTTTAAGAAACATTTCAACTTCAGTCTTAAACTTTACAAGAATTAAAAAATATTGAAGAATTTACTTAATTCTTTACTTAGGGCCACAATTTGATTGAAATGGAAATTTTCTAATTACAAGACCAATATTTATGACTTTGTCTAATTCAAGGAAAAGGAAACAAATCCAATGGCCTTTTGTGCTTTTTGTGCTCGGCGGCTCTTGTGTTAAAGTTTTCTTTTGATACTTTTTCGATTTAGTCTGTTATTTTTGGTAGAATTTTCTGTTTTAGTGTTTTTGTTATTTATTTTTTTTTTTGGTTGACTTTTTCTTTGGCACTGTATCATTTTTTCTAGATTTCTGCACTGGAAGAAGAGAGTGTAAAAAAGTTTCTTTGGCAAAGTTTATGTGCCACTTGCAAAGATTTACTGGCTAAACTTTTGCATTTTGCATACATAGGACAGGACTATAGATATACAATCGTCTGTGTGTGTGTGTGTGTCCTTTTGCCTTGTAATATTTCTCTCTATTTCTCAGTCTCTTTCACACTGTTTTTTTTTTCTTGGTTCTTGTTTTTGTTGTTGTTGTTCTTGATTCTTTCGTTTGCTGACAAGAAATTCAGTCTGCACACAGCTGTCACACAAGGTGCAAAGCGAAGTTGAAGCTCGAGCTGCAAAACTTTTGCAGACAATTCAAATCATGCGTGTCCCGTTTCGGCAACAGACACAACGCTGCCTCCTGAATGCCTGAATAATGCATGTGCGTCAAGTCCTTGGCACTGGAAGCAGCTAGCACTGATTTGGACACTTGATTAGGTGGGCGAGAAATCCACCGTTGGACTAACTGTGAGCGAGAGTACAAATAGACAGACAGACTGTGAGATAGACTAACATTGAAGACGGCAAGCGGGAAAGGCTATAGTCGAGCTCCCGACTATAGGATACTCGTTATTTATTTAAATATATGTATACAAAATATGTTTATTGCATACTTTTAGGCACTTACATAGTTTAAAAACTTTAATCAACCATTCCCACCTTTCTTTTTGTCCAATCTTGTTGCGATTTAGTAGGATGATAGCTAATAATAGTAGTTAACGCTCATTACCAAAAATAAACATAGTATCATAAGTCTGGTTGCTCTAGCTCATGTAGTCTCTGAGATCTAGGCGCTTACACGGACGGACAAACGGATATGCTGATCAAGATTATAAAAGATTTATAGGGTCGGAGATGCCTCTTTCTCCCTGTTACATACATTTTAACAAATTCAATATACCCTTTTACTTATTTTTAAGTAACGGATATAAAGAGTCATCGGAGTGCTTTTTTTCATCTGAAATTTAACAGTACAGCAGTCCAGGGGATCTTTCAGATGCTTTCATTTGATAAGTTGCTAGTCTAATCGAATAACAATACAACTTAATTAACAAAAAGTTAAAGAATCTGTAAGTGAATGAAGATATTAATATGGACATATATCTTGTGCAGCAGTATGACCTTTAAGTAGAGTTATTGAGTCAAGCTAACCGAATCTTGAAACCAAAATTAAACATTAATTATTTTAAATTTTCATGAATTCTTGCAATCCATTAAATTTTTAAAAACAACTATTGGAAATTGTTTAAAGTATCGAACGTAATTATATGAGTTAAATACAAATTAGTGTCTTATGATATATATTCAAGCTCAGAAAGAAATCGAACCGTTCCTATTAATTAAGAAAGTGGTTTGGTTATGGTAAAATAATTAAAAAAAATTTAAATGGTTAGGCTCATGATCCAGTTCGGGTCGTCCAAAAGAACACTCTGGCTCGAAACTTTAGATCTTTAATCTGCTATATAGGTTAAGCAAAGTTATCGAGACCTAGACAGAATTTCTAAAAAATTTCTAAAAATAACCGCCTATTGATAAGTTATATTACAAACTTGGAATAGAAGCTCCGCTGTTGACTTGAATAAATTTATCAGCTGCATTTTCAAGAGCTTTGAGGCTTACGCTAAGATCAATGAGAGCTCTAAACAGAAGACCTTAAGGCAAACTGCGAAATATGTTTTGCTTGCACTCGATTGCAGCTTGCCATAACATTTTCCTATGTAAACTGCAAATTGTGAAACAAAGTAGAAAAATAGACAGATAGAAGAAGAGAAAAAAAAATTTGGGATAAACTGAAAAACTGGCAACGAATGCGAAAACATTTTTGTCAACTGAAAAAAAAGCGAAGGCGACAAACAACAAACAAAACTTTTACTTCAACTGTTTGCCAGAGAGTTACATTCGCAATAACAACAGCAAAGGTAATAACAACAACAACAACAGCAACACCAAAGCAAAAAGTTCATTTACGTAAATGTGAGCACTTTTATATTTTTTGTGTTTTTCTCGGTTTTTTTGTTTTATTTTTTTTTTTGTTTTTCGGGAAGTGCTTTGGTATTGTGAGAAATTAATCAGCAAATGGATTTTCAATTTCGCCATTAACACTCCCGTTGCGACATCTTCAGCTCAAAGCGCTTCTTCACTTTGCTCTCTTGGCTCTCTCCCCCCTTCAGCTTGGCATCAGCTCGGCGCCAAGTTGAACAGCTGCCGTTTTAGCCAGCCTTTTATCTCTCTCCGACATATAAATAGTTGCCATGGGATGGTCCAAAAGAAGAAGCATACATATGTAATCCCAGGCAGAGGGTGAGGCGTGACAGCTTGCAAATCTTCTTGTCGCAGAGCATAGGAGCACTTCGAATATCTATAATTAAGTAATACCATTTTGAAAGAGGAGACGCTGTCGCTGGCGATGACGCTGACGACGATGTTGGGGCCTAGGTACGAGTACGGGTACGAGTACGAGTAAATGTGTGTTTTGGGCCATGCCGAAATCAGGAAACAGGTTGCATCAGAGAAGCAGAAAACAGAAAAAAGTCGACAACAGTAGTTGCCGCATCACAGACACTCCATCTTCATGCTCTCAGCTACTGCTTCTGGCTACTGGATTTTCAGTCTTTGGTTTGGTTTGGGTCAAAGTGTTTGCCTGTTGTGCTCATTGTGTTGGCCACAAGGTGTTTGTTATTGTGCCTCTCGTTGAGTTTGTTTTTTTTTTTATCTATTTTTTTTTTTTTTCCTGTGAGTTTGGGTGTTAGTTGTTATGCAACAAACATTGCGGATCATGGATGCCTTGCAACAAATTTATTGCACAACACTCACTGAACATTATCGGCCGGGGGGACAGACAGAATACTCAAGGCTTAAGCCCCCTGAGAAGCTTTGTAATCAATTTAAAAGCCACTTGAGACTTGATCAGCATTGCAAAGATAAATCCGATTCGAATATTTGTTAATTGCAATTAAGATACAATATAAGAGTTACGTGTTTAAAATTATCAAACCTGATAAAAAATTATCTGGATGCAAGGGAAAATCTCAGAGCTCCGAATTTTTTTTTAAGGGGGATTCTGGAAACAGGATAAACTTTTTGTTGTATTATTAAAATAAAATTTGACGTTTATTTTTATTTTAAAAGTATAGTTTTTATTTTTACTTAAAATTTTTGTTATAAATATATTTCTAAAATACCAAATAAAAATACTATGCGATTTTTGCAAACGTGCAATCCATAGTTGTTTTTAAATCACTGCGGACGGCAGCTCGCGCTAGTGACGAAAGCAGCACGAAGGGTGCGAAGGCGACTAGCATATATACACAGGAAGAATGGAAAATTTGCTATGACTGTCCGATCAGGTCGAGTTATATACCGATCGAAAGGTATTAACTTAACTTACAAATGTGCATACTAAGAAACTCACCTGGTTCGTAAGATATACAGGTGTAAGTGGGAGGGTAAAAATTTAAATTATTGTAGCTAATGGGGCCGTTGGAGCCTTTTTGAATTTTCTTTGAATTTTTTACAATTCTCATTAAAAATACGCGTCGAATGACACCTCGATCATCGAAATCAGACAACTGGTTCGAAAGATAATTAATTTTGAAATTTTTAGGGGCTTTCCGAAAATGAGCTGAAAAGTCAGTCTGTTTGTTTGTTTGTTTGTTTGTATCAAAGCGTTGATTTAGCTTAAAAGTTTGAATGAGGACTTGTTCCCGATCAAAAATCTAGAAACGTTTGTTCTACGACTTTTTCGAAAAAAGCTAGTTTAGCGGGAAATCGCTAAAAACCGCTAAAATTATAGCAGTCAAACGATAGAAGCTACAGATGCGATCTATATATCGTTGAAAAGGTATTTTGAAGGGCTGTTATGAATACCTTTTAACTTTTTTTCCAAAGTACATAGGTAAATTGCTACAGGTGACATGAGGTATTTTTTCCCACATTTTGATATATGACACACAAAATTTTACCGATAGGTTTGGAAGATATAACCTATTAACTGAATATATACGTTTTACTTTGAATTGGAATAGGGCAGCAGCAACGAGTGTCATAGCAGCCAGTTTGTTTGTTTGGATCAAATCGTTGATATAGCTTTAATGCTTGAATGAGGACTTGTTCCTGTTCAAAAATCTGGAAACGTTTGCTCTACGACTTTTGCGAAAAATCACTAGTTTAGCGGGAAATCGCTAAAAGCCGCTAAAATTGAAACCCCCATAGCATCCAAACTATAGAAGCTACAGATGCGATCTATATATCGTTGAAAAGGAATTTCGAAGGGCTCTTTGACACTGCTTGCAGCGTAATGCGGAAATTACCTGTTAGCTGAATATATACATTTTACTTAGAATGGGAATAGGACAGCAGCAGCAAAGTGTCCTAGCACCCAGAGTTTAAGAGTGCTGATAGCTTTTGCGCTGGGCATGTTTGCTTGTAAAAGGGACCAGTGTTGCCAGACAATTTGTTATAGCTTGTACAAACAATAATCAAAGTTGACAAAGCTATACTGTCACAAAATATTGCAATTTCAAAATTTCTGATGTCTTATTCAAAAATTTCTGATATCCCATAAAAAAACCTCTTTACGAGGTAAAAGTCTAGTGACGAAAACATTTTCATGCCCCAAAATTTCTGATATCCAATTTTGTGACGAATAATGTTAAGTTTTACACATAAATTATTTTAAACAAAATTTTTGCATTCGGCACTGCGCAAAACAGTGAATGAATTTTATTTGGTATGAAGAATTGATACATTTTAGCGCAATGTGCCGAGTGCCAAAATTTTGTTTAAAATAATTTAAGTTATCGACTACTTCTATAGGGTATCTTCCAGCTATTAACATATTTCTTAAATCAAAAAACTTGACTGTCCAAAAACTTGAAGTTTTCAGTCAATGGTCTATTAATCAATCTTAAGATGTCTTAAGGTTTCTTTCGTCAGTTTAAATTGGGCACAAAGAATTCATTAGCTCGCTAAATCTACACTAAGCAAAACAAGTTAGCTACTATTGGGCTTAAAAGCTTTAAAATAGATTAAGCAAAATGTTAAACCAAAACGGAAATAGCTTATCTTATCGGATTTCTACAAAAAGATAAGTAGGATGTCAACAAAAATCTTAACTGATTCCTGGTAGATCTATTAAAAGAATAATAATAAGTAGTTCAGTTGATATGCTTATCACATTCATAACAATGCATAATAAGATATGTTATTATTATTACAAGTAATTTAGCTACTGTTGACAGTTGTTCCTATCTATCTTTTATTGAACTCATAAATCTAGCAGATAATGAAATCTGGAAGGGAATCGCAGAGAAAAGTTAAGGCGCGGCCAATTTCCAGACGCTGATAATCTTTTTGGCTAAGATCGTAAATTTTGGCACTTCGTAATGCATTCTACAAGTGTTTCAGAAGTGGGGAAGTGGAAAGTGGAAAGAAATGAACGACCCAGTTCCAAAAAAAACAGCAGTTGTCGCAACAGATCTTGTTAGTGCATATATCACGGGTTGTGAAGCGACACGACTTGCCGACTCAGAGGTCTTGACTATCAGTGACATATCTGACATATGTATCAAGCACGTGACGTCGTTGTCACTGTCTCGGACATTGTTGTTGTTGTCTTTGCCTCAGTCTCTGTCTCGTCGCATTGCTCATACGCCGCATTGTCCAGTGGACACGTTTTCTGTTATCGTCGCCGTCGTTTGGCGCTCATAAAGTGTCGCGATATTCATAAAGATAAACTTGCCTAGTTGCCGTTTAAGCCCAAAACGTGCGTGCGTGCGTCTGCCACACTCACTTCTAAGCCATCTTCTCCCTCTTCTATACACTCCACCTCTTCTTCTCCTTCTCTTTCTCCTTCTTCATCTCGTGCTCGTGTGATTTTTATCGTCCTTTTGCTGCCGTGTGCGATGGGGCAATTAAAATGTCCATTAGGATCTATTAAAATGCCATTGGCTTTAGCTATTTGCCTCTTTGAAGACGTTTGCTCCGTCTGTCTGCTTAGCTTGCCTCACTTTGGGGCAACCTATGTGGTCTATCATTGTAGCGCACTTGATGCAATTATATGCGACCAACTTGCAACAAGCCGTGCAACAAACAACTCAATTATCATTAGAACATCCAGTATTTCGAGGACACAAGGAAACTTAATTGTCTTCCCCAAATTAGCGAAAGGCATCAATTGGGGTATCCCTAAGTATGCCGTTAAAATGCCATGAAAAATAAAAACTAAAAATTAATTAACAACTTTGAAGATTGAGTGGCAAAATCACATATCCTTTAAATATTAATAAAATAAAATATTTTAATAACTTAAATCTGTAAAATAATGTTATTTTAAATATTTAAAAACATTTGTAAAAGATCCGTAATATTACCATTACAATATATATGCTGCTTTTTTTCAGACCTCATCGCATCTAATCTTCAAGAAGATGCAAGTCGATTGGTTACCTGTGAGAAGGAAGTACTGTCACAGAGCGATAAAGTATTGAGAAACATTTTAAAAACTAGTACCTAATGTATTAATCAGCGATTAAAACCGAAACAAATAACGATTTCAGTAACGGGTTCAATTATGCCCGCATTTAGGTTTTCGGTTATCGGTTACGCAAAATCTTTGAATAAAGGTTTCGTAGCGGTGAACATGGTTTCGGTTCACAAAAAAAAAAAAAGTCTTTGCAAAAATATAATTTCATTAATAATATAAAAATAATAATTAAAAAAGCATCACTTTCTTAATGTTTCACTATATAAATCAAAATTGAAAATAAAAAGAAAATCAAAAGTAAAATACAAAACTAATTACAAAATATCAGAGATCGCAAACAAGACTTATGAGTCGGAAAAATTGAAACAGTTCAAAACTTTTCGTTTTAAATTATTTTTAGCTTATTTTTTTAAATTTTTATAATAAAAATTGGAAATAAGACACGCGTTTAAAAGTTATACCATAATACTCATATTGCAATTTTTAAAATAACAATTAAAAATAAAACTCTTTTTTAATTTTTATGATAAATATTTGAAATAAAAATTTATTTTTGGATGTCTGAAAAACCGAAATTAACCCTTATAAATGAAACGGTTACTAAACGGTTATTTCGGTTTACAGAGTTTATGTTTTAAGGTTTCGGTCAAATAAAACTTTTTTCCGGTTACGGTTTCAGTTACGGCTTAAAATTTCAATCGGTTTTTTACCGGTTAAAGGTTACGGATTCGGTTAGGGTTTTAATTCCTGTTTTAAATTGTGGAATACATATTTATGTAAAAGTAATTGGCTGTAATTTAAATTGAATCCAAATAAATCCATAAAACTGTGTATTTATATTATTTTAGAATAATTTATTTGTTATAAAAATTTATTTACCATTTTAGTTTACAAGAATTGTACAATCAAAGTTTGTGTCCAAGTTTATTTCCAATTTTCTTATTTGAATTTAATTGAAGACTCATAAATTGTGTTTATTTAATTAAACTCAATTCAAGTATATTTAATATTACATTATATTACATATGAGCTGAAATTCAGGACTTTACATTTGTAATTTATTTAATACAAATGTGGATAGATATTGTGCGTTAAAATAAAATTACAAAATTAAAAACTCCAGCTTAGGCAAATATTTTAATTAAGCTAATTGTTCATAAGACGTACTTGAATGAAATTTAATTTTGTCTAACGCTGCTGAAAAAAACTGGAATTTTGCATTTTGATTTCATTATCTGAGGCACAGATCGAGAACTGATTAATTCAGCCTGCAGTCTTCACACTTCTACCCTCCTTTGCAGTCTTTTTTCCTCTTTCTTTCGCCTTCTGCTTTGCTCTGTTCTAGTTTCTTGGCTGCTTTTTTGTTGGCCGCCTTGCGAAACTTTTTAGCCAACTGACGACTTTCTGACATTTGTCGTTGTCGTTGTTGTCGGTTGAAGGAAGCAGGCAGCCAAGAAACATCCTCATTTTCAACATCATAAACGTGGCCTTATTAAAAGTGCAAAAAACTTTTATATTCCAGGCAGATTGTTGTTGTTGTGTATGGGTGTGTGTGTGTGAGGTGTGTGTGTGCATTATGGGCGTGGCTTTTGCCTACGCATCGCACTTGCAATACACAAGTTGGGGAGCCCCAAAAAACTAACCAAGAAATTATTATCAATGTACGCATAATTCATTAAAACGTGCAACTTTTTCCAGCCTTAAAAACGGGGGCGGCGCAGGCGTGGCAGTCGGAGAGTGAGCGGAGAGAGGGCTGGAGTCTTTGGTTGCCTGCTGGTTACTTGATGACAGCGACGGCGACATGCGCTGATGATGATAATGTCAAAGTGCACTTTGTCATTATATCAGGAGTAGGCAGCAATAAGCACTCACATACATACACTGAGAAAAAAACATACGGGATTTCGGGATAATATCAATTGCAAACGGAATCAAAAGTCGGCAATCTTGGGATTTCTTAAATCGAGTGCGAAATACTTTTTTTAAGTAGGATTTTTTTATTTTGATTATCTCTAGAACTCTTTAAGAATTTGTTCAAAGAAATCAACTGGTTTAGAATTTGTTGGCAACCATTTTCTTCGCATGTTGTGTTTCTTAATACTTATATCCTGAATACATACTTGAAAAATACATGTCAAAGACAAGATATTAAATCTTGAATTTTAGAATGATTGTTTTTTTTCGGTGTACGTATACTTACACACACACATGGCCCGCAAGCGGAAGGAAGAAACTAACTAACTTTGTTAAAAGTGTGCTCTGTTTATGCATGTCTCACACTCTGCCCTCTCTCGCTCTCTCTCTCTCTCTCTCTCGCGCTTCCTGTCCCTTTCTTTGGTGCTCATTCACAGTCTATGGGTGCATGTGTGTGTGTGTGTTTCTGTGTGTCTGTCACTTGGTGTGCACTGCAATGAAGTTATCGTCCAAGTTTTAAGCGTGAACTTTTTGCTTTGCCAGCAGCCACGCCTCCTCCACTTGAAGCTGCCTTCCCGCCCCTTAAAACCTGGTGCTGTTGCACAGGAACCGCAGCCATTGCATTGAAAATTGGCTGCCTTCCTTTTAGCGGAAACCAGCCGCCTCTCTTGGCCCCCCAACCATCTACTACTCCCATCCTGCTGGAGCTCATCAAAGCCCGCCTGCTGCAGCGGCATCATAATTCGCTATTAGAAGTCACTTAAAAACTTTTGCAAGTTTTCCATGCAGCTGCCAACATCGTTGTCAGACCGCCTATTGCCACGCCTACGCCCGCACCCAAAGTCTAACTATCTGGCAACCCTAGCCTCACACACACACACACTCACTTATATGTATATGGGAAGCCAACAGACCGAAAAACTTTTAGCTTCGCTTTCGTTGCTTGGAAATTATATTAATTGCGTGCCATGCACTTTTTAATTGAATAATTGTAGGCATAATGGTGGGCGTGGCATACATCTCAATTGGCCCCACAACTCCCCGCATGACTCCACCAGAACCAACCGCAACTATCTAGACAATTACATCATTACTTTGTGTTTGCCAAACTCAATTGTAATCAATTCTATAACAAATTATGCCTGCAAAGTGCTCGACCAAAATTATCCTGTTGGGAATTTTTGATAATGATATATTAAGTCAGGCTTTAGGTCAACACAAGCATGAATAACAGATGAACAGATAAAACTTTGAAGCACCTAAGCTTATTATTTTAATTGCTTTAAATACATATTTACATACATTATTAATATACTCGCAGCAAAAGAGTGTACAGGTTATAACTACATTAATTGTTTATTGTTTTATTAATCGTTGGATTTTGTAATTAATAACTAAGTATTAAAAAGCATTTGAAAATCATCTATTAATAAGGTCCTGAAATGTCTTCTTCTTCTTTTAAATAACGCGTCTTTTTTATTATGCTCTTATAAATAACATCACATAATTCACTTAGCATGTAATTATGTAGCTGACGTCCCCTGTCTATTTATTTTTGTTCAAGCTGTAAGCAGCCGATATATCAATATTTATTTAAATTGAAAATTAAAAAATGTTAATAAAAATATAATATTAATTTAAAAAAAAATATATTTTAATGTAAATGAAAATATTAACCGTATTTCCACTCTTAAATTAAAATTTAGAACTGCGTTCTATTTATTTTTATTTTTGAGCTTACCATTACTGCGATAAATAATTTCAGAATCCACGTCGATCTATATCTAAAATATATTGCTGTATTATTTCATAACGATCTTAATTTATAGTGAACTTTTGTAAAAATGATTCAAATCCTGCTTGTAAATATTTTCATTCTTAGATCTTTCTTAACTATATTGATACCATGAACATTTTTGTTATTATAGAGAATTGTTTTATCATCCATAATAAAGAAAAGTATATTACCGTATAATGTTTTAATTTATTTAAGTTTTAAAATAATTGCTGAATAGTTTGATTAATGGATTAATTTGCTGAATTTCATGTCGCAAGAGACACACACACACACACACACACACACACACACACACACACACACACACACACTCCCAGAAAGCCATAAAGCCTTGATATGACATGCTTAATGGAATATTGCGCATACGCCGCGTGTGCCGTTTAAATTCGATTTGCCATCGCATTTCAATTTAATTAATCTTCAGTAGCGGCTTCGGCGGCTTCTGTTGTCGCCAGCCGCCGTTGCCGCTGCACTGGCTCGATAAGTGAGCCGGCTCTCCAAAGTATGCAATGAGTATTATTAAATGCATATATAATTGCATTTTAAGCGCGCACAAACAAAAGCCAACCCCAACGATGTCTCCAGCTTTGCACACAGTACGCCTCGGTTCCAGCTCCATTCCCTGCTTCTGCTCCTTCCCCTGCCATCCCCAACCTCTTTGCCATCAGTCAGCTGGAGCTGAAATCATCATTAAAGTAATTATAGCTGTCAACGCGACTGTGGAAATGGAAGGATGAAACATTTATCCAGGAGGCTGCATGTGCACAGGCTCATAAAGGTAAAATTTGCCAAGTCCGGCTGGGGTTCATCGATTCATTCATTCAGGACATTCAGCCAGGACACGCCCTCTGGCCAATCGCCAACATTCTACACAGTTTTGTCCTCGTTGTTATTCTTCCTCTTCAAAAATCTTTAGAATACTTATCGATTGACCGTCAACTTAGCAATTAAAGCCTTATGAACAATTAAGTTGGCTCTAGTCGAAAGTATGCGACCAGTAGATACCCTGTAAAATATATTAATATTATTAAATTTAATTTATTTTATTGGTTTTTAAATCATTTTAAAGTTGTAAAATGCTTTTGAAAGTGCTGGACTAATAAATATGTTAAAAATTTGAGCTTAAAGATTGATCCTAATATGAAAACTCATTGGTGTAAAAAGCTAAATCGCATTTTGTGCAGTATAACGTATGCGGAATGAAATACGAACAAAATTGAACATGTTCTCAAAAAGTTCCCATAATCGACAGCGCAAAACAAAACTCACTATAATTAATGGTACTATTTTAGCATGTATAGCATCAAAAATTAGATTTCTAGACATTGCACAGTCGCGGTAATGTCTCTGAGCACAGCAGACCGTCGAAAATTTATTTGCACATATTGCGCAAATAACCAATCTTAGCCAAAAAATTAAATTTTTGAATACTTTTCTGCTATGGGCTTCAAGGAAACTTTTATTTATAAGATAATTTCGGATGTTTAAAATGCAAAAAAAATGGAAAGAGCCCCTGGATCCGGAAAAAATTTCCATTACAGTAGTCTTAAGTTAGAGCCAAATAATAGGCTGAAATTGTGGGTCGCACATTTAAATCGAATCGTGCGTTTGCCAAAAAATACAAAGTGAATGACAAAACGGTGAAAAAGTATTTAAAAGACATTGGAGTGATGATATGTTATAAAAAAAACCGTTCCTTAAGTCACAGAAGTACAGAGAGAGACAACTAAACTTCGGCTACGTGCGCTTTCTAGAAATTTGTTTTCTGAGAGCAGTTTAAAGATTTGCATAATGGATAATGAGACGTTTTTCACATTGAAGGGTCATGAGTGGACTCCGAACTATTACTTTAGGCTTCTTAATATTTAAACACCTGAGAATGTAACTCAGATAACATAAACAAAGGCTTTATTGTGGCTGGTCATAAGCGAGCGTGAAAACAGCGATCCTGTCTTTTTTAAGGCAGGATTGGCTTTGAAATCGCAAAATTACAAGGACAATTGTCTTCCGGCGCTTAAAAAATTTATTGATAAGTATTATGAGAATGATATTACGGTGTTTATGCCAGAACAACTCCGAAGGCTATTGACCACTTGATCACTGATTTCCTGCCTAAGCTGCAAAACCCTCCAAACGTGCCTCAGTTAAAGCCCATGGAAAAGTTTTGGTCAAATATGAAAAGAAATGTTTGGAGAAAGGAATATAAGCCACAAAACATCGACTGTTTGATATTAAAAATCCAAAGAGATCTTGCTAAAATGGGTACAAAGGGAATTCAGGAGGCTATGCGCAAGGTACCCGCAAATATGAGGAAGACAGATCGCTATGGTCATGAATATTTTTTGTAAAATAGCTTATAGTCTAATTAAAAACATCAAAAATTGAAGTTGGTCGGACTTGAAATACATTTTTTATTTGTATTACAACAGTTGTTCGTATTTCATTCCGCATACGTTAACGAAGTTATCAAGAGTAATTCCCAAAAAAAAATATTCAATACACGGAATTTCAAAACAAAATTTAAGCAAATAAATTAAATTGAAATTAAAATGCAACTTGCTTAAGAGCAAAAAAAAAATTTCCATTTTCACTTTAAGGTAGCGATGTAAGTTCAAACTAGAGATGGGCACGGGCCGGGCCGGGCTTCGTGTCCCGCGGGCCTCTTCAAAAAATCACCGGGCTTCGTGCAGGAAAATCGAAAACGGGTTTTTTTCCGTGCGGGCCCGGGCCTAAGCAAAAAGCCCGAAGCCCGGTAGGCTCGAAAACTCACGATTTTACACTAACTTTTCAAATCGCTTGATAGCAAAATTTCATTTATGGAACGAAGAAAAATGAGAAGAGAAAAAGTTGAAGTTGTAGCTTGCAGAAAAGGCTCAAAAATAAAATTTTTGTCTGAAGAAAAATAACGAAATAATAATTTAAAAAAATATATTTTTTATATCGGGCCGGGCCGGGCTTCATGAAATTTGACCGGGCTCGGGCCGGGCCGGGCCTCTTGAAAATTTGACCGGGCCGGGTCTGGACCGGGCCAGAAAGATTTATTTCGGGCCCGGGCCGGGCCGGGCCTTAAGAAGGAGGCCCGTGCCCATCTCTAGTTCAAACAGTAAATTGAGCTAAATATCGAAATCTGAAAAATAGACCAAACATTAATCGAATTGTCGATACTTTCAAAACATAGCCAAAGTTTATTCAATTTCCAAGCGGAATGTCAGTTTGATTATGGTTTAACCTCCAATTCATTTCGATCAGTTTTTACTTACTATGTTTATAAAAATGTCTATTTTTAAGCAACTAAACTTTTCCAAACTTTTCCTTTCCTTAATTGTTTGAAATGCCATTTTTTCCATGTATTTTTACATCACTACTTTAAGGTAATTATACATTAAATAGTATTAATATCAGTAGACCATGTTCTTGTAGTTAACACATTTGCTTTTGCTGTTTTTCTTGCTTCCTTTTTCGCTGCTTTCTTTCATTTCCATACGCTGCTGGCAACGAAAGCAAAAGCAAAAGCAAAAACAAAAGCTCAACTTCAGCACAAGCTTGAGGTGCGAGTCAAAGTCAAAGCCAAATTTAACACATCTTTATGAAAGCTTCTCTCTCCTTCTCTCAGCTTCTTTTGCCTTGGTTTCTGTGATCGTTTCTCTCCTTCTACACTCTTTCTTTCTCTCTGTCCTTGTGTTTTTTTTGGTGTTGCCTCGCCTGGCTGCACTTTATTACGATTGCAACCATCAGCGAGTTTGACCCCAAAATCTTTAGCTATAACCGACCTAGGTAACCCCAACTCCTCTTTCTCTATCTCTCTCTCTCTCTCTCTCTTGCTCCCTTGCACCTCACACTGCTGCCTGGCGGCATAAGAACTTGGCGCTCTGACTGATTAACGTGATTTGCTGATGAGTTTTGTTGCTGGCTTAAAGTTTCTTCTTCTTGTTGTTGTTGTGCTTACTCTTCAACGCTTCTTTGGCTTGTTGACTTGTTGTTTGTTGTTGTTGCCGCTTTTAATAACTCTGGCAAGCGTAGCATGACGCACTGTGTCCCAGCGTCCCAACATCGTCGTTCTTAAAGTTGTGTTTTAATTGAAACTTTTGCCGTTCCACAAGCGTTCAGCCGAAGCGGCGGCACAAGCACAAGATAAAAGAGAGCAAAAGAGAAAGAGAGAGAGAGAGAGCGACAAACAGTGACAGACAAATATAACTGCGTTTGCTCTCTCTCACTCTATACGTGTGCGAAGAGTTGGGGAAATGACTTTCTAGACTGCATCCAAATGCTTTTGATGTTAATGAGATGACAGACAGTATGTCAAGAAATTGTTTTCACAACGAAAAACAATTCACATGTGTATTTTATTTTGGGAAGAAAAAAAACATATTTACATACAGTCGAACTTCCCTAACTCGAACTTCCCTAACTCGAACTTCCCTAGCTCGAATTTCCCTAACTCGAACAAAATCGAGTGGCAATAGCGTTTACTGAGCAAATTTCATACAAATCGCCTTCCCTAACTCGAACTTCCCTAAGTCGAATTTCTCCCTAACTCGAACAAAAATATTGGCCCGTGCTTCTGTAAGTCGAATTTTTTGGGAAAATCTCCAAAAAAAGTTTGAATTTTTTTTTTGCTTCTGTTATATGCTTTTGTTACCGGCTCGTTTGGATATGTAATATTAATGAAAATTAACATATAAAGATGCAAAATGATAGAATATTGCATCAACAATTACATAGGCTGGTGAATTACCTATAGGAAAGATGTTCGAAATGCACTTCTTTGTCAGCGCATCAGTGTATTAAAATGTTTAAAAATGTTTGAAAATATTCTAACTTATTAGTAGTTAGAAATTTGAAATTAGACCAAATAAAGTAAAGTTGCCGAATAATGTGGTATGTCAGCAAAAACATTTTTCATATAAAGAAATATTAATTATGATGACATTTAAATCAGGAATTTCTTCTGGATACAGCAAAGGAACGAAGAAACCAATTTATGAGAATATTGACAGGTCTTGAACAAACTGGAATCTTTTTTTATTTAAAATATCAAGAATAATTTCAAATTTGAAATGTATTTATGATTAAATGCATTTGTAGTTTCTTTTAAAACACTAAAAAAAAAAATTCCCTAACTCGAAGTTTTTTCCTGGATAATGGTGATTCGAGTTAGGGAAGTTCGACTGTATTTGGTTTTCATTTTTTGTTTCTTATTTTAATGATATAATTTTTCTATACTATATTGATTTTGAGACAGTAGCAAATATAAATATCATTATTTAATGTTAAATTCCTTAAAATGTTAGAAATGTATTTACTCAATCATTTAATTGGCTTAAAATTCAAAACAGATAATGTAGAAAATTTTTTACATAATTTTAAATTAAAAAAAAATACATTTAAAACGATATACAATTTTGGTACTTTGCGTTTTTACTAAATAATTATTTTGATTTTAAAATCAACTGTACAAAATTAATCGAAATATTTAAACCAAACAATGTGAAATTTAATTTAATGTTATTTTTTTTTATTAAATGAAATTAAATTAATGATTAATAAATTACATTTAAAACTTAATATGATTTTAGATACTATGTAATTATAAATAAATTTAAATTTAAACCTAAAGCATAAAAAACCAAATTAAAGAATAACAATGTAAAGATGTGGTGTCTTAAAAAAAAATCTTGACCCAACCGTCTTAAATATTTTCAAGATTTTCGACCCTGCATGGAACAAGTTACAAAATTCACAAGTAACTAAATCCATTGGTTTAAAAAATTTATATTATTAAAAAAATATATTTATATTAAAAAAGAAAATTGTGTGATTTTTTGATTTGATCAAAACAATTACATGACGAACTATATGTTTGCGTGTATTTCTGTTCATAGACAAATGCAACTGGGTGGTGCGAGGTGGAGAGGATTGTAAAATGTGCCAAAATGTGTTTGGCGAAAGCTTTCGCTAACTACATATACATACATATGTACCTAAAGCTTTGATTGATGAGTGTTGATTGATTGTTGAATTTGACAACGAATAGCACTTAAACTGCTGCGCTGCCTACTGCGCCTATGATGGGCCGACACGGACATGGACATGTGACTGCATGTCAAATAAATGTCCAGCCAGGCGAATTGGCCAACTTTCGGCAGAAACTAAAGCTCAAGTTCAATTTAAGCTAATAAAAATAAAAATAAAAAAAATAAATAAATAAAAAATATGTAGGAAACCGAACAAAACTGAAGCGCAAGTCAAATAACTAAACTAAATAAATAAAACAAACAAAACATAAACTCAAATTCGCCCGCCTGTGCTTGACATTGGATGTTGGGCCGTCCTCAAGGTCAGCAAATACTATAGAGTAGCAGCAACAACAAAAATATCAACAATGGCAGTGGCAGCAGGTGCGTTGTCCGGCATAATTAAATGCATTAGACAGCACTATCAAAAGCAACAGCAACGACAGAAACAACAACAGCGCCAGCAACTTCAACTATTAATTACACAATTTTAAGGCAACACCCGCTGCTCGCTTCCCCTTTCCACCTGCCTATGGCTATTCAAATGCTCAAAGTCAAGTGCAAAAAAAAAAAAATAAAAATTGTTAAACGACATCGACTCATTAAAATGCTGGGTAAACGCACTTCGCACCGCGCAACGCGCCCCGAGCTGAACACAAATACACACGCACACAAACATTCGAGCATAGGATCAGAGCTGCCACTTTAGCTATTTTATAACTAAACATAGCTGTTTTGTAATGAATTATCTGTATAAATTTAAAAATCTGAAATATACTATTTTTTGACGAAGTATTCTGGATACAGGAAAAACTATTCTTAAAAATGTTTATTATAAAACGGAAACTAAATTTTTAATAATTTTCTAAATTTTAAAATATGTTTAATAATCATTCATAAACATTTTATTAAAAAATCACACATAGTTTTCGTAACTACAATACAAAGTTTTTATTTAAACAAGTACCTTTAATCATAATTTTTTTACAATTCATATCACTGCGGACGGCAGTCCGCGCTAGTGACGAAAGCAGCACTAAGGGTGCGAAGGCGACTAGCATATATACACAGGAAGAATGGAAAATTTGCTATGACTGTCCGATCAGGTCGAGCTATATACCGATCGAAAGGTATCAATTAAACTTACAAATGTGCATACTAAGACTTTTGAAAACTCACCTGGTTCGTGAGATAAACAGGTGTAAGTGGGAGGGGAAAAATTTAAATGATTGGAGCTAATGGGGCCGGTGGAGCTTTTTTTATTTTTATTTTAATTTTTAACTATTCTTATTAAAATTACGCGTCGAATGACACCTCGATCATCAAAATCCGACCGCTGGCTCGAAAGATAATTTATTTTGAAATTTTTGGTGCCCTTCTCAAAACGAGATGAAAAGTCAGTCTGTTTGTTTGTTTGTTTGTTTGTCTGTTTGTTAGTATCAAAGCGTTGATTTAGCTTTAAAGTTTGAATGAGGACTTGTTCCCGATCAAAAATCTAGAAACGTTTGTTCTACGACTTTTTCAAAAAACCGCTAGTTTAGCGGGAAATCGCTAAAAACCGCTAAAATTTAAACCCTCATAGCATCCAAACGATAGAAGCTATAGATGCGATCTATATATCGTTGCAAAGGTATTTTGAAGGGCTCTTAGGCATACCTTCAAAGTTTTTCTTTTAAGTAAAAAGGTAAACGGCTACAGGTGAAACAAGGTATTTTTTTACGCATTTTGGCGATTTAAGAAAAATCTACACATGAGATCACTTTAAAATATGTAATATGTTATAGGCAATTTGATTCCGCGTTTTTTGACATATAACACGTATCTGTCAAAATTCGTTTGGAGAAGATATTACCTATTAACTGAATATACCTTTTACTTTTACACTACTGCATGTACATATGCAGTATGTACACTGCTTGCAGCGTAATGCGGAAATAAACTGCTTGCAAGTGGTGAATTCTTTTTGCGGCAGATAAATCATTTTATATTTCAAAATATAGAATCGTTTGTTCTACGACTTTTTCGAAAAATCGCTAGTTTAGCGGGAAATCGCTAAAAACCGCTAAAATTTAAACCCTCATAGCGTCCAAACGATAGAAGCTACAGATATGATCTATATATCGTTAAAAAGGTATTTCGAAGGGCTCTTAGGCATACCTTCAACGTTTATTTTTTATTTAAAAAGGTAGAATGGGAATAGGACAGCAGCTGCAAAGTGTCAAAGCAGCCAGAGTTGAAGAGTGCTGATAGCTTTTGCGCTGGGCATGTGTCACACATGATGTGTGTTTGTAAAGGGGACCAGTGTTGCCAGACAGTTTGTTTTAGCTGTACAAACAATAAACAAAATTGACAAAACTATACTGTCAAAAAATATTGCAATTTCAAAATTTCTGATGTCTTATTCAAAAATTTCTGATATCCCATAAAAAAACCTCTTTACGAGGTAAAAGTCTAGTGACGAAAACATTTTCATGCCCCAAAATTTCTGATATCCAATTTTGTGACGAATAATATTAAGTTTTACACATAAATTATTTTAAACAAAATTTTTGCATTCGGCACTGCGCAAAACAGTGAGTTTTATTTGGTATTAGAATTGAGACATTTTAGCGCAATGTGCCGAGTGCCAAAATTTTGTTTAAAATAATTTATGTGTAAAACTTAATATTATTCGTCACAAAATTGGATATCAGAAATTTTGGGGCATGAAAATGTTTTCGTCACTAGACTTTTACCTCGTAAAGAGGTTTTTTTATGGGATTCATTATATCTTTTATGCTATATCTAGCTCTTTTTCTTAACTCAAATTGGCTATTTTGGCTCTTGAAATAATGACAACACTGCACAAGACATCTCCACATATTGCCTTCTCACTTGCACGCGAACGAGCCGAGCGCCGGCGCACCTGCGGCGCGTTGTACTGCAATTATGATTAATATAGTTAAGTTCCAAAGTTTACCCAAAATTCATTAGGCTACGCACAATATTTAATTTAGCATAAATTACTAAATGTATTAAGTTGTAATACCTATTTACCTTACAAGCACACACATTCAAACAAACGTACACATACGATTTATATTCATACAAGTATGCAGCGCACACAACATGCTTACATAGTTATGTTAAGCCAATGAAGCCACCATGGCTGTAAACACCTGTTACTTTACAGGTCAAACATGTTTCATGTTCGACAAGAAGCGTCGACATGCGCGCATGCGTGATACAATGATTTAAGTACTTTACAGTGGTACACTACGATATATTTGGCCCAGCCTCTTACCGAACATGCTAACCAGTACAATATCTTAGAAAGTTAGTTGTAAAATAATATTTGAACTTTTAAGTCTAGTAGTTTTCATCTTTTGGAAACACAATTTGAATTAACTTCTCCATTGCACACGCTTTGCAACCTCATCAACTGTTATGCTCACACAAATCGCCAGTTCGCTTGCACTCAAAGTCCACTGTACAAACGCCGCCAGCAACATGTTGCGACAACAGAGCTGTTAAGTGCGTCTGCTAACTTAACAGCGCGTCGTTAACGTAGCGAGTGTCTGTTAAACCGTGACGTTAGTCTTTTGCCGGCATTCGAATCGAACGCGCGTGTTTACGTCCGTCGCTGCCGTATTTAGGATTATTGTAAATGTTTCGCAGTTTGCGTAAATATCAACTTGGTTAGTTTTGCGCGCGTGATTTCATTCTTGGTGTGCATGTAAATAATCATTGTTGCTGTTGATTGCTGGTGATTCTGCATTCATTAAAAGCATTACAAAAAAGGCTTAACAATATTTGTCGTCCGACCAACAACCACCAGGACAAAAAGCATATATTTTTTTTTATGTTTTTTCTCACATTCATTTTTTTTTTGGCAATCAAAACGCAGTGAATAAAAAATAATTTAAGTGCAATTGTTGCTGTTTTTTTTGCTACACGTGAAGTGCTACACATTACACACGCACATACACATGTACATCAAAAACTTACATATGCGTGTTTGTATGTTTGCTTGTATGTAAAATAGTGTGTAAAGGAAAACCCAAAGGCAAAGCAGAGCAGCAATAACAAAATTTTTGATATATACAAGCAAAATAAGAAAAAAAGAAAATAATATACCAAGTTGAAAGAAATTTAAAACCGGATTCAATACTAAAACAACAACAAGAGAAGCAACAGCAGCCGACGAAACAACAAATTTTTCGCTGCGGCTACGCACACAGCAGCGACGCCAACGTTAACATCTATCCTCAGCGACAGAGCATCCCGCGGCAGCTGCTCAGCCAATTGTGTTATTATTGTTGTTGTTTTGCTGCTGCTGTTAGACGGCAGCAGAGCAAGCGCAACAGGAGCGAGAGCGATCGCTGTGCGAGAATTAGGAAAAGTGGAAGGAGAGGAAAAATAAAACGAAGAAGGAGCAAAAGCAAAAGCAAACAGACAACGCTAAAAGGTGAGTGCAAATGTTTGTTGTCTTGCTGTGGTTCTCCGTTAGTTTTGTGTGTGGGCAGAGCAGGAAACCGATCGATTTCTGTGCAAACAGCAAATTGGGATAGAATAGGCAAAGGAAATAACGTTGTTAATTCTGTTGAATGAAAATAAAAAAGACGACGAACACAATTGCAATTTGAGAAAGTCTTATGATTTGTCCGAGATTCCTTTTGGCAAGTAAACAGATCAATGGGAGAGAACGGGCAAAAACATTTGAGTACAAAGTCGTTTGTACAAATTTACATCTTTCTATGTTATCTTAAAATTCGTTTATATGCATTTCTGTTAAGTTATGGAAGCCTGCGACGGCTTTTGATCATTTTCAATGGGAACAGTGATGCGCGTCTGTAAAGTGGGAACAGTGCGATGAAAAGGAAGTAAGTTTTAAACTAAATTGAAAATAAAATGGATATTGTGATTAGTTAGTCAATTTAATATTTTGACAAAAGATCCATGAATCTCATTATTTCTTTATTTCTTAAAATAAAAT
Organism: Drosophila recens; assembly: GCA_037043495.1. Lineage (NCBI taxonomy): Eukaryota > Metazoa > Arthropoda > Insecta > Diptera > Drosophilidae > Drosophila > Drosophila recens. Next base: position 52,055 of record JBAMBJ010000434.1, on the reverse strand, counting down.
ATATGACAATTTGTTTATTTTGATCAATGTTTTGATTACTTGTACCTAAAATAGAGTGACCATATGCTATTTTATGGGAATTGAGTTCAGCCGAAAAGTGTTCCTTAAATGAGGATCATATGAAAGTGACTTGATGCGCATTCCACACATTCAAAGCCATACATAAATACAGTTTTTTTTTTTTAAATTTTTAGAAAGCAAAACTGTTTTTCCTAGAAAAATCTTTTGCATCTACAGTGTGCAAAAAAACGTTGTGAAACAAAAAGAGAACAAAAAGTGTGGCCCAGTATGCCACTGGCCTCACCTTTCATTCAAAATAGTAAATCAATGTAAATGTCGGTCAACATGTTTATGGTCAAAGCATATTGACAGGTGTCTGACTGACCGGCGCCATAAAAACCGCTGACATAATGAGCTAAAAAGCTGAACAAACAGTGCAATATGGAAGAAGACCCATGGAAATGGAATGGAATGAAATGAACTGACCATAGCTCATAGCTCATAGAAATGTGCATAGATTTGTTGTGTTGGCATTGCACTCGTTACACACTTCGTTGCCTCGTTTCTTTTTTGTATACTCTGTAGACAGGGAATGTTTTAAAAAAGGGCAAACTCAATAAGGGGGAATATCTACCTAAGAAAAATATAACATCTCTTCCTTCCTTCTATTGAAACAATTAAAATAAAAGAGCAATTAGAACAAGAATATTTATCTAAATCTCTAAAATTGATATATTCGGGGGTGCAACAGAAAACGCTTTCGCTTGAATTTCACTTAAATTTGTATGCAATTTAGGTGAAATTCAAGCGAAAGCATTTCTGTGGCACCCCAGATTATAAAATATATTTTTAAAAAATTAAACAAAATTTAATACATATTATCTACGTATGTAAATAATTTTTGTTATTAAAATAGGGTAGCTCAGATTCGACATACCAGACTTTTTGCTTTGGTTTGATTTCATTTAAGTTGAATTTTTTCTGCTTTATTTCGATATTATGATTTAGGGGGGTTAGGTCCATTTACGAGTTGTTGTTATATTTGTTTCTGTTGGAATGTAACACTTAACGACTTTGCGTTAATTTCATACGAAAAATATTGGATCACCGAAAAGCTAAACATTATATTCATATGCTCTATAAGGGCGGGACTATGTGATGGAGAGGGGAAAGAGCAGATGATGGTCAAAATGAGTTTACAGAGAGTGCTGCGAAAAAAAAAATGACGAGAAATTCGCCGGCGTAAACGCTAATTAAATTAGCACCCTGGAAAAAGGGAAAGGGAGCTGAACAGCAGTCAACAGTAAATTGGATTAATGTAGATATAAAGAGAGCAAAGACAAGAACAGCTGACAGAGAAAGAGAGAGCAGTCAAAAAGTGTAATAGCTTTTTGTGCAGCACTTTTATGATACAAATGTCGAGCATTGTTAACAATATTGGCCAATAAATACTTATGTACTTTTAATTCTTGGCTAAATGCTGCTATCTTGAGAATGGTGAGGGAAGTGGGTGGGAGTTCGGGGGGGGGGGGGGGAGTTGGGTAAGCGCCGGCGTCAGAGTGGACATTCCATAATCGAAATACAAATAATTGCTAACAAAGTTGTTTTCTTTGCCTTAGCCGCAGTTGTGTTTTTGTTTGTATTGTTCTTCTCTTCTCTTCTGTTCTGTTCTGTTTTTTCCCTTTTGCTTTGCTTGTCTTTCACGGGTCACGTTATCAATATTGTGATTAGAACTTTTTACTTTCGCTCTCTAAAATGGAAATGCTTTAATTTTCGAATCAAATCGGATGGAACAAAAAACACAATTGTGTCCAAATATTGAAAGCAATCTTTTCCCTAATGAGAAGTTTTAAAGCTTAAAATTTGGTATCGATTATTTATCGATAACAGCACTGAATTTTAATATTGAATTTTGTTTGAAGTTAAAGTATTCTGTCGATATTATTTGGATAAATGAAATTATCGATAATTTATCGATCTTATTGCACATTATTCACTTGAATAATTCACAGATAATACATTTGCCTAGTTATTGGCTATAACATTGATTATCGCGTGCTTATCGATACACATGCTAATCAAATAAATTGGACATATGTATGTTTCAATTTCATTTGGTTTACGACCTCAAGGCTATCGATAATCAGCATTGGCGATGTTCTACGATAATGTTCACAATTTGTCGGTCTGCGTGCGCATTATTCACGAATAACTCGTTTGCCAAGTCATCCGTTTAATTGCTCGTTATGAGTTTGAATTGGGCATGTCCAAAAATTGTTAATAATAAAAGATGGCAAGTAATGCTCACCACAAACTGAAGATTGTATGATATAGTTTCACAAGTCGTCGGATTAGAAGGGGGACTTATGAGCATACATACAATTTGCTCCATTGATCTATTGTTTCGCTTTCAGCAGTTTCAATTTGATTTGCGAAAAGAAAGTGAAAATTGTACATTGCAAAATCAGGCAAACCAAACCCAAGCCCAACAACAACAAAAACAAAAACAACAACAGCATAATTATCAACAGCAAGCACAACAACATCATTAACAACATCGTTCACTCCCTCGCGCCATGTTAACTAATTAAAAAGCTGGCAAAAAAATAATATTAAATTAAACATACAGTTAGTCAAGTAACTGCTTTACCAGATTAAAAAAATTGCATGTTTTATTTTTATTTTAAAAATAGTTTAGCTCAAGAACAAATAGTCACTTTATTAAAAATAGAAAGCAAAGAAAAAATACATTTTTTTAAATTAAACATTTAAATTTTACATTTTGTTAAAACAATTACTTGACTGACTGTATATACAAAAATATATATTGATGACTTTTTGAGCGTCTTGACGTCTAACTGATTAATGTTATTATGCTTAGCCAAGTTATTGGATTTGCTTATTCATATACAGTCGAACTTCCCTAACTCGAATCACCATTATCCGAGAAAAAAGTTCGAGTTAGGGAGACTTCGAGTTAGGGAATTTTTTATTTTTAATATTTTTAAATGAAACTACAATTTCATTCATTCATAAATACATTTCAAATTGCAAACTTTTCTTGTTATTTTCAACAAAAAAAATTCCAGTTTGTTTAAGACCTGTCGATATTCTAAAAAATAGGTTTTATCATTCTTTTGCTTATCCAGAAGACGTTCCCGATTCAAATGACATCATAATTAGTTTTCCATTTTTTAATATAATGAAAACAGTTTTCGATGAGATACCATATTTTTTAGCCACTTAAATTTGTTTGGTCCACTTTTGAATTTCTTAACATTCAAGTTTAAAGATTTCTTAAAGAGATAAACATTTTAATACACGTACTGGTGCCATGGTAAATAATCTTGAGCTGATGCGCTGACAGAGAAGTACATTACGAACATCTTTCTTAAAGCAATTTCACAAGCTTAAGTAATTTTTGATGCAATATTCTATCATATTTCATCACCATATGCTAATGTTCATCAATATTACATATCCAAACGAGCCGGTAGCAAAAGTATTATATAGAAACGAAAAAAAATTTAAACTTTATTGGGGACTTTACCGAAAAATTCGACTTACACAAGTACGGGCCAATATTTTTGTTCGAGTTAAGGAGAAATTCGAGCTAGGGAAGTTCGAGTTAGGGAAGCAGAATTGTAACAAATTTGCTCAGTAAACGCTATTGCCACTCGATTTTGTTCGAGTTAGAGAAAATTTGAGTTAGGGAAGTTCGACTGTATTTGTCTTCCGATTCAATAGTTTGGTAACAGCAGCAACAGCTGTCGATATAATGAGTATTCATTTGCTTTATCTCTCTTGATATCCAATCCACATTACACACTAAGACTCACACTCACAAACAAATTCACTCCCTCACATACGCCCTTTTGAAAAGTTCGTGATTTTTTATTCAATTTGGTGCATTTCGACCAACGAATTGTAATCGAATCATATTCATATTTGTAAATGATATTCCATTTTTTTGGCTACAATTTCGCAAAGCTTTCTGTGTGTAATTGAAGGCGCCTCAATTTCGAGACCCGGAAACAATAATGAGACCTCACCGACTCATCGAATCATCGACCCTTTTGTTTGTTAATGCTTATTAATGAATCTTTCAACTTTCTGAAAACTGAAACTGAACTACATTAAAGGCCTTTCAAGATATTTCTATCGATATAGAAAGCATTTGTTTAATGCTGTCGTTATCGCACTTAAAGTCAATTAATAATTTATGCTTTATTGACTGATAGCAAGAACTAATAGATACGGCGTGTTTATACTTTGATAGCATGGCTTATGAATGGGAACAGTACATTATATATTTAACCAAGAGCATAACATTTATTTCCACTAAGTTCCCGTTCCAGCTTGGTAGATCAGTTTTCTCAACTCTTTTGTGTCTTATCGTGTGAGCTTCATGCGCAGTTCTAATTCCCAGACCAAAAAAACGAACAACTTGGCAACCGCAAAACCGAATAAAAGGCCCAAAAAATAAAAAAAACGACATTTTCGTTAGCTGATTTATTGTAAAATGTGCCTATTATCATTTTGGCTTGTTTCATTTTCTTAGTGCATTTTCAATTGTCTGGCATTGCATGGTTTTTCCTTTAGTTTTTGGCTCGAATAATTTTATATTTAGCTGCTGGCTTCTTGGGGTCTTTTGGTTTTTTGCTCGCGCTTCTCTCGCGAAGCTCACGAAACGCATTCGATGAAACACTAGAAATAACCAAAAAGAAAAAAATAAAATAAAAAAAAACCAAACCAAAGAAATAATGAAAAACCGTTGAAATTAATGCATGGGGTTTCGTGTGGCACGAAGTGAGAAGTGGAAGTGGAATGCAGAGCTGCGGGGCGCGTTTATATATAGAATTTGCGATTTTCTATCCATTCTCTTATATTGCAATAAGTAAACCAGGCAAAGATATCTCCAATCTGTAAGTTTACAAGCCATCAAAACTTTCAAAACACATAATGGGTCCCTATTTAAATTTAAAAATGTTTGATTATCAAAAAATTAAATATACTTCTGCACATAAATACGAAGTCAGTGCGAAATTCTAAAAAAAATCCGGATTCTTATACAAATACAAAATTTGCTATTCTTTTTGAGAAGGGCAAAGTTCTAAGATCCTATAACTTTTTATGGAGTATTAATAAATTTAATCATTTCAAAAAATATAAATTAATTTTAATTTGCCATCAATTACTATAGTTATTTTACGCGAAATAAGAGCTAAAGACTCGATTGATTCCATTGGGAATAAGTTTATTTCTTCAAAGAGTAAAATGAATGAGACTTTTTGAGATTGAAGTAAAAACGGCATTTTAAATATTATTTTTCTACTGAAGTTGTGATATAAGTGATATTGAAAAAAAGACATGATGATAATGTGATCCCTTAGCCTATAATTCATTGAAAAGTATAAAAACGAACTTGAATAAAAATTAATATAATTTCACGACATATTGATCTTGTGAGTACATTAACGTTATCAGCTATCGATAAGTTATCGAGAAAGCAACAGTGTTCAACATTATCTGATGGCGAAGGATGTGTTAGTGACAAGTTTTGAGTGCATCCTTCGAACTGCCTCCTGGCAGTTTTTTGATAAAGTTGCCCCCCCACCTCCTTCCACACACACACAAATATATATTATATACACTTAGTCTTGTCGCCAACTCTTTCGATGCGTTTTCAACTTGTTGTTGTCGTTGTGTTGTTTTGTTGTTGTTGTGTGTCTGTTGCTTTTCAGCCTCCTTGTTACAAAGGGCAACCCTTTGCAGAGTTGCCCAATATGGCTGAAGGGGTGTGTGTGGGTGTGTGTGTGTGTGTGCCGCACATTTGTCGCAGTCCAAGTTGCGAGTTGCAAGTGCGACTCGTTTTTTTATTTGTGTAATTAAAATAATAATAATGCGGCGTCTGCACGTGTGCGTCTCGAGTGGGCGTGGCAGCCAAATGAGTGGAGAATGGGCGATTCCAGAACTGGTTGGGGAAGGGGGTGGGGGAGCCAAGTGGTAGGTGGTGCAGCTCCCTCGCTGTGGTTGGAGGTGTGAACAATTTGGTGGCACATGTGTGACTGCAATTGTTGTTGCTGTTGTTTGTTGTTGATGGGAATGTTTTTGCTTTGTTTGCTCTCGCATTTGACTTTTCTTGTGTTGTTCTTTGGCGTTTGTTCTACTTGCCCGTTGTTGATGTTGTTGTTGTTGTTGTTGTTGCTGTTGTTGTTAACATTTGGAGTGCATACAAAATGCGGCTTTAAAGTGCGCTTTTGTTGTGTGTGTTTATTTATTTATTTTTTGTTGGGTCTTAATTTGGGGCTCGTCGTGTGGAGTTCGACAGTTAAATTTTCTGAAATTCATTTGAAAACCATCAATACATTTCATTTGAAATCATGAAACAAAAGAAAATTATCTTTCATTATGTAAGTTGAGCGATTCCAAAGTTGCAGCAACTAAAGAAAGTATTTATTTATAGCAGAATAAGGGAAAATGTGTAGAATATTCAACACAACATTAACATTACAAGGCCTTTAATGTTTGAAAATGTAGTAAAAAAATGTAGGTTTTAAAATGTCAAAATATTGGTTGACAGGTTTGATAAAATTTCAAATTAACTGAATAAAAACAAATAACATTTAAAATAGAATTTGTAGGCATACAAAATAATTTAAATAAATTAAATTTAAATTTTGAAATACATTTATGGTAGTTCAATATTGTGACTCCATAAATTGAATAATTAGACATAAAATACATAATTTAAATAAACTAATTAATTGTATGATATTTACCTATTATTAATTATTTTGTAAAAAATTGAAATTAATTTATGCCGTTTGATTATTGGGACTCCATAAGTTGAAATCTTTCTTTTTAAGAGAAAACGACATTTGGTTGGATTGTTTTTTAACGCAGTTGACATTATAATCTCAAGATATTTCTGAAACATGCCTGTTTACTTTATAAATGACATATTAGTAGTTTTCTTTAAAGTCACTTGTGGTAAATTTGAGTCACTTTGTATGATGAAAGCATCCATTCTCCTTAAGAATTTGGTGAGGATTTGAACCACATGAACTTTGTCGCTTTCTTCGTGCCACAGATTTGCCCGTCAAACGAGGCGCAACAAGTGATTGCCACTCGTGATTGTGTGGTTTTGACCAAAATGTTGCGAATGCTGGCAGCAGCTGTTAACTGGCCCAAGATTCTGAGCGCTTGACAAGTTGGGGCGCCTAAGAAAAGTGAATATGATGGATGGGTGGCAAACCGGCAACAAAACCTGCAACAAGCTGCTGCTGCTCCCAGCCAAAAGCAGTTGAAGAAGCAGCCAAGAAACCAAAAAAAAAAAAAAGAGAAAAAGAGAGAAAAAAAGAGAAAAAAATATGCAAAGACAACCGGTTTCTAGTTGTTAGCTGGTTGTTGTTGTTGTTTTAGGTGTTGTTGTTGCTGATGTTGTGTATGCCTTAAACAAATTCCTGCAGCAGCAGCAGCTAAACAGAAAATAAAGAAGAGAAAGAAAAACTCAATTCGGGGGTAGGCGAAGTTTCGAGGCGGGTGGCAGCGACAACGGGAACGGGAGCGGCATTCAACCAGCAAACATACAACGTGCAACAACAACAGCAACAACAACAAGAAGAGATAGCAGACGACGCATGTTTTGGCCCAAAGACACCAGCAACAACAACACCGTCGTCATGTGATGTTGAACGAGTTATGTGCAGCCTGAGGCTTCATCATCATCAACATCATCATTATCATTGTCAGTGTGTGTGTGTGTGTGTGTGTGTGTGTGTGTGTGTGTGTGTGTGTGTGTGTGTGTGTGTGTGTGTGTGTGTGTGTGTGTGTGTGTGTGTGATGTTAATGAGGAGCACTCTTGAATTAATTCAGCCTTGTTGTTGCCGTTGTATAGCTGCCGGGCCATGTTGCATGTAGCACATGCAACCAAAGCCACAAGGAGAGTATAACAGCATGCAAGAGAAAAAGTGTGAGAGCGAGCGAAAGAGTGTGTGAGAGAGAGAGAGAGAGAGAGAGAGAGCGTGGGGGCAAAGAAAGCTTCAACAGCTAGCGGTTGAAATAATAATGTTGATTCAAGAGCTTTGCTCGCATCAAATTAAATTTTCCACAGCAATCGCAGCGAAAAGCTGAAAAATCTTCTTTGTTATTTGCTGACATTTTTCAGGGTCAACCAAGAAAATCTTGATGCTGCACCAAATAATGAAAAGAAAAAATAAAAAGAAACTAACAAAATTCTAGAGAAACAAGAAAGAAAGGTTAACTTCGGCACACTGAATATTTCATACTCTGTATTAAATTTTTAACTTTTAGTTCTAATGGCAGTTGTATCATACATTAGTCAATAAACACTTTTTGCGGGTTAGCTTGGGATATATCTAAAGAACCAACTAGATTTTAATTTTTGACTTATCTTCTCTATGCCCAAAGGGATTGAACCGATTTTCTATTAATTAAGTTAGGATATTTTAGACAATATCAAATACATAGTCTGGGATAATACTTGATATATGTATGTACTTATATTAAAAAACTAAAGATTAATTTTTGATTTATTTGACCAAAAACTTTAAAATAAATTATAAAATATATATAAATTAATTTAATGCCTTATACTTTTCATAGTGTAATAAAAAAAAAGAGTATTAACAGCTCTCTTTATCTTTTTTTATATTTTCTCTCTCTCTTTCATTCACTCTATGGGAGTTGCAGCCACATGTTCTTTGCAGCAAGAACCGCTTTGGTACAACAGACCCGTTTTGCAGTCTCGACTCCCGTCTCGACTTCAGTCTCCGTCTCGGTCCCTGCAACATCACTTGCCACGCCCCCCTTTGACTCCTGCCCCCTCTTTGCTACACTCCTCGCACCTCAGCTCGCCTGCGGTTCGTTCTGCCTGCGCATGAGTGGCCGACTGACTGCCTACGGCAACTGAGGCGAGCTCGTTCCTCACACACATCTATATATATTATACATACATACTTACATATATATATATATGTAGAACAGGTACCCAACGAGTGTTGCATGCTTTTGCTGTTGTTGTGGTTGCGCATTGCCGGTTGACGGGAGGATTTCAACTCTCAATTGTTGTTGTTGCTGTTGCTGTTTCTCTGTTGTTGTCGGCGGTTTCTTTTCCTGTTTGGTTCCTGTCGTGATGCTACTGATGTTCCCCCTCTCTCTCGCTCTGTCTCTGTCTCTCTCGCTTTTTTCTTTGCGCCTGGTTCTGTGTGTGTTGCATAGGTTTTGTGGTTGCATGTCAGAGCACTAAGACCTGACTGAAACAATGTTCTGCAACAGCATTTATTTTTGCTGAATTGCTTCGAGATGCTGTCCATGTCAGCTAAATGGATTAACTGCAAATGAAACTGGCTTCGGAGACGATCTAATTCCCAGTTAAATAGATGTTTCAGGAAACTTTGGTCTTAAAGTACTTAAACTGATTCGATTTTGCAAAGGAAAAATATTCAAGTCCTGCATTTAAAACTGCATAATTTTCTGCTCTTTTTTCTGTAGTATCTGACTTGTAGTTGGCTTTATAGTGTGTTTTAGATCGGTTATATCTGATATAGTTAACTAGCTAATTTACTTACAGGTACACAAAATATTGTTTGTTTTTAAGTGACAAATGTAATCCTTATTTCTTAGCATATAAACTGTCGATATATATAAATAGATTAAATTGCTTGTGCAATAAAATTTATTTAAATTTCATTTTATTTAAAAAAGTTTTTATTTTGCAAAATTTTAAAGTTTGAATATTATTTTGCTCTGAACTTATACAATTCGATTTTTATATATATTCCGGAATAGAAATATATTTATGTAAATCGACTTAAACTTCCAATAACTATCTATGATATTCAAAAAAAAATCTAAGATTCTTAAAATGGAATAATCTCTTAAATGTAAATTGTTAAAAAAGTAAAAATAAAGAAAACATTTTCCATTTTTTATTTTTATTATATTTTAGTTGTTCGGACGCACTTTGATTATATAGACTAACTATAGAGTTTATTTGTGGACTTGCTGAAATTGTAAGCTTATTGATTGAATGTTTGACTGCAGCATTGAGTGCATCCATCAAGGACTCACTTGGATATTCGGTAACGGAAACATTGTGTTGATCATTTTGTGATGTCGTCTGTCAATCCCGTAAAATGCTTTTCTGCCTTCTGGCTAAACGTTAAAGCTGCTCTGCAATACTTCCATCTAGCCAAGCGTAGCACTCATCTCAATGCTGGCCACGCCCCTGGACAAAAAATAAAGAAAAAAAGGGAAAAGAACAACATGAAAATAGGGGCACAAGAAGAGGGGAAGAGGGAGGCGAAAAACCGTTTTGAAGGCAAATTGCCAAAAAGCTTTTTGCGACGCGTTTTATATTGTTGTTGTTGTTGTTGTCGCTGCTGCTGCTGCTGCAGTCGCTTCAAGTGCAGCAGCTTCATGCCTGTCAATGCGACACGTCTCTGCCGTAGCCCCTCTCCTTCCCGCTCCACCCTCGCTCCCGCTACACTTCACAGCCACCCACCCGTTTATGCAAATGCACGTGAAAATATTCAAAATATTTCAATTTTTTATTTTTTTTTTACTTCTTTGCGCCTCGCTTCGTTGTTGCTTTCAATTTCATGCCACACTTTGTGGCGGGGGCGAGGAGACCAAAGTGCAGCTCTGGAGAACGAGACAACAGCTTCCAGCAATGCGATGTCGCCTAACTGCACCCACTCCCCTCCCCTCCCCTCTTATCTGCTCCCTCCCCCCACGCGATAACTCCCCCTTCAATTCATCGCGCTGCCGACATTTTTCGATTATTGCGCATACTTTCGCCCCGTCGCTTATTTTGTGTTTTGTTTTGGGCTCAAAAATTTGTCAACGCCTGAAAATGCAGTCGTCGCACAAGAGGAGTGGCCACTGTGGCTCCTACAACACCTAGTGTCATCTTTTCCCACTGTGATTCGCGAGAGACGCACAGATAAAACAAAGATCGATTATCTCCGATGCGCCATAAATTTGATACCCTTGCAGAGCCTTGTATTGCAAATACGGCTTGTCGTAGATCTATGTAGACTTCAATATTGGTAGATAGATCAAATGTGGTCAGGATGCATATGGACGGATGGGATTTGAGTCGATACTTATTTTATTCCACTTCAGCTATTCCACTTACATTTGCACACATATTTGCATGTTAAAACTCATACAGCTTGCGCTCAGATCGGTGAATTTGAATGAAATTTTTCTGGAATATTCAGATCTTTGGGAGTACTTTTAAACCTATTTTATGAATGGAACTCGTTTTGAGGTTAATGTAAATTTTCACATTTTTTTTTTTTAGCGAATTTTGCATAATAAACAAAAATATCCAAATACAAAAAATTAAGTGGAGTATTTGATCACATCAATCCAGCTGAAAAAAAAAATTGATAGAAAGTCTCGCTAAATAAAAATTTTAAGTTTTGTGTTGCGGACGTTACGCTGCGGACGTTACACTATTTACACACATTTTTACTTCAAATTACTAATATATATTAAATATCCTTTCAATATAGTTTTTATCTAAAATAAAAGAGAACGAAACCAAGCTAAAGATTTGTTAGGCGCTAAACACTCAGACGACATTTTGCCCACTTTTTGGCCCTTGAAAATACCTTATTTTACAAGAATTATTGAAATTAGGAGGCAAAAAGAGGCATTAATTGATTAGGCAAACAAACCACCGTAAAACTAAATTGTGTTTATATTTTGAAACTTGAATATGTATCCTTTTAATTAAAAAAGTCAACTATTGCTAAAAACATTTGTTTTTTGACAACTTTACCTTTTGCTCTTAGTTTAAAAACTTTGGGACTAGCCCATATACAACTTTTTTAAGATATTCTCAAGACTGACAGTTTAGTTTTCATTGAAACTGGCGGATTTCTGATCGAAATCATATATACTTTACATATTTTGTGACAAACTTAAAGTACTCAGTGGCAAGTGTATAAAATAACTGGAGAAGAAAGAAGCAGATTATATTGACAACGTCAACGCCAACGCCGTCGTCAGCGTCAACGTTAGCGTCAACGTCAACGTCAGCGTCGCCGCTCCTCGTCGTGGTTGCTGCGGGGTTTTGTTTATGGTTTTGCCGTATGCATATGGCAAGAGAGGAGCTGGAGGAGGGACTGAAAAAAGAATGCAGAGGGAAAGGAAAAGGGAAAGGGCAGGGAATGGAGGTTACTTCACTGGAAGACCGAGGCTCTGTCTGGGCGGCCTTTTGTGCAATGAAGCGAAACGGTTGACGTTTTTGTGTTCACTTCTTTGCGCTGTGCTTCGTTTGTTTCTTCTTTGAATCTGCGATTCCATGCGAATACCACCGCCCTGTACCCGTATCCCCCCTGTTCCTCCCTCGAACTGCTCACGTGGGCGGCGGTGGCACAGCCACTGCACCCATGCAGTGCACAAAGCCGCTCCCTCCTCCCTCTTCCCCTTTCATTCTTTCTTTCTTGCACTCACTTGCTGACTTGGTCTTTATGAAGTTTCATTCAGTTGACTTATTTACTCGTCTTTGGGCTTTGTTCACATCTTTTGTGTGAGTGAAAATTTCATAGCCATCGATTAATGGTTACAAAATGTAATGAGTTTTATGTTTCCTTTCAATTCAAAATTCAAGTGAAAACGTTTTCAGACGCCAAGTGCCCAATAAAGACGTGCAATTCATAAAGCTGTGACATGTCTAAAGATGAACACATGATGATCGTCACATTAGTCGATTAGTAGATACCTCTTAAGTTGCAAATACTAAATAAATTTCTTAATATTGAAATATTGTGAAAAACATTTATTGAAGATCAGCTTTTATAATGAAAGCATGGAACAGATCAGAAGTTCTTTTAGTTCAGCTAAAAATTGATCTTCGATATATGATCCTTAACTATCACATTTCATTCTGCAATGATCTGGATATCTTAACTGCAATCTGAAAGAATAACCGATACTTTATAAATATGATATTTAAAGAAGATCGGCTAATTTATGGCAGATCACAGATCACTTAAGTTCCATGAGATTTTAAAGGGTTAGTTAAAATAAGATGGAATAAATCGATCAGTGTAATCGTTCAATGATCTACGTGATCGTTAGCGACTGTTTTTCAATTTTTTGATAAGTACACAAGTTTATTTAAGCACCCCGCATGCTACTTAAAGCACTTTCGTGGCAGGGCAAGATTTTACAAAAACAGTTACGGTACAGGGTTTTATAATAAAAAAAAGTAACTAAAAAGAGATAAAAGCTTCTTTATAAGTATCTAAAAGAAAATCAGGCTTCTGTTTAATATGAAAGATCACTCTTTGACTCTTGTCGATTGACTAAAATTGTATCTTTTCAATCTGAAACATTAATAAGATTTCACCTAAGTGTATGATTACTTAACAACTGTGTGTATCATCTCATTATCCAACAAATTCAAATTGAAGAGCATTCAAAATTTATAATCGATCAATTCGTATTCATTTGAGATCTTTGCACTTAGATCAAGATTCAAATCGCATATCGATAGACATTGACCTACAATTTACATACTTTATGTACGCATTTTGTGCGTCCTCAGGCCCAATTGCCCAATTACACAGACACTGATCTGGCCCAAAAGTATTAGCCAAGTCACCTAAAAGATATGTGTGTTTTGTTATTGGGTTATTTTGTTTTGTTTTTTTTTTGTTATTTGACTTAATAACGCACGATCCAAGGCCTGAAGAGGCCAAATTTCATGTTTTTGACCAACAGCCCAAAACGGAATTATTACAAATAGGAAATGTGAGCTGTAGCTAAAACTGTGTATCTTGAGATGTATCTATGTATCTTTATCCAATTATAAGCAAACGCACTCGTAAGTATATCACAGAAAGCGTTTTCATTGTCTTTTATTTTTGGGTGCTTGCATCCAGCAGATATATAAGTATATACAGAGATACATATTTACATTGAGCATTGCACAAGCGGACGCTTCTTCAACATGATCATGATGATGATGATGATGATGATTATCTAGTTCATTTTCTTCAACAATATTTCGCAGTCATAAAAGAAACTTTTACTTTTCGTTGCAAATAATGCAAAATAATTGGAGGAGCAGACAAGTAGAGTTGTTGTTATTGCTTTTGTTATTGCAGTTGTTGTAGCTATTGTTGATGTTGTTGTTAACTGTTGTGTTACCATTGTTGTTGGCACGATCCAAAACGTTTAATTTGTGGGCAACAACAACAACAACTGCAATTGCCAATTCGATTTTTGCAATGCAAAATTGTAAATAAAGTAACCGCAACGAAGAACCGCTGCCCCCGCTTCTTACCCCTAATCCCCTTTTCCGTCTCCCCACTCCCCGCATTCCTGTCAATCCCACAAGCCGCTCATTGGCCTGGGCAGGCATTTAGACAACAACAATGCACCCAGCCCCCAACCCCAACCCAACTTTAAGATGATGATGAAGACGAAGCAACTCGTTGCATGTTGCATGTTGCTTGCAGCACGTCCCCGTCTATTTGCGGCACTCCTCTTGACTTGACTCTGCCGACTGCCGTCTGCACGTTTGAGGCCCGGTTGCAACTTAACGCTCCTGCCGGCGAAATGTCAAAGTGACAAGCTTTTTATTTGCACAACAACTACACCGCCAGAAATCACCCGAGGCGGGGGTGGTGCAGAGACCGAGAGGTGGGTCACATAAATGGCAGGGCCACCGCACAATCTTCGGCAATAGTTCGAGCTACTACTATGTACTACGTAATTTGCAGAGGCGGCAACCTTGCCTGGTTCAGGAAACTAATCGAAAACAATTATCGATGTGTGGGAAAACAATGCAAATCGATCAACTGCTTTTGTCCCCATTACCAGTTGTTGGCCTTTAGCTGCATATAGCTCCCAACTGAAGCAGTTGTGCTCTTAAATTAACTCAAGTGTGCGATAACAAATGCAAACAAAGTTATCGATAATTTATGGGGTAAAAATAAAAATAATATGGATCTAAATATTGATAGATTTCCATTTTTAGATTGCACTTTAGCACCACTATGCTTTTATTATATTAACAATAAAAATAATTTATGACTCTAAATAACTCTAAATTGTAAACTGTAGACAAATGCTACAATTGTTTTGTATTAAAATTAAGCCCATTAGTTTTTATAATCTATGTGTAATCATATACTTTCAATAATATTAAATGCAAAATAAATAGTGGATTGACATGAAACCCGTTCATATTTTAGTACAAACATTTTTTGTTGGTTGAACTTTAAGTTATAAAGTAGTTTGTGCCTTATATATTTTACATGTATGTTTATTTTAGGTATATTCAAATATATAAAAGATATGACTGATTTAAAATGTATATAACTAAGTCTTTAACTGTAGGTTAATATTCTTTAAATAATATTTTATAATCAAAACCTTTTGTTATTGTTAAATGCTAAATTTATAGATTGTTATTTAGACGGTTCATCGTTAAATTAATAAATTAATTTATTTTTGATTAATTTTCATAAATATGAATATGGTTATATGTATAATCGTTTGAGCCTTATGCTTTAAACCAGGGGTGGGCGGCCTGTACTCTCGGAGTTAAGCAGCTACTCTCATACTTATTCGGCGCCGTGATGTCGCACACAAGCAGCTCGAGTCGAGGCGTCATAAAAGCAATTAGACACGCTCAGCTCGCAAGCAAGCCAGCAACAACAACGCACACAGGCAGCTCGAGTCGAGGCTGACATCGCTACGCGCCGCGCCGAAGACCTTTTTTTTTGCTCGCACATTATTTGGGTGATCGAGTAGGTAGACGCGAAAAAGGTTGTTGTTGTAGTTGTTGTTGTAGTGCTCCCGAGGTCAAATTTTGCGCCCACCCCTGCTTTAAACTGATTATATGCAGCATGTCAAATTGGCTTGTTTTATAATCGGTATGCAATCTAATCGATAACTTTTGGCCATTGGTTAACTTAAATTAAACAGAGAGTTTTTAAAAAGTTGCACGCTTTAAGCTTCGATTAAATTTTGGGCTGCCGTTACGCCATTTCGTTGAGCTCAGCCGCCGCCCACTGCTTGGGGCACAACACAGCCGAAATATTTTTACTGCACAACAGCTAAGCGGCTTATCAGCAACTGAGGCGGCTACAGAGACAACGGCAACTGAGGCAGCGACAACATCAGCCGAGAGCGGTTTCAACGGCGCAACGTTGAACGCAATTGCAGCCAAAAGGCAAACAGAGCGAGCCAAGTGAATAGACCAAGTGACCAATGGCCAGCAAAGGAACGATATACATACATATGTAGCAAAGACAAAAACAACAATACAACCAACAGTAACAGAAACGAAAGTTTATATCCGACACACCGAAGACTTTTGATACCTATGATTCCTATGACAGCTATTATATGAAACAATATTACTCAGATTTTAACTAAATTTGTTCAGAATTTATAAGACATTAATTCTAAATTCTTTTGTGAGATTTATTGAGATTACTTTAAAAAAAAAATATGGTTTTCATACTAAACGTTGTTTTTTCACCGGTCGTTTCTTTGACAACTATATGTGTGATAAAACTGTCAGATTTTAATCAAATTTGGTTCAGAATGTCTAGTACTATGCCTAAAAACTCTATATTGAATTATTTATTGTAAATAAAAAAATACTATTGAAAGTATAACAACAATCAACAAGAACAAGAGCTAGACGCACTAAACAGACATGCTTTTTACATCAATTTAACATTTTGTAAATATATACAAAATATACCTAAAAAAAACTATACTATATTTATAGTAACTAAATTAAAAACACAATTTTTTGACAAAATGATAACAACCTTTGTGAGGGTATAAAAAGTATAACAACAATCAGCAAGAACAAGAGCTAGACGCACTAAGCAGACGAAGGCGGGCAACATGCTTTTAACATTAATTTAACATTTTGTATATAGCGACACACAAAGAGACCAGTGACAGTTTTTCTCTGTCTCTCTTTCGCTCTCTCTCTCTCTCTCTCTCTCTCTTTCTATAGGTCTATCTGTCTCTTTTTAGCTATGTGCTGCGTGTAGCTACAAGATGTTTGTTTGCCCTGCTTATGAATAATTTGCATTGGACGTTTGTCAACGGCAACGCAGCAGAGCTGAAGACTTAAAAGCTGATGCTATAGCTGAGGCCCATTTCCCCATTTTCCATTTCCCTCTCTCTTTTTTTTATTCCTCTCTCTCTCTCTCTCTTTTGGCTACAATTATATTCAGCTGCGGCTGCGTTTTGTGGCTGAAAATGTTGCCTTTTTGTTGTGTGGAATTGGGATTGGGATTCGGATTTTGGTTTTGATAAATCGCTTTGAAATTTATTTTCGACCCGCTCCAAAGTTGACTGACTGACTATGAGAAAGAGAGAGAGAGGGAGGGAGAGAGAGTCAGAGTGTCAGCCATTTTGCACTGGACAAAGCAAAAACTGGACTAAACCGGACTGTGGACTGCGGATTCTGCTGCTGTGGGCTGAACGATTCTATCAAGTGTCTGGCTGGTCATTTGTCTGGCTAACAGTTCTAGGCGCCTGCCTCTGCCCCTGCCCCTGCCACGCCCACAACAATGCTCTCGACAAATGTTGCCATGTCAACCGGTTTAAAATCAGGTTGAGCTAACCTCTCCCGGGCCCCCTTCCGGTATTCCCTCCTGACACGGTTAGCTTTTCACTTGGCAAAATTATTCAGATTGTTTTTTCTATTACATTTTTTTGTATTTATTTATTTATCTATTTATATGTTATTTTTGATAAGGGCAACAGAGCTGCCAACTAATTTGTTTACAATTATGCACGTTGAGCGGGTAAAGGGATTTTGGGATTTTTGATGGCTTTTTGCAGAAGATATTTGATCATTGAACAGCCCATAAATAATTCGGCAGTCCGCAAAGATGTCTTCAGTAACAGTTACATAACGATTTAAACGGCAGCAACCCTAAGGATGGCATCCCCAGTCCCATTGGCACATCAACTAAATCGCCTACGCATGCTGCATGACAACAGATACAATATCTCAGAGATATTTTGCTTAGCCCCTAACGGCAAATAAGGAATATTTATCAAAGGCAAACGCCAAAGACAAAAAAAAATACAAGAAGAAAAAGGTCCGAGACAATTTATAACAATTCCTTTTCATTTACATGGACATGGACATGACCACGCCCACTGTCTCCCATCTCTCGTAAAGTGCTTCGATATTTGCACTATTGAATACTTTATAAACGATTTTGGCAATAATAAATGTTTCGGCGGTCAGCAAGGGCAATAACAAATTGCCTAAATATGTATTACATACTCATACTATTTTTATTTTTATTTAATATTTTATTACTGAAAATGCAAATGAAAAATACTTGAAAATCTGATTGCTTCCAACCCAAAACTCAAGGCCATCTATTGCCTTTTGTGTGACCCTCATTCGATGTCCGATGGACCAGAAAGGGAAACGGGAACGACTCTGACTCTAGCAGTCAAGAAGATAAACAGCCTTTGATTGTGTGTTGTGCTCTCGTTTTTTCCTATACCTCTGAAAATGGATAAAAAGAGTATGATAACTTTTTGTCAAATGTATGTAACAGACAAGAAAAAATCTATTTTGCTTTATAGAGTATATTCATTCCCAAACAATTTGTATATTAATTTGAAAACATATCAAGGATTGGTTTCTGTAGATAATTTTGAATTTTGACCCTATACTTATTACAATAAGGTTTTTAACAATTCTCTAAATTTCAATACAACATCTATCCTATAAATTTCATTATTATATGTTAACAGGGTATTTCGTAGACAAATGCAGTGTTTTCCTTCATTTTGGGCTTGTTTCTCGGGCTCAAAGTTGCTCTCACTCGTCGGATTTTCGGGTCCTCGTTATAGTTGTTGCTTGTTAGGGTCTTGGGGTCCATTTTTAGGGACGGTAAGGGGAATCACCCTTGTTGTTATGTAATTGCATAAGTGTAAATGGTAAACAGAACTTGGTATTCCTCGGCTCACATGCACGGGAGTGAAATGTTATGGGAATTGCGTTCAATGAATTTAAATTGGTTTTTCATTCGGAGCAAAAAAAAAAAACAAAAATATACAAACTTATTTTATACAAAATTATTTTATACAATTAGTTAATGATAACTGATTGTAGTGATTCATTTATACTAATGTCGATTATCAGTTATCGACACGCTTTATCGCTTATCTCTTGCCCAATACAAACGAAATCGTGTTGAAAATGAAATGAAAGTTGCGCTAATTTCTTTACTTACATATTTTTATACTTTATTTATTGAACCCATTATTATACGGTAGTCATTAGTGGTCTTTTATTTTTTTTTGTTTACTTTTAGCATGTTTATGTTTGAAATGTTGCTAACTGTTTTTTTTAGTATTTTTTTTTTTTTTTTTTTTTTTGTTGCTGTTGCTTTTCATTGGTCGCTTACAAAATGCCGCCTAATCAATTTGTAGCGCCACCCTGTTGAACCTGCTCCCATTCACATTCACATTCATTTCATTCGCTGCACTACACACAACTTTCCTCTCGTCTCCCCGTAAACCGACCGATTGCCCGGCTGCAGTTTTAATTAAGTGTTTAATTAATGATGATGGTACTGGGTTCATCGACGCCGATTGACGATTGCCGATTGCCGTCAGTCAGTCTGTCTGTCTGGTATTGCCACGTGATGTGGGCAACCCAGACAACCGACAAAATGCCAATGAGTTTTGCATATGTGAGTGCAATGCGATTAACATATATGTTATCGGTATTACCAAATATCAAAGGTGTCCAATTGATTGACAGAACCAATTCAAACCAACTCCGAAAGCATCTTGATATTAAGCTGTACATCTGATGAGAATCAGTTGGGAAACGATAGATATTTTACAAAATGCCATTACAAGAACTATGGAATATACAGATAAAATCAAGAGAATCGTCCAAACTTTTGTAATAATTAGCAATCTACTGAAGTATCATAAGTAGAACTTAAACAACTATTCATATAGATAGTATATAGTTTCAGTTTTATACATTCTACTGATGTTCTTAGAATATATCTTATTAGTGCCCTTTGTACATATGCTATTACCAAATAATAGTACATTAATAAACATTTCTATAATTGTATTATTAAATTATGATAGAAATCATGACATACCAATTTGCAATATATAACTTTTGTGTGTGTGTAAAGCTCAATTCAGATTAATCTAACTTAATGTAATCAAGTTTTTTAAGCTTGTGTTTCCATCTTAAAGTGCAAAAGTACTTTTAAATAGAATTCTACCTAAATACGTCGAAATAAATATTAAAATAATATTCTAAAGGTGTTCGATAAAATAAATTTGTATGAGAAACATGACTCATTATTAAATAGTAGTTTAGCTTTATAATAACAATAATGTTTGTCAAAAAATTTATCTGAAATTAATAATAAAAGATTTAGCTTGTAACACGTAACTTAAATTTGGAAATTTTGCTTGGTCTAGTGCGAGTTTAAGCAGATTGTCGAGATAAAAGCTAGGCCGAAAATCTGTGAAATGGTGAATCTCATTAAAGGGGCGCTTTTACCTCATTGCCTTTGGACTTGTACTGTGTGCAACAGCTGCCACACAACCTTGCCACACATATTCGTATCGTATGCGACTTAATTTTGCAGCTGCATTAAAAACAAATGCAATTTTCACTTTTTACATGGCTCAGTGGCTCCATGGGCTGACTAACTGCCTGACTGACTGGGCCAGCTTGTAGTCATATGTGTGTGTGTGTTTGTGTGTGTTGTTTGTTTGTTTGCTTATCTGTTTGTTGGCGTTGTTTGTTTTATGTGCGCGCATGTTTCGTTTGCAAACATTGCGCATACGCCGCGTTGGCAAAAGTAAAATTAAGAAGAAGTCTGCGTGTTTTCGTGTGTGTGAGTGTGTGTGTGTGAAAATTGTGAAAAGCGTATTTGGAGCAGAAAATGTAATGTGTCTGTGCACCGCCAATTCACTCCTTTCCACCCACTTCCACTCCTAGTTCTTCTACTCGCTAACTAATTTTTTTTCTTTCGAGCCGCATTCATTATTTATGTGCATGAAATTTCATTTCATTCGTTTAATGTTTTTATTCCTTTTTTCTTTTGCCTTGTTCAAATACTTTTTGCAATTAACAAAATAAAATCTTGCGCACATCTTTCACACGATGCACAGAGATACGTTTCACATAACTCCTAAATCGCTTAGGCCCTGTTCCAGTTGGCATTCTACTTACAGTCCCTAGTCATCTGCGATCTCATCCCAACGCTAAGATTCGCGATAAGATTGTTGCCACTCAAGTACTTGCCTTACGTTATGCAAATAGATAACATACATGCATCAAATTTAAAGAAGCCAAGGTCATTTGTTAGCACAAACTTTTACGTGTTTATGATGTTGATCAATTGACGCTGATTCTTTTTATCAGATCTACAGGCATTTTTCGTTGTTTACATTTTTTTTAACAAGATTTCCAAATTATGAGTCTCTGATATGGGTCTGTGATAAGATCGCCATAAATAATGGAAAATAACCCAAAAAGATTACGATAATAAAATGAAGCTGGACAAATGTGACTCATAAACTGTTGATCATGTTACGTATTAAAGACGTCAGAATGCTGTTAGACCAGAATGCCGACTGATAATAGATTATTGTGTAGAACAATTGACTAGAATTTTATATAACAGTAAATTAACATAATCGAATAGTCGCTCGAACCGTTATTTTGTACAGTTTCAAAGCTGAAAAAACTATTTATAACTTTTGTACTTATTTGATAATACAATTGCAGGGTATATTATGAATTTAACGTTCAGTTTCTTAGAGTCTCCGAGCTGAGATTAATAGTTTGGTTTCTTCCTTGACCCCGCCAACTATCTCATTGAAATAATTTGAGTGTCATTGAGGTTTCATTACTTGGGGTTAGTAAGTGTTCGTCTGATTAGTATCTCATTGAAGGCTGAGTTAAATCGTATAGCAAGCTCTCGCTATAAATATAATTGTTGTTTGCTTTGTTTATTTATTTCTAAGATGAGTTATTCACATTTCTAACTGAAATAAAAAAAAATTGTTGTCTTTTGTTTTTTTCTTACAGATCGTTAAGGGAAACTTGACAATATTTACGGAGTCATATATAAACACTAGCACTAACAATAGTAACAATATTTACCACAATAACAACACCAACAACAACAACGTAACAAGTCAACGAGTTGCAGACGTGGCTAATTGCAAGTAAGTCGTCAAATGTAATTTCTTTATAAAAGTACATTGTTATATGAAAATATTTAAACGTATATGTGTATATTAATGCATGTATGTATAGATAGACATCAACAGCCAGCAGGGTGTTGGGTTTGTATTAGAAAGAAAGACAGCAAAAGGGAAAATGGTCAACAGCGGATTGTGGCGGGACTGGAGCAGCTGGGGGCGTCGTGAAAATTTTTGCCTTTGCCAACACTTCATGTAAATCGCATAACACGACAGCCAAGGCGATGGCGACAGCTTGCTTGACTAGCTCAAAGTCCAACAGCAACAACAACAACAAGAGTAACTGCAACAGCAGCAGCAGCAAGTCGTCTAACTTGTCAGATCGCGTGCCAAGAAATAATAATGAAGAAAAATCGTGTTACTTAGGCCTGGGCCGAGGCAGCAACACCAACAACAACAACAACAACGGCAACAGCCTCAGCACTTTATGCCTAATAATCATAACAATAACAACAGCTACAACATCAACAACAACAACAAGAGCAACAACAATTGCTGCGACAACTACAACCTCCTTTAACTTCTGTACATCCCAGCCCTCTTGATTTGTTTTTTTTTTTGTGTCATGCGCATGCGTGCCGTCTAATTAGCGTGCACTGAGAAATTCACTTGAATCACCCACTTGAAGGCACTTGCGACTACGGCGATGACTTCAAATTACAGCGCTTGACATTGCACAGTTTGCACTGCATCCGTTCATTTGTTCGTCATGCTAATGAACTGGCTAATGTGGTTTATTAATCGACGCTATTGACCATTGGCTAAACGCTAGGCCATGTGCTAGTAACATCTATCAGAAAACAGCTAGTTTTGGAGCTTAACCATTAACATACGATCTCCAGCTGTAATAGAGACAGAAAGAAGGAGCGTGAAAAACAGAGAGAGAGAGAGAGAGCAGCCGGAACGTTTTACTGGCTGGAAGTAATATTTTGGGAAAAAATGTATTCCCCATTACCAAGATGACTACACTCTTACTATAACTCTATCTAAAAGCTTTAGGACTGGTTCTGTAACGTTTTACTGGCTGCGAGTAATATTTCGTCAGATATGTATATATTATAGATTATATACTTTTTGGAGAGCTCTTAAACGAAAGTATTTTAAAAAAAAAGAATTTCACTCATACATATAACAAGTTATTCTTTTCGTCTGTATATTTCGAGTATATTTCACAAAAGCCCAAACATTTTTTGAGTAGACAATACAATAATTTAAAGACCATTTATATGAGCGAGTCATGTTTAAGCCGGTTCGAGGCCATATGCTTATATGGAATACCCTCCATAAAACTCAAATGTACACTCACAAAAAGCACTTGCTATAAACAAGAATTATCTTTTTTTTTTTTGCATCAACATAAACTGATTGAAGAAATACAAGGTTATGTAGAGTAATCAAAATTGTTGTGCATTAGCAAAAATCTAAAAATTATAAACCGTGTTTAACTCGAAACTTTCTACTCCAAAACGAAAATATACTCGCAATTATTGCGTTGTACTTCATCTGACTGTGCGTGACTGCAATTGTGTGAATAAGGAGAGCTAATTGGTCATTAAATTACAGCGAATAAGTGATTCATAGTTTAATTCAAGCATATATCAGGGGGATATAAAACCGATAAAGATGATGCCTTTAAAGTACCAGTAGTTAATTGCATTTATTAAAAGCAAAATTAATTCTAGGGTCTACATTATAAATCCATATTAATATGCAATTAAATTTATAGACAAGTTGAAAAGATTTACTTAAGCTTGCTCGACTTGAAAATAATTAGCATCCGCAAGATAAACTGTCAGAAAATCATACAGAGAGATATTTATATTTATAAATATCGAATATATCTTTGATGATGAGAATCTTAAAACAATGAGACTTCCATCTAAAAAGTACATTTTTGTAAGGAATTAAAAGAAACATAAATAAAATTAAATTGTTAAGAGATCCGCTTAGCTTTCGTCTTTAGAATACGTTTGATTCAACGTTAATTAGTTTGTCAGTGTTACTTAAGCTTGAAATCGATGGAACACCTTTAATTCAATAGGTAAATGGGTAAATTCCAAAGTCTTAGTGTCTTACGGGAAGACTTAAAACATTGCAAATGTCACAATTAAACTATTGATAAATGTGTATGTAACAATATATAATTAGACTTGCGATTTCGCTTATACAAATCCCAACCGAAATCGAGACCAAAACGCAACCGCAACAGCGACAACGACAGCGAAGACACTAAGCTTAAGTCGCCCTTTAAGCCCTTGGAGCTCATCAGGCAGAGCTCTCCCCCCCTTCCAATCTAAATAACTATATACGAGAGTACTTATTGCCACCTCATACCTGAACTACAACACAATGGCACCTGGTGAAGAGGCATGCGTTCCCTCCATTCCTCGACTCTGCCTCGTTGCCAGTCAACCAAAAAGCCATTCAGAAAACCCCAAAAACAACTTGCAACAAAACGAGGAGCTGCCGCGTCGCGTGGCCCGCAGACAACATGCTAATTAAAAGCTACTTTTGCCAGCCGCATTAATATACACAAACAAAACACCGCAAAATTCATGTGCTGTTGTTGTTGTCATTGTCATTGTTGTTGCTGTTGGTGTTGTGTCTGCATTGCCAGCGGATTAATGAACATTTACGAGGCGGCACAGGAGGACAAATGAGTGTTGTGCCTCTGGTTTCAATCCAATCGACTCTCAGTTGTCCTTGTTGTCCTCGCTGTTGACGTCGCTGAATGACAACGATTTGCATTTGTTTCATTTGAAATGTGTACACATGCACTGCAAAAAAAAACGAATGCATTCTCAAATGCATGTTTAAATATTTAGCGGGTTTTTTTATATCTTTGCAAAAGAGTATTTGAATTTTGGGAACCAAATGAAGTTTTCTTCTTTTAATTAGTCTCATAGAATAGGTTTTTGGTGTTGTTTTATGTATGTGGCTTAGGTCGATGGATTTTTTTGATCGATCGAAAAATATATTTTATTTTTTTTTCTTTTTTTAGTTTTCCATTTAAAATTATTATTTTTTTCACCCAAATTTTGACACAGTTTGAAATTCATTTTATTTCCGAGCCCCGAACCTTTTTTTCCTGTGTATATTTATGTATCAATGGGGTGATGACCATTCTGGAATGGGAGCTGTAGCTTCTGTCTGGGATCCCTTAACCGCAAACAGCAGGAGAGCCCGTGGTGCAAGGCCATGGGCGGAGGGTGGTGCGGAGCGGGGGTCTGGGCCCAAAGCAAGCCTGGCTGGGGCGTCATTAAAAATGTCTTGATAGGTTTGTGGCTTTGGTTTGAATGCTGTTGTTGATGTTGTAGATGTTGTTGTTATCCAGACGTAACGGGGCATTGACAGATGCTTTGCCAAGGATATGTCTGCGCATAAAGGACAGCTCCGTGTGCGTGTGTGCGTACGCGTCTGTGTGTGTGTGTGTCACTATTGAAAATCATATTCGAATTAAAAGTGGAAAGAACAATTTTAAAATCCACATAAAACAGCTGTCAAGTTGTGATTTAATGCAGCTCAGCAAGGACAAGAATTTGGCACAGTGCAAAAAGTACTAAAGCCTAACATAGTTGCATGTCCTCCTATCTATCTCTACCGCTATCTCTTTCTCTCCTCCACACACTCCCATCTTCATCTATTTCTTAACACTTTTGCAGTCAAAGTTTTCGACAGTCATAAATTTGCCTGCAACATGAATTCGACAGCACAACTAAGAAGCAAAAGTGCGCCCAAATACACAAAAAAAACAAACATATTTTTCTGTTTTTTATTCTACTCCTTTCTTTCTTTCTTATTTGATTTTGTTGGCTTTATTTATTTTATTTTATAATATTTTTGGTATTTTATTTTGTTTGTTTCGCGCAGAACTTTTGCTCTCTTTATGTGGCTGTAAGTAACCTGAAGTTCGAAATCTGTTAACCGGAAGTGAAACTTAATGTGTGTGCACTCGCAACTTGGGTCACCGCTTTTATCGGTTCAGGACTAACCCATTCCTTTTCTTCCCTCCAGTTTCTTTGTTGCTTCTCAGCTTGTTGAATTGTTGCTTGGCCGGTCACTTTGTTGATTTAAAATGTAGCCAAAACATTGCAAAAGTTTTACAAATTTATTTGTGTGCTTTTAATAGAAGGTTAATATACTAGCAAATACCGTTTGCTTTAATTCGAAAGATCCGAAATAAACGATTTATTAATAAACACGTTATCATATTCAATTAACAAAAATCTACACAATTTCTATTTTTATTAATGTATTATTCAAGACAGAAACTATTTTATAAATTCAAAATTTATTTCTTGCCATTTTTCAAAAGTCTTAACGATTTTTAAGCAACAAAGGCCAATTCAATAGCAACTGAATTTTGCTTACTTTTACCTGACTATTTCACTAACTACCCAGTTTCCCCACTACAGACATACATAGTTGCTCTTTATGCACATGAATCGTATCATTTATTCAGGCGTTGTTGCTGTTGCCTCGCTTTAAGTCTCGACTACACCGAACTCGACTCCAACTCCAACTCCAATTCCACTCTCGACTGTCGACTCCTTGGTGGGGCTTCCTTAATACGTTTAAAAATAAGTACACAAGGCGCTCCATGAATGGGAGGCTCAGTTGAAGTCGATGTCGACGACTTTGCTACTTCAGCGTACAATGTTCCCTAGCTAGTTCTTTAGGCTCCATTGTTGTTGTAGTTGTTGATGTTGTTGCTGCAGCAATGGCATTGACTGCTTGAGTAATTGAAGCGCATCAGGATTGTCTGCACTGTATGTATGTGAGAAAGCAAGCAACGCAGACAGACGGACAGACATGCAGACGATGTGCAACAGAGCAGCAACAGAGTATTCTTATGTTCCAGCAAGCAAACTTGAGGTTTCTGTAAATTAATGAGCTTGCTTTTGATTATTCCCATAGAGTCTGATTAAGTGGTAACAAATCACTTTGAAATATCAAATTAATAACGTGTCTATTTGCTATTGTTGAGCTTTGGAAGCACATGGAAGCTTTAAGTGTGACAAGTAAATGATAGTTGAAAGCTCAATCAACTAATATTTGAGACGTTTTTTTCTTATTTTTACTTTATCTATTGTACAATTATTTGATTATTAGTGTGACTTTTAAGCATTAGTTACTAACTGATTACAATTTTGCTGAGCTTTGAAAGCACATTAGAGCTTTTAGTGTAATAATTAAATTATATACTCAACGAGCACATAAGTTAGTTTCTAACAAATGAGTTTACTATACTTTATTTAAAGCACATAAAAATTTAAAAATTGTTTATTAATTTGAAATTAGCTATATAAATATATAAGCTGCTAAACATTACTTTCAACCTAATCTAATAATAAGTATTAAATCAACTGCAAATGTGGTAAATAATCTTAATTTTAAATCATTACTTAACTAACTGTCTCTCTCTCTCTCTCTGTCTCTCTCATTCGCTCTCTTTCATGAGCTTAATCAAACTTTCAGCTGTTGACGTAAGAAAAGCTATTATCAAAATAAGTAGCTTGCCTCAATTGTTTATTATTGTTACACGTTCGTAGGCTACTTTTCGATAACTTTACTTAATCGAGTTCTTAGAAAATTACACCTGACAGACCAGACCAAACCAGACAAGCAAAAGCCCAACAACAACAACAAAAACCAACAATTCCGAATTGCCCACATCGAATCAATATTTATTCATGCTCCGATGCCATAAAACTTTAGATACAAACGGTAAACAATAAATGCCACAGTGTGAAACACACAAATGCACGTGGCCGACGCTGCGGCTCTCGTTTTGTGGCATCAACTCGGCTCTGACTGGGACAGTGGACAGTGGACAGTGGACAATGGACAATGGACAACAACAATGGCACCGCAAACGTTTAAATAATCAATGAGTGTTGTCTGTGAATGTGTGAGTGATGGTGTGTCTATCTGTGTGTATGTGCGTGTGTGTGTGTGTTTTAGGAGTATGAGGTGTTGCCCAAAAACACACCGACAACGACAACTGGACAGTTGAATCCTTCGTTGTCGGCTCGGTTGATTGGTCTCCACGTATAGTCGCTGTTCATTATTCATTTGTTATTATTTGCTTAGTGGCCAGTGTTGGCACATAAAGCTTCTCATACACACACACACATACACACACACACACACATGCATACAAATACATTGATAAACGCACAGACACTCTTTGGTTTCATGACAAATCATCAAATTGACATTAAAAATGCTCATCAGCTCGACATTTCAACTTGCATTTGTAATGGATTCAAACTGAATCACATTGAACTCAACCGAATTAAATGGAAGTGAAGTCATCTGAACTGAACTGGAGTGCACCGAATCGAGCTTAACTGTTGTCTTTCGTTTAGTATTTTGCTCCAGACACCTGAAGCTCCTTTAACATGATTATTTTTTATAAATTTTTCATCATGAATTGGGCAAATTTAAATTTGTATTTATCAAATCAACTCTAGGAATTTACTGTTGAAAGCTTAACTTTTGGACTTGAAGTGATTTTTTCATTCTATTTAACGCAATTACATGATTTTAGCTTTATCTTTTCGATTCGTTTAGCCTACAAAGTTGTTTAAAACAATTTATTTTTTAAATAAAGAATATGATTTAATTTAAAAATATTATATAATATTATAATTTTAAAGCCTTTTTTTCTCTGAATTGTAACTTTTTTTTGTTTAAAGAGGTTCGTATCGTGCTGGAGGTTTAAATGAATCTGAATGTAAAGACTTTTCCACTTACCATTGTTGCAGCAGCAATTCAACTCACTTGCAAACGTTATTTTTTACAGTTAACACTCTTTATTTTTATGCGTATGTGAGAAGTTTAAACTGCTCCACGTTTTACGGTAGCAAATTTGAAGCGAACCGATAAAATGCAATTTAGACTTTAAAACCACATTGTTGCATTGTTGTAATGCAATTGTGCGCAAAAATTGCTTGCCTTTTTGTTGAAATTATGCAAGTCAAATTGCGATATATTATGTTATTAGTTTTACATCACTATGTTTGAAGAGTTCCATCTCTAATTGCATTGTTTCTTTCACCTATATACTTCACTCTGAATAAAACGTTCGTCGTGAATACATCGTTCATCGTGTGTTCTTATTTTACAATTACACTGTGCAGACATTCTCACCAACACTTTTCAATGTTGCAACAAACCAAATACGTTGCCTACTTTTCAGAGCAAAATTGAAAATTAAATAATGTTGCGACTGCAATCGCAATCAAAGGCCAAAATGAAGTCCAAGGGTGGGAGGGAGGTATTGAGGGAAAAGGTTTACAGTTGTCAGCTTTTGGATTGGTGTCAGTTGCCACTGCCGTTGTGACTTGATTAAAATGATGATAAAATCTAATTAGAAAAGTTAAACTTAAGATGTCAACTTAATTTACATCCAAGCCCAAGCCAACGCGAATATCTTTGGCATCTCTTGGCTATCGTTGTCTCCTTCATCTTCTTCTTCATCGTCAGTTTCAGTTTCAGCTTTAGCTTCTGGATTTGTGTTGTTGGCTGGCAAAAAAAAAAACCCGTTCGACAGCCCGTTTGCCTTTTCACTTTCTTTTGCCTTCACGCAACGTTTTTTGCGCATTCTTTTGGCTCGTCTGTGTGTCGAACTGTCTGCCGGTGTCTGCCTTGCTGTCAGCACAAACATCCTAATTACCAAGTTTTTGCGCAAGTCTCAGCTCTCATCAGACCACGACCAAGACTGAAGCTGAGACTGAGTCGGAGTCTGAGACTGAGACCTCGACCCAGACACAGACATCGAGATCCGATGGGGACGCAATTCATTTGGGGGCATGGCTCGTTGGGTCAGTCGAGCGATATTCGCCCTACTTTACATGTTTTGATGTTGTCGTCATCTTTGTTGTTGTTGTCGTTGTATTTGTTGTCGACTAATTACGTTTGCGCCCATGGACAAGCGTCACCTAATGACCCAAAGCTGCCAACAATGACAAGACAGAGAGAGAGAGAGAGAGAGAGAGAGAGAGAGAGAGAGGAAGAGACCAAAGTCAGAAAAAGAAAAACTTTTGCTCCACTGTGTTTTACGCACTTTTGATGGCACCCTGCAACTTGGCCAAGTGCAAATGAGTTGTGCGTGTTTCTGCGCTGCGCCCTGCCCCCGAGTACATTTCTAATGACCTTCATTACATTGAGTGGCCCCTGCTTTCACCCCGCTAGCCTTCTCCACCACTCCAGCCCTCCACCCGCTCTCCGATTTAGTTTCGCTCCGTTTCAGCTGACAACGACAACAACTACGACGACTTTGGCCAGACAAAAGGCAGCGCTATGTAAGAAGATTGTGTGAATAGCTACACTCGAAAAAAAATATGTTCGTATTTATATCAGTTTGTTCTGAAAAGCTTAAGATTGTTGTTTATTATTATTTGTGAATCGTGTATGGAAAGATATGTTTAAGTTTTATTTTTCAATCTTGCGACTTTGAATTTCCAACTGATTTTAATTAATGCATCAAAAATCACTTTTATTTAATGTTTTTTAATTTGGCATGATATTTCTTGGAATTAATATAGCATATTTCAAGATTGAAACGAGCTTAAATATAAGAAATATATTTTGTAATAGAAACAAGTACATTTTGAAGTAAGTACATGATTTTTTGTTCTTAAAATATTATGTTTCGATCCCTCACAGACTTACTACCTCCAGAAAAATAAATATTTTGTAGAATTTTTTAAACAGCGAGCTTGAAATAAGATTTTTAAGAATTCCGAACTCAGTCAGTTTTTGAGATCGTTTGTACCTTGAATATTCCCTGTTTAAGTACGGAAATCTGGATTTTGTTTTCTGAGTGTAGCTGCTAGATAGAAGGACGTATGAGTATCATCATTTTGCCACTGAAGAGAAGGATGCGAGAACTGATTAGGAAGGGGGAGGGGTGAACTGCTCGCACGAACGCCTTTGCTCAAGAAATTGTAACAAGGCCTGAAGTAGTTGGCCAACAACGTTACGATTCATCCTATAATAGTAGCTCTCACTGTTGTTGGGTTTTTTTTTTTTTGTATTTTTTTTGCAGTTTCCGGCTAATAGCTTTGAAATGAGTTTCGCTTTTTGGACACAGTTTGTTTGACTGTTGGTCAGTTGTCGTTGTCGTTGCTGTTGTCGTTGCCATCGTCTCATAATGCAAAGTTCATTAAAAAACTTGTGGGCCACAGACAACATTAGCGGTCACATAGTTTTAGTTTTTCTTTATTTTGATGGTCACATAAAGACTATCTTTAAGTAGCATATATCATTATCCGAGCGACAGTTGAGTTTTAGCTTCGTTTCGAGAGCTAAGTAGACGCAAACTAAGGTCTCTCAAGTAAAAATACTGCGAATATTGAGTTGAAACCAAGATTTAAGATTATATACATTATTTAAAGGCATTCTCATTTTAAATTTATTTTTAAAGCTTTAAATAATAATTAATTAATACAAATAAAATATTAAGTACTTTTAAATAAATCTTATTTATAATTCGAAAAGAATTTTCACAACTGTCAAACTTTTCGTTTTGTCTTAGCATAGACTTCTTACCAAATTTTCTAATTCAAAGGAGATCGAACTTTTAGGCAATTTCCCTGTGAATGATCGCTCTGACAATAGCCAGATAGATAGCCAATTTCCTGTCCGTCTTTATAGCCAATTTGCTATAGGATGAGTGAGTGATGCATTTCGATTTCTGTGGCCTGTGATCAGCTAACTAAATAAAACTAGAAAATGGAGGAATGTAAAATGCAAATGTCGTTTACAGAGCACATTGCTCATACGCCATGTGAATGTCCAGCTGTGCTGTGCTATTCTCTCACACTCTCTCATTTTGCCCTGTTTGTCTCCCTGCATGACTTCTTTTTTGTGTTTCTGTTACGCTCTCATTCTTTATACTTTGCCCAGTCTTTGTTTTGCTGGACCTCCTGTTGTGCTGCCATTTCTGGGTGCTGTTGGTTGCATCCTTTTGGCCAGGTCCATTTCGAAGCGTCGACCACTTTTCGTGGTCGTTTGAAGTTTTTATCCTTATTTATCTTCATAAAATATTCATGCACTTTGCTTTCGGCTGCTTTATATGCGACTATATATATATATGTATATACATATATATATATTATTTCTCTATATATGTGTAAAGCCACTTGATGTTCAGTACTCAGCACTATCAGAGCACTTTCAGGTGCCCCGGCCAGTTGGGATTGGGTTTTTCTTCTGCCCGGGCAGGCACTCGACTGCTTTTCCAGCTTTTCAATTAAAAATTGTTTTTCACTACATTTGAGCTGATTGATTTTTAATTGATTGCAATTGAGTAAAAGCAGGTCGAGACAAAGAGTGCGAGCTCTTAAGCGTTGAACAGCCAAGAAAGTACACAGACATTCAGACAGACAGACAGAGCGAGAGGTACAGAAATGGAAAACCTTTTAAGAGGAAACACAGCCACCGAATAAGTTTTTGCCGCAATGCTTATATATTATTGACGAAGCATCCATCTGGCAAGCAACGTGGCTCAGTCAACTCAACTCATCCCACTCCATCTCCATCAGCATTGCCCATCTGCATTCCCATTCTTATCTCCCAATTCGCATCGCATCTCCATATCTCTCCACTTATCTCAACAGGATGCAAATTGCATGGGTCACGTCTGCGGCTTTTGTGGCTCATAAATTCTTAACAAGGATTTTGGGCATTTTGGTAAAAAAAAATAATAATAAATAAATAAAAAATTAGAATAAAATGGAAAAATTTTAAATGAAAATTAAAACTTAAACGAAATGTTGTTAAGTGAATTTTAATTTGCCATAAACAAAATCAACATGTGTGTGTGTGTGTGTGCTTGTAAATTTGATAGCAAGGGTGAAGTGTGAATGTGTTGAAGTTTTTAAAAGCTGAAAGGAGAGTCTTGGGCACCGGATGTGCACAAGGGTTGAAACAACGACAAACTTGTTCAAAGTTCGTAAAATAAAAAAGACCAGCAAAAAAACAAAACAAAAAATATATAGGAAACAAAGCAACAACAGTGGTAAAAGACTCGGTAGCTTCTGTTCCCCTTTCGAAAGGTGGAAGGTAGATCCCCCTTTGCCATTTTTGGTCGGACAACCCTTTGTGATGAAATATTAGCAACAAGCTGGCGAAATTGAAGTTATACAAACAGAGTAATAACAGCCATCGGCTGCCGCAAAAGGCACAACAGCTAAACAGGGGTTTAAACCCTGAGCTAACTTAACGGGCATCATCATTTACACAATGCCCGTTGCCTTGGGGGCTGTGACTTTGACTCGGCGAGGTGTCAACTGCGTAAAAGGTACTTAACGAGCGCTCTCAACATATGCTGGGATTGTAAATTTATACAATAAAAAATGCATGTAAAAGTTTGCTTAGCTATCAATCAGAATTCAATTCGTTATCTCCAATGTGGTACTGATTTTGCTAACTGCGTGAAGAGCTCATAGTTTTCCCCAGGAAATAATAGTAAAGTAATAAGAATAAACTTAACAAACCGTCCTTGCGACCGTCACAATGTCTTATGGAAAATCAAATAGTCTTAATGATCATGACACTTTAAACAATTGTAATGCCAGAAATGCCTTGATCTTTAGTATTCTTCGCTTCGCTTCAGACTTATCACTTGTTTTTGCCTTGTATCCATTTTGCTCATACATTTACATACGTAATCGTAATACCTTATCGTTTCTTTGACAGTTTTCGTTTGTCTCTCGGCCGTACCACGTGTCGTATGAATGATACGCAAAATGAGTTTCACACACTTGGCAACAACCTCAACGAACTGTGCGAGAAAAAAAGTCCAACACAACTACAACAAGTTGACTGTGTGCGTGTGCGTGTAAGTGTGTGTGTGCTTGTCCTTGGCTGTCGCTGTTACCTGAAATTTATGGCAAAGCTGTCAATATGTGTGTAAGAGTGTGTGTGTGTGTGTGAGAGAGAGTACGTTGTGTGCGTATATTTCTGTGATTTTTTTTTTCATTTTCCGAGTCTCCCGTCTGAATTATGAAAGTCGAGACCAGGAGCTCCCTAGTGTGAGGGCTTTGCCAGATAAGTTAGGAAGGGACACATGTCCCTGTCCTCGTTGTTGTTGTTGTTGTTAGAAAATTGTTTTTGAAATGGCTAACAAGCTATTAGGAAACAAACAAAGGGCTCTTCATGTTGATGACGATGAGTTTTTTTTTTTTTTTGGGGTCTTGCAAGAGTGGAGCTTGAATTGGTGTCTCGGTTACTCTCATTGTACTCCTGTCGTTTTGTCCTGGCATTGACAGCTGTTGCATGCCGCGCTGCCCCTGCCCCCTGTCCCCTCTGTCCCTTGCCCCATGCCGATAAACGACATTTAAGCGATGCAAAAGGCTTTGGGTGACGCCTTGTTACTGCTCCAGGCTCGAGCATCAATCAACTACTATGAGAACAACAATTCATTATAAGCTTGACTGCTGGCGATGTTGTTGTTGTTGTCGTTGTCGTTGTATTATTCTTAGTATTATTGTTGCCATGCCACACACCTAGCCAATGATTTATGACTCAACTGACGCTCGAGAAATCAAAAATGTGAGACGCCATTTAACTTGTTGTCTGCTTTCAGATTTGACAACAACAACAACAACAAAAGCAACGAAAGAAATGACAAAAACAAATAGAAAAGAAAAAAAAACTTAGAAAATGTGTCAAAACATATCAAGCCACATGTTGCAACAAATTAAATTCATTTGCTCGAGAGCTGTCCGAATTCATAAATCAAGCTAAAAGTCAGCTGTAAAGTAGGCAATAGTTTTTGATTCTGGTTTTTATGCAACGCATTACGTATACGCAACTTTGTGAGAATTTTAAAAAAATATTGCAAATCGAATATCGTTGAAAAATAATTGAATTTAAGCTTGCCACACGACGTGGCAGCTGTTAAATTGAAAAAAGAAATGGGGAAATGTGTGCAACACACACACACACACACACACACACACACAATCACTTGTGTTTATCTAAGCTGTAAACACACATGGCAAACACGAAAATCAATTAATATTTTTAGCTACTAATATACACACACGCACACACATGTTATCCGTCTTTCTTCTACTCGCAAAAGGTTCTTCTTTGGTTTCTCCCTTTCTCCACATTTTTCGCCATTTTGTTCGACAACAAAAAAATTTAATAAAAGGGCAAACAAGCAAGCAGCAAAAGCTAAGCTAAAACAATACACAAAAGGTGTTCTAGTATGTGTGTGTGTGTGCTTGTGTTTGTTCCTTTGTTATTCATTCCCCTCCCCTCCCCGCCCGCTTGTGCTTTGCCTGTTTTGCCCAACCACTTACAGTTTATTAGCCGACTGCGTTTTCCTGCTTATTAAAAATCGCAAATGGCAAATGGCAAACTTCCCCTCGGTCTGCTGCTGATTATGAGCTTATGAGTCAGAGTACACAGTATTCACAGCATCTCTGCAAAGAGTCACACACACATAGAAACACAGACACACACACACCACACACACACTCAGTGCTTGCTTATATGGCTTACCTTTCTGGGTGGCCGACAAAACAAATGACCACCCAAATTATTTTGACACCATTACCGAAAATGTTCGCCGCACACACGCAAAGCACACACTCGAGTGGCAAGCTAGACTCGAGGCGTGGCCTGAGGGAGGGCGTGGAAGGCGTGGCAGACATGGCAACATATTGTGCCATGTTCTATGCAACAAATACAACAACGAAACAGACATAAACAGAGACAGCGAGGTAGAGGTGGAAAGAGAGAGAGAGAGATAGATAAACAAATGAGAGTGAGAGTGAGAGTGAGAGAGAAAGCGAGAGAGAGGAGATACTCGCAGTCCAAACAGGGAGCTCGCACATGGAAATTGCTGAGGACGCTGGCGTTGTCTCTGAATATATCTGTCTGTCTGTCTCTGTCCCTGTGTCCGTTCGCCTGTCAGATTGTCCTTTTGTGGCTCCTGTGCGACACAACTGCCGGCCACGCCCTGCTACGCCCCCTCAGTCCGTCTGGCCGAGGACGTTGTACGTGCGTGGCGCGCGTCCTCCTGCAAATTGCCAGTTAAAATTTCTGACATGTCAGCAAACGGCGACCAGGAACCAGGCAGCATCCATTCACCATGGGACCGAGGCTGCAGGATTGTAGCAGCTTGTAGCTGAGGATTATGCATGAATCCGGGCGGAATGACTAAATGGAATTCCAAATGCTTGACAAATTTTTTGGAGAGCAAAAGTTAAATGCTTTCGATCAATCGCATATCGTATATCGTTTATCGTGAGGCCCTCAAATATTATCGATATTTAAAAATACAATTAACGATAAGTTAATGGATAGATAATATGTCCATAGACAATGTTTTTACCGCATTTAGTGAGAGTAGATCAATATTTATGAAAATTGTGGATTTCTGTAATTGTAATTAACAGTGTGGAACGATTAATAGTTATCGAATTTATTGATTTTTATTGGATAATCAATAATATGTCCTTGGTTATTTTTGGATACTCTACACGTTGTTTTTGCTTCTGATCTACTCCATGGTGCATGAGTTTCGATGGATGTCTGCCTAGTTAAGTGGTATCTGGCAAGGGAAGCTGCAGCGACAGCGACAGCGACAGTGGCAGAGACAAGTGGATGCGGATGCGGAGATTGAGGTGGGACTGAGACCTGGTTGGCAGGAAATCAACAATGGCACGCTTTGTCATACGAAAAATGGGCGACATGCGGGAAGAAGATGACGATAGAAAGAGCGAGAGAGAGAAAGAGAAAGAGGCTCGACATATTCAATAGATGTCCTTTGCAGGTCCTTTGCCAAGCTGCCTAGCTCTCCAAGCTGATGTCTGTTAACAGCAGCAGCGGTGCAGGCATTGACAAGATTCTAATTGAAAGGCAGCTGACAGAGCTGCAACATTTTGTATAATATGCATTGCACATAGTCCCGGATAAAGGTGTCGCCAGCACTCCGGCTCCGTTGTCGTTCTCATCGTTGTCGATGTCGATGTCGTTGTCGATGTCCTTGTTGTTGTCCTTGTTATCATTGTGACAATGTTAGTTCAATATGACGTATAATTTCGACAAGTTCCCCTACCAAAAGCCTAGACAGTTCGTCATTGATGCCATTGTCGATGGGAGCCCAAACTGCAACAACTGGCAAGCCCACTAATTGCCAAGTTCTGCTACCTTTTTACACTGAGACAGCCCACTTGTATAAATTAATACCTGCAAATATTAATCAGAGATTCCGTTTTCTGTTTTCTGTTGTCCTTGCTAAAGTAAGTCGCCCTTT
The DNA here is from genome assembly GCA_037043495.1 of Drosophila recens. NCBI lineage: Eukaryota > Metazoa > Arthropoda > Insecta > Diptera > Drosophilidae > Drosophila > Drosophila recens. The sequence goes on along the minus strand of JBAMBJ010000434.1, from coordinate 14,470 downwards.
TTTCATTAAGCATTGCATTTTTAATAAGCAGTTAAAAGCACTTTATTTTTATGTTTGTGTATACATTTTACCACTGAAAGAGTCTTCACGAGTTTGTACAACACAAAAACTCTTTACGAGTAAAAGTCTAGTGACGAAAACATTTTCATGCCCTCAAAATTTCTGATATCCAATTTTGTGACGAATAATATTAAGTTTTACACATAAATTATTTTAAACAAAATTTTGGCACCCGGCACATTGCGCTAAAATGTTTCAATTCTAATACTAAATAAAACTCACTGTTTTGCGCAGTGCCGAATGCAAAAATTTTGTTTAAAATAATTTATGTGTAAAACTTAATATTATTCGTCACAAAATTGGATATCAGAAATTTTGGGGCATGAAAATGTTTTCGTCACTAGACTTTTACCTCGTAAAGAGGTTTTTTTGTGGGATATCAGAAATTTTTGAATAAGACATCAGAAATTTTAAAATTGCAATATTTGATGTGATTTGTTGTGTAGATTTTTCTTAAATTGTCAAAATGTGGGAAAAAATATCTTATTTAACCTGTAACTGTTTACCCTTATAATTAAAAAAAAAACTTTTAAGGTATGTCTAAGAGCTCTTCGAAATACCTTTGCAACGATATATAGATCGCATCTGTAGCTTCTATCGTTTGGATGCTATGAGGGTTTTAATTTTAGCGGTTTTTAGCGATTTCCCGCTAAACTAGCGATTTTTCGAAAAAGTCGTAGAACAAACGTTTCTATATTTTTGAGCGGGAACAAGTCCTCATTCAAACATTTCAGCTAAATCAACGCTTTGGTACTTACAAACAAACAGACAAACAGACAAACTGACTTTTCATCTCATTTTCGGAAGGCCCCTAAAAATTTCAAAATTTATTATCTTTTGAACCAGCGGTCGGATTTTGATGATCGAGGTGTCATTCGACGCGTAATTTTGATTAGAATAGTTAAAAATTAAAAAAAATTCAGAAAGGCTCCAACGGCTCCATTAGCTCCAATCATTTAAATTTTGCCCTCCCACTTACACCTGTTTATCTCACGAACCAGGTGAGTTTTCAAAAGTCTTAGTATGCACATTTGTAAGTTAAGTTAATACCTTTCGATCGGTATATAACTCGACCTGATCGGACAGTCATAGCAAATTTTCCATTCTTCCTGTGTATATATGCTAGTCGCCTTCGCACTCTTCGTGCTGCTTTCGTCACTAGCGCGGACTGCCGTCCGCAGTGATTTAAAAATATGAATTTTTTTTATTGGGTTTTCAACTCAGTTAAATATTTAAACAAGTAATTTGCAGACTCAGAAATAAAAACAACGAACTACACTCCACTTATTTTGTTTTGAACAAGCGTGTCTTTTTTTTTGGTAGCTTGTAGAAAAGAGTTTTTTTAAGTTGTTATCTTAAATATAGAAATATCTTTAAGGTAGCTTACTGCGACCTTAACTTGGCATTTACAAATGGTCTCCATAGCTGTGAAATATTCTAATTGAGCTGCAAAGTTTATCGAAAGTTAAATTGTAAGTTTGCATTTTTTCGCAGTGTAAGCAACGAATATTTCAATGTGATTTGTGATCGGCAGCAGCAACAACAACAAAAGCAGCAGCAACTCATTAAATATTATCGATTGTCGACAATTACTTATGGTAATGCTGGGTTCAATTTGGTTTTGATTCGGTTTTGGTTCCGGCCTGGCCAGAAGGTAATTGTTGTCAACACGTCTGCGAGCGGCCTTCAGTTTGGCTATAAATAATAATTGAAATTGAAAACTAAATGTGCCAGGCCATAAAATTAACTCGAAGCCGAAAACACACACACACACACAAGTCTGAGTACGAGTACGAGTACAAAATTGTCAATTCGTATTCGAAGTCGCACTACTTGTATTTGTACTTGTATTCGTATTCAAGGGCACATTCGACAATACTTGAGGGTGCCAAGCAATGGCTAAAGTTAACAAAATTGGTAACAAAACTGAGGCCAAAACTGCATTCCAATGTGGGTAATTGTGAGGGTGAGGATAAATTCGATGACCCCTTAATCCCCTCTCCTACAAATGTTGCTACTGCTGCTCAAGTATGCAAAGCACAAAACGCAACCAATAATAAAATTAAATGAATAAAAAACAATAAAAGAAGTAAAGACTTAAAAAATGTGTCTGAAAAATTGAAACGGAAAGCCAAAAAGCCAAATAACGCGATCAAATGCCATTGAAATTTCAGTTGGCCAAGTTCGAGTGTGTTAGTGTGTGTCGATATATATTTGAGTATGTGTAAGTGTGTCAGTGTGTGTGCGGTTCAAGTTAGGTCACGTCACATACTATACAATATGCACTCTTTTTGGTCAGGTGGAAATTTGACGAGCAAATCATCTCTTGACTTTGTTCGGACTACAAACGGATAAATGTCAGCCGGCAATTGGCAAGCGAAAATTGAGAATCGACAATTGGACAATTGACATACATACCTACATACATATTGAAAGCAACTGCCAAAAATAATTTGACATTGTACAGGTACACAGAAAAAAAATTGGGATTCCTAAAGAAAAATCACTTAGAAGCAGGGTATCGAAAAGAAACGAAGTTACGGTTATGCTCGCACTAAGATTAACCGTCAACGGTTTCGAAACAATTTTGTATATCGGTTACGTAACGGCTATCGGTTTTTGTATGTTTAGGTTTCCAACTACCGATATAATTTCGATTCACTAAAATTTTTTGATTAAAATGTTAGGCATGTAAATTTGAAAAAAAAAAAAATTAAAAAATTTCAAAAACTTGGATTTTTTTATGATCAAGTAGAAATAAAATCAAATTTATTTTGAAAACCAGGATTGCACCTTAATAAATAAATTTAATGCTTGACCGAACCGAAATTACTCCTTATGCATGAATCGGTTTCTGTACGGTTGTTTCGGCTGGAATAATTTTGGATTTTGGGTTTCATAAAAAATTTTGTTTCGATTACGGTTTCAGTAACGGTTATCTATTTCAATCGGCTAATACCGGTTATCGGTTACGGTTATGGCTTTAATCCATGCGTAGAAGCTCGTTAATCCCTGATTTTTTTAAAGCAAATAAAAAATACTATATTCAAATATGGGTTTTCCATTATTTTTTAGTGAAATAAAATGTTTTATCCGAATATTCTGTTAACTTTACATTTTCATACTAAGTATTCAAAATAAACATACATGCTTAAATTCAAAATTTTGAACTAGCATTTTAAAATGAATTTTTTTTTTGCTGTGTACGAGCAACCAGCTGACACTTAGTTGATAGACATTTACTTTCTCAAGAGCCACTTGAGCTGAAAGTATCTAATCCAAATGTATCTTTCACTTGATATGCATATAAATAGAACTTGGATACATGCTATCTATGCTAATTATTGTCATATTAGACCATGTAAATCTCTCAATATCACGATGACTTACAAACACATTACAATGCTAAGGCAAAAGAGCAAAAGAGATAGACCGGACAAAAAAGAGTGAGAGGGAAAAGCTGCCCTGATTATCCATAACAATTTCGCTGTCGCTTTGTTTGTTTTTATTGTTTGCTGTCACTGGGCGATTTGGCGTACATTGATAAATGATGCGCTAGAAAGAAAACTCAACTAGACGCGTCTCGACTCGATTCGACTTGATTCAACTTGATTCAACACGAATCGACTCGAGTCGAGTCTCCTCATTCCTAACGATAATTTTGTGTGACAAATTCCTCGAGCTACATGTCAATTCTTATGGATTGTCCTGTGCTTCCTTTCTGTGCTTCCTTGCTGTCTCCACTCAAGTGCCAGTACTTTGGGCCGGCTGTCTATTCAATTTGAGTGTCCCGCTGGGAAGTCGAGTCCCTGCCTTGATTGTGATTGTGGCACTTACTGTGGCACGCACTTAATGTCAGCTTGACATGCAACTGTGGCACTTGCTGGATTTACTGTGTTTAGTTTTAGTCTCGACAGCTTATGCAAATCACTTCCCCTCCCCATTTTGTACACAAATACCAAAAATCTACAAATATTTATATCGCATATACATACATACATAATGCTAATCTATTTTGTTTTTCGGTTTCTGTTTCCGTTTCTCTACTTTGCAGGTCCCAAAATTAATGGTAATTTCATGCTGTCATTGCGCAAAAATCAACACGGCCCAAAAGCGCCAGAACAAAGCATAAAGGTAGGTAATTAAAAGTCTATTAGGGGTAGCTCTGGGCTCAAGTAGCATAACTCGAGTTACCATCAAAATACTCATACTTTAATCTTACCGTCTTAAAGAGGTGCGTAGCTGGAAATGAAGATGGGAATAGGAATGGGAATGAATGTTGTCTTCACTGATGTTGTGTCCTTGGTAAAAATGTTTGCCAATGAAAATAAATTGGCGAGACAAGTGAATTAAGCCAAGATAAATAGGGAGGTGGACTTGAAGATGAAGATGCAATTGGAGAGGGAAAATTGAAAAGTTGTCCCCACCAACCAAGAGAACCCAATCAGATCTTGAGCTAATGTTGTACTTTACACAAGATTTAATTAATATCCACTCTCATTTGCATGCCAATGAATTTTACCAGCGCCATCTAAGCCTGACTAAAAGGTTTTTCTTATAACATTGTAAATGACTTTAAAATCAAAGTAGAAAACAGCCAAAAACAACCAACCAAGCCAATCTAGTTATTGACATAAATGTTTCGATCGAAATAAATAGAGACTTTAGTTTATAAATAATCAACTGTCCTTAAAAAGTTTATTTTCAAGTACTTCCAAATTTAAAACTTTAAATTTGATGGATAATTATGTTGTAAAATGAAAAAAAACATTAATATTTTATTTTTTTTTATCAAAAACTTTAAAGTAAGGAATTAATAATACTTAAAAATATCATCTAGAATTTCATTATAAAAATAGATACAATTAATAAATAATATGCATTCTATTATTTTTTCACATCATAAGATTTAAACATATATTTCAGTTTTAATTACTGCATCTCTCAGTTCTTAAAAGTTCTGTTGCGTAAAATGTTAAAAAAAAATACAAGAATCAAAATCCTTTAATTCAGTCTTATACATTTTCTAATACTCTTAAGATTTTTCTCAATGTCATAGGTTTCAATTTAGAAAACCTTCATTCGCAATGTCAAGTGATTAGATCATCACTTTATATTGCAACGAAGTTAATCATCAATCGATCTTATAAAAGTTATAAACTTTATAGCTTTCTCTGCGCAAAATCAACGATCCGAAGTCTTGTATCTTAACAAGTCTTTCGTTCAATTGGCTTGTTGAAGTTTTTTCATATGATTTATGAGCTTCTTCAGACAGACTTTATTTGAATTGTAGGTTGATTTGGGAAGCCGCCTTGTGAGGTTAGCGGTTAGTTGGTTAGCTCGTGCTATTGCACACCTGCTTCTTATCTGATTTGTCATGGAGGGGCGCTAATTAATTAGCTTTATGCGCATAATTAAATGTTAATCACGAAAAATAAAAATATATATTGTATAAAAATTTTTATTTGTTTTCGTCATGTTTGCACTTGCGTTTGCTGCTTGCTTATCCCAAAGATACAAAGATACTGCTGCCATTTTTCATACATCTTGGGCTGGCCATATAATGGGCAGAGCAATTACGTCTTCCATCCGGCTGAGTTTGAGTTTGGGTCTCTCTGACTTTGTTTGCCCAGGCGAAGTCCACTTGCTGGTGAACCTCATAATAATCACAAGCAAAATAATCATCATATTCATAATGACGAAGATAGTTTGGACAAATGTAGTCAGAGTTCGCAGTCGTCGCTCATCTGCCGGAAGTTTGGAGCATACGAAAAATGTTTCAGGTAATTGATGCTCTGGCCCATTCAGTTTATTTTTGATTATTTGATTTTCATGGTTAGTTGGAGTTTTGTCGACTCTTAAATACTAATATAAAGAAAAAAAAATGAGTAAAATTTCTCATCAGTTGTTTGTTTTTTTTATTTTTTACCTATTGTCGTATTACGTTTTGTTTTCCGCAACTGTGAAAATTGTTGTAGCAATACTAAGATTGATTATACGTATTTTTGGTGGGATTAAGTATGCGATGTCAGCAGGAAATCAGAGTCGCGGTCAGTTTTTATTTTAATTAACACAGAGTCTTAAATATAATCGCATGATATCATCAATATACGCATTACCATTACCATCACAGTTATTACACAGAAAAAAAAATGCCGTTCTAAAATCAAGTTTAAAATACTTGAATCAAGCCTGCATTTTTTAAGTATGTTTCCAGGATTAAGCTGAACAATCAAGCCTGAATCGGGATTAAAATGGGAAAATAAGCCCAAATTACTTGATTCTCTCTCAGCCTCTCTCATTTCAACTGGTCTGGTGGCTCAGTGGTTAGAGTCGCCGACTTGTTTGAAACAGACCTGGGTTCGATTCCCACCAGTCAATTGCATTCAAACATTTTCTTCACTAAAAAAAAAAATGTAAAAAAAAACAATAAAAAAAAATAAAATAAAATATTAAAAAAAAAATAAAAAAAATAAAAAAACAAAAATTAAAAAAAAATAAAAAAATAAAAAAAAAATAAAAGCAAAATAGTAAAAAAAAATTAAAAAAAAAATAAAAAATAAAAAAAAATTATGAAAAAAATTTAAATGCAACAAAAAACATTATTTTTTTTAGCCTGAATTTAAGAATTTTAGGATTGAATTCGGGATTGAAAAAATCAAGTATTTCATACTAGGTTTAAGCAAATCCGGGATTACCCCACTTTTGACATCGTTTCGGATTGAATCCGGGCTAAATATCCCGGATTTTTTTTTCTGTGTACTATCATTCATCCAAAAAGATAAAAATGAGAGGAGAAAAAAAAAACAAAAAGCATTTAACCAATCTATTAGTAGAATCAAAACTGAACCCACATCAATTATGCAGAGAGCCAATGACAGCGCATATACAAATACACACATCACACACACACACGCGCACATCACACACACACGCACACACACATCACGCACACACATTTTGAACGATTATTAACTTATTAATGTTTATATTGTTTATTAAATACACAAATAAATTAATGACAACTTTAAATCTGTGCACGAGTGTGAGTTGTTATCTGTTTAATGCATAATTTTTATATAAATACATATATGTACAGTGCACAAACATATAACTAGTGTTTATTATTTTTTTTTTCCCCCGCTATTTTGTCATTTATTTATTTATATTCATTTTTTTTTTATATCATTGTATCGTTGATGGAGTTTATTTTTTCAATCGTTCGCTTTGTTAATTGCGTTAAGCCCAAGTCAATTATCAAATACACAAACCACAATGATGATCATTACCGTCATCAGCATCAACAACATGATGATGATTATAATGTTAAACAGTTGCCGGGTGGCTTGTACTACAGGAGGTGGAGAGGTCGTTGCCATAGCCGACGGCTTGTTCAGATTTTTAATTATAATTTCATGACGTTAACGACTTGTTGGCCGTTTTTTTTTTCTTCTTTCTTTATAATAGTTGTGCGATTGCTATTGTTTATTATGATTATTGTTGTTGTTGTTGACGACGTTGACATGGCGGCTTTTTATTCCAGTAGCTGACATCATAAGTTGACCAAAGCCATTCAATGTCTACATATGGACAATTTGCAAAGCTTTGCATGCCAAGGAGATTGCAAGATCCTAAATGGAACGAATCAACATATGACTAAGGTCGTCTGAGATAACAAGAAATATGTACATAGAAAGATGAGTCAAACGATGAGTAAATAGTAGAGTCATCACTTAGTGAAGATTAAGGAATTTTTTGAGTTTACGGTGGGGAATTACAAATTCAGAAACTTAATTAAATGTGGAAAAAATACAACAGCAGTAAAAATAAAATGCTAAACTTAAGCACAAAATTCCAAATTATAGAAACATTACTAAGTAAAGATCGAGGAATTTCTTGATATTTCTGAGGGAGTTCCAAATGCAAAATCTTGCTTAGATCACCAAAATTTCGACACAGATTCCGAATTTCTTTTTAGTAATATATTTTCAACCTTTTTTTTTAAAAAAATACAAGAGTTTTGTAAAGTTTCACAACGAGCCTTAAACACAAAACAGTTTTACAATCAATTTTCTATCTTGGTGGGAGCTAGCTTCGCATACAGAAACTATTTTCAAAACTTGTTCTTAATTTTATGATTAAATCGGATAGAGCCAGAAAGATATAATGCCCAGTCTTGGTTAAGGACGCTATGAAAATCAATCAAACAGCAAGACAAGATAAAAATGAATAAAGTGAGGGGGAGAGAGAAACAAAGCCAAGTAACTGAACATGATCATGGGCAACAACCGAAGCTTAAGCCACAAATCTGCGCCGCAAATCTGTTTATTTTTTTTTGTTCGGATTTTTTCATTTTTTTTTTTTAATTTTGAAGTTTTTTGAACCCTAGAGACACAAGCGGAAGTCAGAGCACTTATGACTCATTTGATGGATAGACAATCTCCAGATAAAGCAAGGCTGCCTCAGCTCAGCTGCTTACAAGGGTCACAGCTTCACGAATAAAGATAGATACAATTTACGAAGCTCCAAAGCTGACTTGTGACGCTTCTCTCTTAGTTCTCATAATTTTTTCATTATTATTATTTTTATTTTTTTTTCTTGTGTCTTTCAAGACACAACTTCAGATATTTTTGGGTGTTTGCCCCTAGCCCAAAAACAAAATATAGAAATACATTTTAAAAGATGACTGTACGAGTGTGTGTTTAAGTGTGGGAGAGGTGTGTGTGTGTGTTCATGTGTGTGTGGGCGTAATTTTCAGCCACTTCAACACTTCATTTAATAAATGTTGTAAACACGCACGAATTGAATTATTTATGCTTAGTTGTCATAAATTCATTTGACAGGGTGGCCGACAGAAAGACAGACAGTCGGACGGACAAATATCGACGCGAGTCCCACGCAGCTGAGGCAACTGCCACACGGGGGAAAGAGGTGTGGATGGGGGGTCGAGGTGGCGAAGAATCTGAACTGATCTGCCGCTTTCCACGTTCTAGACAGACAGATGTGCGGCAATTAAGTGAGAGCCAAGGCATTGACTGACAATCGCACTCAAATGTCAGAGGCGCCTATTTTTAAGCTAACATGATTTATGATGGCAAGAGAGATGCAGACTGAGCATGATAATGAGACTGAGAAGTTTAGAAGTTTTTGTAATTGGAAAAATGCATTGCACAGTCAAAATGTTGGCAATTAAATAATGCGCTCTGTTTTTCGCTGACCCATTTCTCAGGGGCAAATGCCCAAAAGCAGCAGCAGCAGCAGCAGAAGCAGAAAAAGGAAAAGCTTAAGAAGAAGAAGATGGCCGAGTTGCAAAAGAGCGAGAAGAAGAAGTTGAGGAAGACAAACAGAGGCATTACCAAGGAAGGCACTGGGCTAAAAGGATGCCTCAAGAACACAAACAAAACGTCGTTGAAATGAAAATGAAAATGAGAATGAAAATGGAATTAAGCACACAAGTTTTTGCCTAAGTATGTAGCAAACACATACATACATATGTTTATGTGTGTGTGTAAAACTTGTAGATATTTGTGTATGTGTTTCGTTAGCTGCCACTGCACTCTCGTAAGATACTTGCCACACACACACACACACACACACACACACTGCCCTAGACTGAGAGCGAAACGAACGATGCGAAGCGCAAACAAAAAGTTCAAGTATCCTAACAGTGTCTTATGAGTGTTTTGTCTGATTGTGAGTGCATATACACATGAGTGTGTGAATAAGTGTTTAAACAGTTACACGACTTGCTCTCTTCTTACAGTTGTTGTTGTTGTTAGTGTTGTTGTTAGCCTTGTTGCCATACCAAATTCACTTGCATTCTCATTGCGCCTTTGCCGCCTTTTGCTGCCCATTTAGACAAAAGCACAAGTTAAGTTAAGTCAACTCAACTCAACTGAACTGGGCCGTTTATCTATATTGTTTAATTTTGTTTTATTTTTGTTTTATATGTGACTTGACTTCTTATCAACCGCGCATTTCCTCTTTGTACTTGCATATGCATTTTGCTGATTATCTTAATTTGTTTACCTACAAATGGGCTTCAATCAATTTTACAATTTGTGGGAAACAGTTTATTTAACTGTTGCCATCCAGTACAATATGTTAAATAGAGCGCAATAAATGTTAATTTTTAGCAAACTACAGCAGATAATGAATTAATCTTTATTGGATTGTAGATAAGTAAACTAAAGAAATTCCAAATTGTTCTGCCCTAATTTAATTTAATTCAAGTTTTTTTTAGATGTTGCAAAGAATCTTGAAAACAATTTTCAATAAATTGTCTATGTATCACGTATAACTTCTCTGTTCCTTAATCAAAACAAAATATTCTTTCTTTTTCTTTCTCTACTCTGGTGTTCATTAAGAATGGACAAAAAAGTTTATAATAGTTTTAAGTATTATTTGATAAAGTAAATTATAAAGTAAAGTAAGCGTTTTATTTAGTTTATTGATTTTTCGAATCTAAAAAAAAAAAACAAAAAACCTAAAATTTTGAAATCGAATTACTCTGATTAAATTTCCTGGCAAATTTTTTTAGCTTCATGATCACAAAATTTCAGATAGAAAATGGATAATGAGTCGGCTTTCTTGAGACGATCGTCGTATTCTTCTTGTCTATTTCTGTTTCTTCCTGTATAACAACTGCTGGAGAGCTTGGCACAATGACAGTGGTTTCGTTGCAGACAAAGACAAAGGCAATCAACAGGCAGACACTAGAAGTAGAAGCTGCCACTGAAAGCAGCGGCAAATTAATCTCACAGTGTGGCAACGTTTGAGAATGAGGCCGCTGGGAAGCATATGGCAATGCTGCGTGCCGACAGGACTTTAATCATTGAAAGGGGCGGCCAGACAGACAGCAACAGACAGACAAGCTTGCCAGACGCCAGAGCCGCCTTAGCACGTCAGTCTGATCCACAATCCACGTTTCCCCCTTCTCTCTTTTCCCTTTTGTCCCGCTTCGCATTCCGTCCGTCCGTCCGTCCGTCTGTCTGTCAGTCAACATGAATGTGTTTTGAATTATTGCGCTGTAAATTTAAAAAGGATGATGCGCCTGCCAGAGAGCGAGAGCGAACTCCTGGTGCTCAACTCAGTTCAGTTCAGCTCTCAACGTGGCCCTCGAAAAATGGCAAAACAAAAGGATATTGTGACAAGGATTTATTAGTATGTCCTCCGACAAGGAAGGCGCACATGGCAGTGGGGTAGTCAGTCAAGTCTCGTCCTCGTCCACGTCCATTGTCTTGTCGCTGCCCGTTGTCATTTATGAATTTCAGGGTTGATTTGAGGCACTACAAAAACATCTCGCTCTCTCTCTCTATCTCTATCTCTCTTTGACACTCGCTGTCGCTCTCCCTATCTCTGTCGCTGTCTCTCGGCCTTGTTGTGGGGTCAGTCGAGTGTCAAAGCGCAATTATTGCTCATTGCAACGCTCACAGCTTCCGGTACACATGGACAACAAACAGATCCTGCGCCCTTTCAACTTTGCAACTTATCCCAACACACAACTCGATTCTCGGCTCAGCTGCGATTTATTCCACTCAATCTGTTTTCCAAAATATGCTTTGCAAATCTTTGCCCCCCTCTTTTATTTACACTTTGCTTGTTGCACTTTGGTTTAATTACATAGAAAATGTTGACGGAGAGATTTCTAGTGACAAATGTTTTGTTTCTGTTTTTCTGTGATAGACGACTTGTCCTTGGAGACTTTTGAGTTGAGTTCAGGTGGCAAGTAAGGCGCAACTAATTATGGCTGACTGATGCTGGTAATTTTGCGATCAGCTTTAATGGATTCCGACAACTCTTTAAGCAACAGAAATGATGCCAGCTTCAACTTCGAAAAGGCCATTTGAGGCACGCGAGTTGCGTGCTGAGAGTTGCGAGTTGTGAGTTGCCCCCAATCATCCACTTTGGGGAGAAACCCTAAATGGCAGCAAAAACATTTGACTAATTTATTTAATGGCCTGGTTATTACACGAACACAGGCTGGCAATGGGAATCCAACCCCACCCCCACTCCCACCCCATTCCAGCTACATTTTGGAAGCTGCCTGCATTTACCAGGCATTGAATAATGGCCGAATCTGCTGCAAAAGTTTTATTGCACTTGCCAAATTAATTTGCCACAAAGTAGAAGGCGCCAACCTTGTTCTTGTTCTTGTTGTTCTTGTGCTTATTATTTGCCTGGCACTTTGCTAATGTGGACTACTTGGCAATGGCAATGGCAATGGAAATGGAAATGAAAACGGCATAGCAAGGGAAATGGAAATGAGTATAGTAAACAAAAAACAACAACAACAATTCGAAAATGGTAGATGAAATCTGTTTTTTAAGGGTGTCGCAACTGTTTTGTTGGGATCCAATGTGAACCTGGCTGTGGAAAGGGGGACGACGACGAAGAAATGAATCTCCATCCGCTCTTAAATGTGCGTTCATTAATTTAATTTTCCATTATGCAGCGGCAAATGAAAAGTGTCATAAGACCATCGGACCATTGGACCCCACACAAAAACAAACCCATGACCATAAACAAAAGGCCAGGAAAAAGGCGCTCAGAAAACAGAAAGCAGAAAACCAAAACCGAAACCAAAACGAAACGAAACGAAAATTAAAACGAAAACTGAAAGGTCTGAATGGCAGCACCTTTTATTTTAATATTTGGTCATTAAAAACAGTTTCCAGTCCCACCAAGCCCAAGACGATGAAAATGTCGAAAAAAGATCCATATCCGTATCCGAACCCAAAAATCTCATACCTCAAATCAGAGCAAATAAATGAGAGCACACTTCTGTGAGATACCCAGTTGGGAGATATAAGAAAACAATGTAAAAAATGTTTATTCAATTTATTTGACATTTAGATAAAGAACTACATAACAGATAAATATATCCCTAATATTTTATATTTTTTTTTTTAAGAAACAATTAAAATTTTTTTTATAAAATGGAAAAAATTTTTTTACTTTAAACAAGTAAATGAAATAAATTGACTAGCGTTAGAAATTTTAATAATTACATTTCAAAATGTTAAATTCATATAAATATAGAAATTTGAAATGCTTGTCAGTTTTTTACTGTTGTGTACACTCAAAACTTCAAGGCCCAGTATATTGTGCTTTTGACCCAATCAGACACAGCATACTTCTTTCAATAAATTTTTAAATATAGGGTATAATGAATCCGAGCGACGACGTTTCTGATTTTTCTTTTGTGCTTACACCTATAAGGCGAGTTTTTGTTTTTTATGATGACAGAGCAAAATGCCGAGAAAAATGCGTAAAGGAAAAACAAATCGTTGCACACGGCAGCAGCAACAACAACACCAGCAACAACAACGACAACAACACCAACAACAACAGCAATAACCTTTAACGCCCCAACAATTAAGGCTAAACGCTTCTATAACATCAATTTTGGGCCGGGGCAGTCGAAAACTTTGTATAATGGTAGGGGTAGGGGGTAGGGGGCAGAGGGTTGATGTGGTCCAAGGAGAGGGGTGGAAAGTCCTCAGATTAATGACACTGCGCGATTTTTACGATTGTTTCTTAAGTTACGAAAGAAAAAACAAGTTACGACGCATTGCTCTGTTTTATTTTTTTCTTTTCTTTCAAGTTTTTTTCTGTTTTTTTTTGCGTGGAAATTTATGAAATTTTACCTTTTGGACAAGCAATTTGCTCCATTTACATTCTTTATTAGCCGACGCCAAGCTAGCGGGGCTACAAACTTTTTCTCTTTCTTTATTTTCCTTTTGGTGTGCGTTTTGATGGCCATAAGAATTTCATCATGGTATGCAAGTTACATAAAATCGCCATACAAAAGATTAAACCGACCAAAAGGTGGGGCATAACAAAGTTTTCATTCTTCTCAGGTAACTGGTTGGTGAGGGAAGGAAAGGAGGTGAGTCAAATGAGGGGTGTAGACCGATGCTTGACACATGGCTAGAATCAAAATGGGGAAATGGAATACGGGAAATGGAAAATTGGAATGCAAACTTTGTCAATTTGTGGGTCACATATCAATTCTGTTGCATACAAATAAGATCGTCAAAAGAGTTGCATTTGGGGACACAAAAGAAAGAAAATGGAATGAAATTAATTATATATAAATATAATTAAATAGAAAATATCTGTCTCATTTAAAGATGACTTCAACTTAAGTCATAGATTGTAAGTCGACTATCTAAGGGTGCTAGTATCTATTGGAGATGAAAGTAAATTAATTAATTTTTGACTAAGCTCATCAATAAATATCAATCGATTATTCTCCTTGTATGAATATTGAATTCAATATTCGGCAGAATTTAATTTATTTTCAGTTTCAGAAATTCAAGAAAAACATGAAACAATTCAGACTTAATATAATTTATTTAGAAAAATTGATCGAAGATTTAAAATAAGGTATTGAGTTCACCGAATC